>OX454421.1:9003585-9426382 GCA_949715475.1 Microchrysa polita
ATCTGGGGTCTCGCCACTACACAGTAGGGCTGTATCGTCAGCGAAGAGACACATTTTTCCATTTTCTGGAATTGGTAAATCGCTTGTGTAAATATATAGAGTATATAGAGATCCCTGTGGAACTCCGGCTGGAACGGTGAAAGCAGTAGACTTTTCTCCGTTGATGTTAACTTGGAACGTGCGACATGAGAGGAAATCTTTAATAATTTTGATAAGGTAAAGGGGAAAACCGTAGTTGTACATTTTGTAAATGAGCCCATCATGCCAGATTTCAATGTAAATATTTGCGTTAAATTGAAAATACTTACTATCAATAACGTGAGATATTACCGCCAAAACGGGCGATGTGCCTACACCGTAGATCGAGCAACGCGAAACCATGGAGCGGTATAAAGAACGAGGCAAGGCAGAAGAAGAAGAATAACGATTTCAATCGAGTATCTTCTCTGCACTTACGCAACATCATTTGACAAAATCGTACACTCACCGGATAATCTCGAGTTAGCAGACTTTGGACTCGTTGAACATGGTACGGGTGCATCTTGTTTCTCCGTGGAATTCGTTGTACTAAACTTTTGGGTACTACTGTGCAACGTTCAATTGCACGTACTGAAGGCACTGAGGTTGTGTTCGACTGCTTGTAAGACTTCCTCCTCGTAGGGCATGATGGAATTTTGCTCTCCTGTCACGTGGTCTAGAATTCGACCCTCTGAGCATGACATGACTGGTATACTGGTGTGGTTTATAAATACTCGGTAATCCAGATAACGTTCAGCATTTGGATATCTCTCACGGTAAAGTCTGGTTGCAGCACTAGCATTGCATTTGCATTCCCCATAAATAAGATTCGTGATAGCATATTCGCGCACACTGTATACGTGTGGCATAATGGCAGTTAAATACGTCCAAGAATCAAATTGTTACTAAATCATTCATGCGGTTACATGTGCTTAAAAGCAAAATTTGCAAATTTTATACCACAATTTTGTATGTTCGAAGTAGGCATAGCCGACAAATAAAATATCATGAACCCACAATTCCAGCTGTTTATAGTCAATACTCGTTTAACATCTGAGTGAGATCATAGTCCGTCACAAGCTCGTGAGTTTGAAAAACACCATGATCCACGGTGAGATTCGAACTCATTCATAACCCTGTGCATCGAAGGTGCGCGCACTAACCGCTAGACCAGCCAGACTACACTATGACTATGCCTACTTGGGACTTGAAAAATTGTGGTATATGTACTGTTTTGCGTACGACAGGCAAGCGAATTTTTCATAGAAAATGTCAAAGCCTATTCGTCCTATCGTAATATATTGAGCGATATGCTAAAACTCTCTAATATTTTATTTAAAACTAACACAGTAATTTTTTACTTTTAAATTGTGATTTGTTGAACAGTTAGTCAGGGCAGGGTTGTAATTTCTGTAATAACAGTACATACTTGAAAAATCATCACACAACAGAAATTTGTTCAAATTTCAATTTTTTTTAATGTCCATAAGTCAAAAAATAATTGGCGGAGCCTTTTTTAATACTTTTCTGATAACTGCCAATACTTGGCCTCTATCACCGGTTTCCGGGTTAACGTTGGGGTTTGGATTGGAACACCTTGTATATTGGGGGATAAGTGTAGGTGAAACAGTGGATTTAATTTCAAGTAACTATTCAGTCTTGAAATATGCAGCATGATGGTGAGTAACCCCGAAAGGAATTGAAGAAAAATAAGAATGAATTTAATTTTATTTCTTGCCACATAGGCATCTAATAAATTAGCATTATTGCATGGATGAAGCTTAGATAAAGCCCATTTGAAAAAATATTAAAATTTACGGCATGGAGATTATAGAATTATAATAAAAATCTGTTTCTTAAAGATGTCAAAAATTAAGTCATATACAATATTTAAGTTTCAAACGTCATCGATGTGCCAAGCCAATATTTTAAAACTCAAATTTATTGGCATGTTAATTTCATAATGACAATGGATCTGTCCGCACATTTTAAATGATTCACAATCATCAGCATATGAATGGAGAATGCAGATTTTAATCTCTTTTGGTATTTTTGTTTTTCGTAGTAGTGACAAAAATTATCTATTTAAAGAACCTATGAACATTTTAAAAGATTGGAATCTTAACACCAATATAATGGGATAATGCTCGTAGTATATCAAATACAGAAAGGCCTCCGGCTGTTCTTGTAAAATGCAAATTTCACAAGGGTCTTCGTCCCGAAAGAAACGAATGTTACACAATATACACAATTCATTAGGGAATTTTCGCGTCTTGATGGAAACAATTAACGGCCATTAGCTTGTCGATTTGAGGATTTCTTTCCCATATTTCCGATATATGTAGTAATTTTCAATTTTATCAATCGCATGAAATATTTTAATTTCACTTTTTAGATATTAATTTTTTTTTTATTTTTTTTAAAAATATTTTTAGAGAAAATATGAGATTAAGTTGAAAACTAATTGAAAATAGGTTAAATGAAAGTTGTATATTTGTTAAAACGAACAACCTATATAAATGAAATCAGTTAAAAAAAAAAAGATTTCACCAATGCCTATTTGTTTTTCGTTATCATTCATCAGAAAAATAATCGTATATTTTGACAAAAATATGAAATTGTCAGTAATTTACTATAGCCTCCATGTGTGCCATATAATATCAGAGGATAACGTAAAATTTCAATCAATGAGGAATTTCCTGAAATAACTACGAAAACTATAATTCACCTAGTTGAACATGAACACTACTGAAATGTATGTGTTATCTCTTATTAGAACACTTTAACGAAATCACCTACATCCTACAATATTCTTGGCATACTCAACCAGCGGTTAGCTAGCCCATTTTTCAAGAGGCGTTTTCTGGCATGCAATCTCTTACGAATCAGTACTTAACACCCAACTCAACTTTACTGAAAAGCATCATAAGTATAAGTTGAAGCAAATTAGCACTTCACAATAACTATTATATGCACTCGTTTCTGGTTGCTCTCATTCTTATCTAGAATGGCTTGCACTATTTTGATCGATCACCTTTTATAATAAATTTTCTCCTCGTTATTAAGAATATATCTAAAATGGGAAAACTTCACCACAAAAGGGTTCTATGAACATTAAAAATCTTTCTCGTCTCGATATTGTGTAATGTACTTCCTTAAGCCAGTCCGGGTAATAGTTTACTTCGAGATGCCGAGTCAGAGATAAAGTACTCGACTAATTTATCTAGTAATTGATCAGAAGGGTGTTGAGCTGGAACAAATTGGATATGAAAGAGAGAGAGAGTATAGTGATGTGTCATGAAAAACATGACTTAAAGATGCTCGGGCTGTACCTATTCCAATATACTTCCGTTAATTATAAACTAAAGTACGTGATGGTGTGGTTTTGGTTTAGATGATTTCGAAGGAGTGATAACGAAGTAAATTAGTGAATAGAGTCGGCGGTGGTGATGGTTGGATGCACTTACACGATCGATATAAGTTAGTCCAATTAGTTTAGATTTTTTTTTAAGTTGGCTGTTAGATGTAAGATAGGATTGGTGCATCATTGGTGATTCAACAATTTTGGTTTTTAAAATTTCGAATTCATATTGTCTTGCTTGAATAATTTGTTTAGTTAGGCGAATTTATTATTAATTGGATTATCTGTAGCTTCTATATAAGAAATTCCGAATAATCCAAACCCCGAAAATCCGGATATCCTATAATTCGGTTTTGGGTTAAGGCCCAAATTTCGAAAAATCGACGAATTTTAGGGTCGATTTTTCTATCGTAGTGCGCCCAAGATTTTAAGAAACATCTATTTCGACTATAAAATTTATTAGCTACTGAAAAGTAGAAGTCCGAAATTGTGTCATCTGTATAAAGTTTATGGTTCTAAATTTTACTGTTAAGCTATACAGTATCGCACCTAAAACGCATACAAATTTATTGATTCAATTCAGTGTAAAATTCAATTATTTTCATAAATAACGTTCAGCCAACTTCGATCCTG
The DNA here is from genome assembly GCA_949715475.1 of Microchrysa polita. Classification (NCBI taxonomy): domain Eukaryota; kingdom Metazoa; phylum Arthropoda; class Insecta; order Diptera; family Stratiomyidae; genus Microchrysa; species Microchrysa polita. The sequence goes on from OX454421.1 coordinate 9,007,598, forward strand.
ATGACATCGTAGTTTCAAAAACGTTTACGTGCCCAGACAGAGCCAAAAAATTGCCCACATTTTCACATTCCTTATTTATCATTTCATGGGTTCTAAAAACGTATTTCCGCGAAAGCCGGAAAGAGTCCAATACTCACATTTTAAGGAATTAATTGTGATAAGACGTTATTTTTAGCTGATGGTATGCACTGACGTTGCATGAATTCGGATACCACCTATCACCATTCTCGGGTTTCCGGTCTCGGCTATTTTGCAACTCCCTGATGTCAGAAAGCCCAAAACCTATGAGGAACGACGGATTTTTATGTAATGCAACTTATACAGCTTATACTTAAACAAAGCATCCAAAACAGCTAATTTAAAAATTTCACCTTCACCCTATAAATTATCCCATATCGTCAGAAATATTTTATTTATACATAATGTCTAGTTCAATTAACCTTTTGATCACACGACAAAAATATTTCTTATAAACTCATATATTGTATTTTCACCTTCATTTGCACTACAGTACGAGGAAAAAAAATCTATTAAAATGATTAATTTCCTCCGAGATTCAGTAGTGATTGCAGTTACATGATTATTATAAGAGTATTGGAATGAACTTTGCATTCTACTCCACTGATTTAGTCAAGCCACCATTGATTCGCGTAACAAGATGTATAATGTACTCTGTCCCAACACATGTGCAACAAAAAAGTCGATTAGAAGAATTTATCTGACATGTCAGCTTATTGTGAATCAATCATTAATCATCATAATTTGTCGATGCATTTTAATGTGAAATAAACGTGTCAAATGTGATTTTTTGTAGTAAGCGAACATTTCGAAATGCAATGGAATGTTTTTGTTTTGGTTGGTCGTAACGTAAAGATAAATTGTTACATACTTATGTATATCTTCTTCTTCTTTATGGCACGATAGCCCGACGTCGGGCCTTGGCCGCCTGGATTGAAAACCTCCAATTGTGGCGGTCACGCGACCTTGTCCTCCAATTCCGAAAGCCTAGCATCTGGTGAGCGTCCTCACATACAGAATGCTCCCATCGGGCTCTCGGTCGTCCACGCAATCTGGCTCCGTCCACTCGTTGCGCGTTCATCACATTTTTGGGCATGCGATCGTCGTTCATCCTTTGTACATGACCCGCCCATTGCAATCGCTGCAATTTCACGATCTTCGACACCTGTTGCTCATGATACAGCTGATACAACTCAAGGTTGTACCGGATGCGCCATTCACCTCGTTCACGAACGGCCCCGAAGATTCTTCGGAGAACCTTTCGCTCGAATGTGTCCAACAGGTGTTCAGAGTTTTGAGTTAGGGTCCATGCCTCGCAGCCATAGCATAGCACAGGTCGGATGATGGTTTTATACACGTGGAGCTTCGTGTTCCTGTGCACCAGCTTCGAATTCATAATTTGGAGGACCGCAAAGTAACACTTATTAGCTAGTTGTATCCGTCGCTTTATCTCATCTGTTTCGTTGGCATCTTTTGACAAATTGCAACCCAAGTAAGTGAAGTTGTCTACATATTCTATACTGAGGTCCCCCACTGTGATGCTTGAATTTACTGGCGTTCTAGTTTTTGACTCGTTGATATGTAGCCCAACTTCTTTGTCGGCGTTATTGAGATTATGCAGAAGGCTTTCTGCATCACCCAATCTTCGAGACATGATGTTGATGTCGTCGGCGTAGGCTACTAGTTGAGTCGATTTAATGAGTAGCGTTCCGCTGCTGTCCAAATTCATGGCTCGAATCACATACTCCAGAGCCAGGTTGAAGAGCGTCGGCGCCAGCCCGTCGCCTTGCTTGAGTCCAGTACGAGTTTCAAATAGGTCAGTAAGTCTGTTCTGAACTCTGACCTGCGAGACGGTATTAGTCATCGTCATCCTTATGAGTCGCACTAGCTTAGCCGGTATTCCAAAATGCAGCAAAATGTTGTACAGTACGCTTCGATCGATACTGTCGTATGCCTGCTTGAAGTCAACAAATATTTGGTATACGTCGATGTTGTATTCCCAGCACTTCTGGAGTAAAAGCTTCACTGTAAAAAGCTGATCTGTCGTCGAACGACCAGGACTAAAGCCGCCTTGGTACTCGCCAATGATTTCTTCTGCGTACGGATTATTTCTATTTTCTAGAATTTTAAATAAAATCTTATAAGTCGTACAAACTAATGAGATGTCTCTGTAGTTCTCACATTTTAACTTATCTCCTTTTTTGTGGATTGGGCAAATTATACTTTTGCGCCAATCTTCCGGGCTTATTTGGTCGTTCCATATTTTAACGATAAGTGTGTGTATAGCCTTAACAAGGCTCTCCCCACCATGCTTCAGCAGTTCAGCTGGAATCTCGTCAGCGCCCGGGGCTTTATTATGTTTTAGTCCTTGCATGGCGAGATCAACTTCTTCTACTGTTGGGGGTTGAACGGGAGGGCCTGGTTCAGCAATCAGCTCCGGAGCTTCTTGTGTGGGGTTGTTCGGTTGAACATTGAGGAGCTCTTCAAAATGTGAGGCCCAGCGTTTATCAACGCTATCGGTGTCGCTAATGATATTGCCATCCTTATCCTTACAGAGGCTGGTCCTGGGTTGGTATCCACTTTTAATTGAATTAATCAGCTTGTACGCTTGTCTACTGTTCCTACTAACTAGTCTTTGGTTTATTTGCATCAACTGTCGTCAAGATGCTTACGTTTCTTACGCCTAATTAACCTATTCGAAAATCGTCGAAGCTCGTCATATTTTGTTTTTTTTTTTGGCTCTAGTTGCGCGTTCAGTCCATTGGCGATATGCCTCGTTTTTAGCATCTACCGCATTTTGACATTCTTCATCAAACCAATCATTTCGGTCTCGCAGGGCTTTGTATCCCACAACCTCCTCTGCGACCCCTTTGATGGTGTCTTTGAGTGTATCCCAGATCTCAATGGCGCCTTTGTTGCTGATGTTATTTAGCAAGTCAGCTTCTCCTCAAGGGCAGTCGTATAAGTGACCACCGTGGCATCATCCAACAATTTGTCAACCGCAAAATTTTTTGCCGGGTTGAACCTCGAATGATGCACCGAAGAAATTCTGCACCTATAAGTCGCCTTCACCATATAGTGGTCAGAGTCAATATTTGCTCCACGATAGGACCGAACATCCATTATGCTCGATGCCCATCTCTTGCAGACAAGGACGTGGTCAATTTGGTTGACGGTATGTTGATCTGGAGATCTCCAGGTCTGCCTGTGAATGCGACGATGCGGAAAACAGGTAAAGCTAATGACCATATTTCTGCTGGTCGCGAAGTCTATTAGTCGTTGGCCATTGTCGTTACAGTCTTCATGGAGGCTGTACCCTCAGTAATCCCTCTATGCCAACTTTCGTTTCCGACTTTGGAGTTAAAATCCCCTAGCAGCAATTTGACATCGTTTGATTGAAGTGAATCGAAGAGATTCTCTAGGCGGTGATAGAACTCGTCTTTAACCGCGTCTTCACTGACTTCGGTGGGGGCATGCGCGTTTATGAGCCAGAGATTGAAGAACCGGGTTTTAATTCGAATCGCACACAGCCGCACGTTTATGGGTTTGAAGTCGATAACATGCGGCTTAAGTTGATTGTTTACAATGAACGCCACTCCAAACTCCCTGTGGCCCGAAGGTTTTCCACTTGTGAAAATTGTATACGAATTTCGGTCATCAATCTCGCTACTAAGCCATTTAGTTTCCTGGAGCGCAACAATGCTCAGCTTATATTTTTCGACCTGATCCAAGAGGGCCCTTAAGGCCCCTGGCCTATTCAGGGAGCGTAGATTCCAGGTTCCGAAAGAGTAATCAGTTGTCCGTTTGCGATGTCGTCGTTGGGTTCTATCCGTCCAATCCGAGGCTTTCATTCCAGGTTTCTTGACGTAGAATTTTTTCCAAGGATGGGTTATCGGCCAATCGCTTAACCATGATAGTATTCGTAAAACGAAAGAGGTCCATCATGGAGGCCTCGGAGGTGCTGCTTCGGTGATTGACTGTTCGGTTTTTGTCACCCTATTACGTTTAGTAACCTGAGACGCTGAAGTTGTTAATACATATTTTTATTTCTGAAGCTGTCTTCAAGATAAATAAATAAAAAATAACAGGCGCGACAATCCAATATTGGACTAAGGCCGCAGGATGTGTTAGTGACATCCTATTTCCAAGATCTTATCTGCTTTTTGTTGAGGTAATGAGATCAGCATCACGCTCAGTAGTATTATTTATCCCCATAAATGGGTACTCGTTTAACATCTGAGTGAGATCATAGTCCGTCACAAGCTCGTGAGTTCGAAAAACACCATGGCTCACGGTGAGATTCGAACTTATGACCCTGTGCACCGAAGGTTTGCGCACTAACCGCTAGACCAGCCAGACTACTTCAAGATATACAAGTACGTTAATAAATTATTATTTTTTATCAGTATATCCTAAATTGCAGTCGTTTCAGCAGTTGGACAAATAACATGAGGACGTTGCGTTCGCTGAATTCGCTTCAAAGCTTGTACAAAAATGTAAAGGGTTAACAATTTTTTTTTAAATGCAACACTTAGCAAACGAAACGGGAAACTTTTGAATACTAATATTAAATTCGAAAAGCAATGAATATTTTAATTGCTAACAGTAGTCTGTGCCAGAGTTTTTTTTTTCAAATTTGTTATAACGGTAAAAATGTCGGGACATTTTTCAATGAATCAAACGCATAATTAATTTTTACTCATAATTGCATCATACCGGTAAAATTACGTGTAAATTTTTCAATTAATTATGCAGTAGATCGCCGATAATCCGGACCCCGAAAATCCGGATATTCGATAATTCGGATTAAGGCTAAAATTTTCTTTGATTTCGCAAAATCTGAGAGTTTTTTTCGGTTTTTTTTCTATCGTAGTGCGCCGTAGATTTAGAGCAGTGGTTCCCAACTCAGAAATGTCTGCGGACCACTTAACCTGAAAATGGATCTCGGCGGACCAGCATTCAAGCATAATGAAACAAATTGTGGTTTCCATTTTTTTGTCGAGGTATGGCATGCCTATGGCATTATTTGCGAACAAAACCTAAACCGAATTGAATCGCAGACGCAAGGACAATCTAACCGTAATCTGTATATGCCGAGACTTGGTTGTCCGAGAAGAAATTCCAGGGGCTTAAGCGGAGTGTAAAAAGTTTAAAATTTGCACATGCCATGGTAAAAATACAATAGAATTGAGTCCGAACTGGATATAAGGACATATTTTCGAAACGTTTAGTAGAGGTAGGGCCACAATTCGGACCGCGAGGAACTTTAAAAGAATCATAGTTGCGTCATTTTAGAAAAATTTTGCACTAATTTGTGTGTTAGAAAAGAAAAACGACAAATTGTTGTATAATAATTTGAAAGTCAAAACCTAAAAGGACTCAATCCCAATTTCTCTTCCCGATTGAAATTGCACTTGATGCAACTCCTGAAAATCACTAAATGAATTGAACAGAACAGCGCGGGCTTCGAACCAACTTTGCTTAAACGACAAAACGTTCTCCCCGCTTGGGACAGATGGTGCGGTTTCGCAATCCGTTTTGACATTATACGCGCATTCCTCGTCACATACTTCTCTGGGCTTGGTAGGCAAGAAAAATCCTCTTGGGTTAAAGGTAAAACTTATTTATAAGTGTCCTTCCTTACTATCCAAAACACACAAATCTGTTCCGCTCTTCACTCCGCAAGACACTTCTCTCCATGGTCGACAGCACCTGATTCTCTTCATAAACGCTAGTCAGGAACAATAGCCACCACCTGCCATTCACAATGGCTTCCCATAATGAGATTTTGGTAGCTTAGTGAGTAGAGACACTCTTCCGTAGAATTGCTGGAGGTCCAACTGTGACCATAAGAAAAGACAAAACAAAAATTGTTGTCTTTCAAAAAATGCTCCTGAGAGCCTGTCAATTTTTGAATTTGGGCGGGGCTGTTATGAAAATCAATTGTTTAAAATTAATCAAATTACTTTACGAAGGTGAATGAATTCGAAAATTCACACGTAAGTTCGTGGCTAAATGGGGCCATTACATGTTGTTCAAGTAGCAGTGAATCGTCAGAAATGTGTCTGGTCTGGGCTTCAAATAATAAAATAGACATAAAGGAATGTATTCTCCTTCATAACAATGTTTGGCCCGCCATTGCTTTCCAAACCAATATGTGGCCCACCTAAAAACTATTTTGGACACCCCCCTGTTCTGCATGCATGCCACGTAGGTTTATACAATCGCAAGAGAATTATTTCAGGGGGCTTTAACACGTTAACAGTCTGACCGGTTTTCACCGACACTACCACCACGTCTGGCATCCGAAAACTCATACATTTATGAGTCACAGGTGATTCATAGACGTGAACGAGGAAGAATGCTGTGTGCGCATGTGATAATAAATGTATAATAATTTCGGAATTGAGCTATAGGCAACGAACCTAAGCAGCCTTCCCATAATCACAGACATAGTAGCAAAGTATTTACTGGATAATCTGTTACATGATAATGAGAGCGCGTGTTTCGCATGCGAATTTAATTAGTCACAAGATAATATAACTTATAACTTATAAGAAGTGTCCTGAGTCTGCCCGCGGACCACCTACGGGTCTCTCACGGACCACCCCTGGTCCGCGGACCACCTGTTGGGAAACAGTGATTTAGAGGAATAGCTATTTCGACCATACAATCAATTATTTTGGTTGAAAAAAAAAGATAATTTTATGCAATTTCAGCATTTACCATCTACTGGAGTCTTAATAGGTGCATTTCGAAAATCCGAGTAATTCGTTGATCCGGATGGGGTCCGGTCCCAATCAATCCTGATTATCGGGGCTCTACTGTCATTATGTTAAAATGATGTACTTTTTAACTCATTAGCTTAACTACCTAAAAAAATACTGCATTGTATATACATATGTACATTGACAATTACCAATGAATGAAGAATATTGCGACAAAAACCATATTGCGTGACAGCCGGATTGAATGGAATTCACATAAATCATATGCTAATTATATGAGAATCATCCAAGACTTCAATATAAACTCAAACGCAAAAATTTGATTTGATGAAGACATTATTGTTGTATGTTTTATTTTAGAGGTTTTCTTTCCACGCAATTGTTGCGCAATCAATTGCTTTTGTCGCTATATAATAGAAGTATGCCTTAGTTTGGTACATGCGATTCACATCAGTACCAAATAGTGTCCCTCGCAGCCCAATTTGAAATCATGCAATATTGTTTTCAAATGTGTATCCAACTTCCCACCAAAGATACCTTATTTACTCTTGAAGGAAAACGTATAAAAAATATCCAGAAAAGAAAAATATTGTTTCATATTGTGGAGAAACTAGAAAATTAATTTTATTGCTATACATACTCTTTAAATTGTATATTGTTGCCATTTTCATTAAAGTGCATTGCACGATCTGTGTATTATCTGCACTCCGCACTCCTTGGTTGAAAATTGAGCAAAAATTAATTATTTCTTTAAGATAGTTTTATTTTCAACTTGAGATACATATTGTATATTCATTGTGTTCCAATTCCTACACAAAACCATTATTGGCGTACCGAGGAATTGAATCATACTCTTTGTATTAGAAGAGTGACATGCAAGCACACTTTAATTGGTGACATAAATTCTCTTGCAAATTATTATTATTGTTTTATGAAAAGCAGGCGCTGAAAGATGTTGATGACCTCTTTGATAGAACTTAGGTTTGTGAATGATATTCGTGCACACATTGTAGGTATGTACAGTATAATGAAAGGTTTTGCTCGGGTCATTGGTACTTGGTATGGTACTGTACTAATATAAATTAATGAATAATTTCTTGGAAGTGCGTGGGTCATCTTTAACTGTCTATCAACAGTTGTAAAAATTAAAGCATACAACAAAGTTCAGAAGAGAAGCTATTTAGGTTTGTTGCAGCCGTAAATGTTCAAAGGTAGAGAACTCTTTTATTGGATTATTAATCATTAAGTGGAATGTCTGTGGAAATATGCATTCATAAAAATGCTCATTGATGAGTGGAAAGTATATTAATTGGATTCAGTTGTAATACACATAATTTACAAATATGTACTCATAATTAAGTTTTTGGTTTGAAATTATTGTTACCTGAAACATTTGAATTGGAATTGGCTTAACATCAACAGACGAGAAGATTGGCCGTCAAAGAAAAAAACAGCGAACATTTTAATTTTTTTCTAAAAAAAACTTTAGCGATTAACCTGATTTCAGACTACAGTCTACAGGGTGTTCCGCATTGGGTGGGTGATACTACAAGGGTTGATAGGACAATATAATTTGTTTGTGCAAAAACATCCATCAAGAGAATTGTTATAAAAAATACCGTTAGATTGCTATCGAGTTTTTTTTTGTGGCAGTAAAATGTACAACTTCGATAATAATCAACTATTAAAAAATTCAAAATACAAAAATTTGACTAAAGTTTCAGAAACTATATAAAATTTCACATAAAGCGATTTCCCCGCGGATTCAATTTAACGTTGCTGCCAAGATACATTTTTGTAAACTTTAAAGAAATTTAAAAATTTGATTTTCACAATAACATAGTCATTTTCAAAGTGTATTTACGAAAATAAAATATTTTTACTTTTTTCTAAAATTCGGAATAAATTAGAAATTATAATTAACATTAGATAAACTCTTAAAATTGAAATTGAAACTGACGAGTTTCATGGAGAAACTCAATCATGAGAATCAGTGGTGTAGATAGGGAGGGGATTAGGGGATCAATCCCTTCCGCCTCCTCTGATTATGCATTGCATTTTTCGTTAAAAACAAGGCAAGTAGCTTCCACAAATCTGGAAAAATGAACATGCTTTTAGAATTAAATATTTATGTAGAGTTGCACCTAAAGAAACGTTCATAACTAAAATAAATCCGAAATTATCGACTTTCTACATTTTAGTTAAGCAAATATAATGCCATGGGACTTATGTAAATTTATTTTTTTCTTTGCTTCAAAAAGATCAGCTGGGTTGCAATTATGAACCTTGAGGTATCCAGTTTGTTCCTTATTTTGGATAACAGATGAGAGTGAAGATGGGAAAATAATTTTAATTTATTCGTTCCGAACTTTATTGGTAAGAAATTAATAAAGTTTTGTCTTTATACGGCCTAGTAGCTGGTCGTTTTTCTCGAAAGTGTCTATACTTTTGGACTTAATGTTTCTAGTGCAGTAATATGACGAATAATTCCGATTACAATTTTGACGATTTGTGACTTGAATGTGTGTCGGAACCAATTTGCGCCATCTGAATTCAGAAATTAAATAAAAACAAATCCCTATGAGTGATAAAAAGTATGGTTGCGGTTACATAGTTTACTCATATAGTAAGGCTCCGTCCTAAATAGAGCGCTGATTTTTTTGTGAATATCGTTGGCAATAGTCAATATTCACTGATAATAAAGTGCTCCCTTTTTGTGAGCAGTAAAAAAAGAGTGACCAAAATGCCCAGGGAGTTCATTGACAATAAGTTCGGGAGGCTGCTCATCTCGATAGCAGGAAAACTAATATACTTTCAATTTTTATTTAAATGCGTTAGTATTTAATTAAGTACCTTAACGCACTTTTCCCTTGCTGAAAAACTAAAGACTAAAGACTCGTCCCCTCCCTCTATGAAAAGCTATCTACGCCACTGATGAGAATGGCTGCGCTCTAGTCGAATGTCCTAAAATTCATCGATCTTTTGAAACTTGAAACCTTTGAAGCTCGCCCGTCTCAATTTTAATAAGAGCAGATAAACTTTTGGTTCTTTAATACAGTAAACATTCGAAAATCTTATCTAGTTTGCTTTTGGGCAATTAAGATTTGCGGAATGTTAAGAATTTCGGACGATTCAAGGCTAAGGTAAAATGCATTGTGACTAATCAGCCGTCTTTAGGTTATGTTATCTCATGACCCAGTATTTATGGGTATAATCAAAATTTTATACAAAATGCAGGGTGGGACTCAAGTACCTAACTGCTTCGAAAACGCTGCAAAAAAAAATAAAAATCCATGCTACCAAAATGGTATCGAATTCAAAGTATTGATAAAAATGGGTATGTACCATTCTAAGTCATGCACTTTTTAGAGGGTGTTCATTTAAAATCCTTATTGTACTGAGTATTTAGAAAGAATTGTATTTTGAAGTATTTCAGATGTCCTATAAACTCTTGAAAGCCGACAGGTTCCTGGATGTCATCATGTACAAATGTCCATGTATGTACTACCATATTAGGTATATTTTATTGGGTGAAGTACAGGACAGCACAGCAGAACTTTCATGCAAATTTTACAGTTGCTGTTCTACGTAAAACAGCTCGTATAAAACTTCATGTTAGAATTTGTATTGTTATTGTGCTATTCTGTCCTATACTCGGCTGAATAAAACGGATTTATTGAAGATTAGCTTGTTAAAAGTTAGTGTGAAGTATACTTAATAATGAGTGGCATTCCATTAAAAGAAAGACTTTGGAAGAGCTTCTGGTTGGTAATGTGGTTAGTGCAGTCACCTTCAGAGCACAGGGTCGTAAGTTCCAGTCCAGTTGAACGAATTTCAAGATTTCAAGTTCCTCTACAAAAAAGCAGTTAAGATCCAGAAATAATTGTCAGATTTGCGGCCTTAGTCCAATGCTGGACTGTCGCGCCAGTTGATTACTTTTTTTGTTGTTGAAAGGGTGGATGTGTGATTGGTGAAAAATTACTCGATCGTTTTTGTAAACGCAACGTTTCGTATTTTCAAAGAAAACATACCAACCTTCCCATATTGGAAGGTTTATGAAACATAAAAACTCAAGAATAAGATAATTAATTGACAATTGCCTTTGTGCTTTTTCACAATCTCATTGCGGAGATGCAAAAGATTTAACATATGCTTAATTTTTGCCATTTTATTAAATTGTTAACAGAACAAATCGCTTCACCGTACGAAATTAATTGATTTTCGGTGGCGATGGTTCATCATCACCTTCACTCTCATTTTCGTGTGGGTTAATTCCATCGCTGTTCCATTTTTTTATCTCCTTTGTTGAAACTCAGCAGTTTTCTGCTACCGTTGACAACAAAATCTGCGTTTTTTTCAATCGCTTCGTTGTAAACTTCGCAATCTAGCAAATAGTTCTGCCAGGGGCGATATCATCGTCCTTATCGAATTCACTGTCGTCCCAGTGCTGAATTTTGTGCCATGACTTTTGAAAAACGCTTGCTGGTAAATCATCCCATGCTTTTGTCAGCAAAAAAATCTCGTCACGGATGGAGTTATTCGTAAGTGAGTCGTGTATAGAATTATTATCCTGAGCCATAATATTCGCCAGCGACCTGTTTCGATAATGGAGCTTTAAAATCTTAATTGGATTTTGATCCATGGGTTGTAAAACAGCGGTGACATTCCGCGGAAGAAAACTTGCAACAATATTTCCATCCTTTGGGCCAGTGGCGTAGATAGCTTTTCAGTGAGGGGGGGGGGTCATTTTGCATGATTACTTTTACGGTTATCAAATGTTGAATTTTAGAATAACAATTTCTGTATTTATAAAACTTCAAATTAGCAGTTTTTTAGTAAGTTTTGGTGCAAAATAGATCACAATTTTGCCATACGAAGAAATACGTATTCCTGAAAATATTTCATTGATAATTTTGACTTTTTACTACGGTGAGTGAATCCACAGTATTCATATTTTCGTAACTGTGATTGAAGCATCAGAGCTTTAATTGGGTTAGATCAGTGTCTCCCAAACTTTTCTGGCCGGAACATCTCAAAACAGGGATTAAAATAAATCATATAGTTATATGTCCCGAAAAGGGAAATTGTGAAGACGAGAGCGCGTTGAGTATGCCCAGTATGTATATGTGGATAAAGTACACCTTTTGTGTTTTTAAATCGAAATTTTCTAATAACTCAGAAATTCGTGAGTAGATATTTCCAAAATTTTTAAACTTGTAGCACACCGTATATATATTATCTATAAATTTCGAGGCCCTAGCTATTAGCCAATTGTTAAAAGGATACCAAAAAATGTGAGTAGAACTTAAAATTTGGACTGTTAAACGTTAATAAGTTTTAATGTAGTAAAAAACGACAAAATTGATTTAAACCGCCAAATCCAAGATTGAATAGATTGTTTTTAAAATTTTGCTTTTGAAAATGTTAATTACAAATTTTAATTATTTACAGTAAACTTTTTATATGTTCGGATGCATTTCGATTAAAAACCGTCATCCTCAACGAGTACATTTAAACTAAATTTACTAAAATCTTAGATTTACCTTTTCAATAATTCAAAAACCAAAAAACTAGACTTTACTGTTAAAATATTATTCACAAATTCTAATAGAATTTATGAACGAATATGGAGAAAATTACTGTTACTCTTTGCAACATTTTTTTTTATAAAACATTATAATAAAACTGAATTGAAAAACAAATGATGTAATGCAATTGAAAAAAGATGATCGTATCGCTGCATCGATGGTATTGATTAGAACTCTCCTATTTAGATGCATGTAGAGTGGATCCTCGGTTAACGAACACAAATCGTTCCGGCATCATATTCGTTATGAGAAACGTTCGTTAAGCGAAACCTTTAATTATTATCCAACATACAAAGGTTCTTTTCCGATCAGGACACTACACGCTATTGTTTTTATTTATTGATAAAAGCATTCAATTCTTGTGAAATGGAGATTTGTCTAAAAATTACAAAAGTTTTACACTAAAATCTCAATTTTCACCATTTCTTTTGTTCGTTATCCGCAATTCCGTTCGCTAAGCGAAACATTTCCTACCAAAAAATCTCGTTCGTTATACGAAATGTTCGCTAACCGTATATATACTTTCGTATACATCTAGCTTCGCTGGCTGGTTCATCTGCTTTTTCAATTTTACATTGTCAAGGCTCAATTGAGTATAGTCGTTTTTTGCGGCATGAAAAGCAACTGCTAACTTTTGGACCATGTTCTTGTTGATCGCATTGAAGTGTTCTTTGAAAAGTGTTCGGATTGTCCTTTTTGTTTGTCCAATGTAGGTAAACTCACAATCGTTACATGAAATTTCATATATTCCCGATTTCTCAATTGTTTCAGTTTTGTCCTTAATATTGACAATTTGGTCTTTCCCTTACTATTATGGACTATCTTAAGATGGTGTTTTTTGAAGACATTTTTTAATTGGTTTGTCACTTCAGGGACGTATGTAAGAGCAACTCGTTTTTCTTGACATTTTTCTGGAATTAGTTTGGTTTTTTGGAATCGAGATATTTTTTTTTGAGTGTAGGGAAACCAAGTCCTCAATCATTTTTTCATTGTATCCAATTAATACAGCGATGTACTTAATGTGCTTCAATTCATCCATGAAATCAGTGTTGCTCAGGGGCAATCCGCATAGTCTAAAAACCATACTATGGAATGACCGCTTTTTTGTGAGTCATTGGGCACTGTGAGTCGCTTGGAATGGAATTCGGTGTACTCGATGGTTTTCTGTATGCCGAAAAGTTAACTTTTCCATTTTATGTTCGTTTAATTTGTATGTCGAGAAACGGCGATGAGTTCAACAATAGTGAATTTTATTCAAAAATTTGAGGATATTATTAGCGTCACTACTTTTTACGACTGCTAGGATATCATCTACATGAAATGACTGGGGAATCGAATAATAATACATAAAATGGCCGAGAAAAATTATGGAACCGTTTTCGGATTGTAGCTCAGGGAATTCTTCAGCATTTGCCACATATTCCACGGCAGCAAGTATGCCGTTTTCATTGAGAAAATCGCAGCAGACCTTTACATAGTTTTTCGAGCAGCACTTCTAGATTACTTCATTAGTTGCCTGTGCGAAGCTCCATTTCCAATGTGAAAAAGTAGATGAACGTAAAGTCCTGTGCTGTGTGCTGTAGTCTTTTTATTCTATCGGTACGCTACTATTATACAATTGAAATTGGAGGAAGTGCTAAATTTGATATTGCAGTTCTGAAAATGGTTTTATATTTTTATGAAACACTACATACGTTGAATAATTCCAACAAGAAGTTTACTTTTTCTTTGTTTTACGTACCTAAAGTAATAATAAAAAATTTGCGACCGAAGGGGGGGGATTGATCCCCTTGATCCCCCCCTTATCTACGCCACTGCTTTCGGCACGAATGCTCCACAGATCCTTGCGCAAAACACTTGTCCAGTAAAATAAGTGCCTTCGTCAAGTTGTTTTCGGCACTAAAACAACGAACCTTAAATATGAATTCAAAATTAATTTGATTCCATTTTTTTTCATTGTGGTTAACTCGAAAATCGCACTGGCAAACATTTTCAAGATGTTCTGAAAAGCAAAATGACACTAAAGGAGTTGACGCTCATTGTATGATTAAAAACTGTAGGTTCATTTTTAACTATCCAGTACAGGACAGAACAGTACAACTTCCATACAAATTTGACAGTTTTTGTTCTACAGAACACATCCCTTATCCAACTTGATGTCCAAATTTGTATTGAAGTTGAACTTTTCTGTCCTGTACTAGATACTGAAGAACGCAACTAATATGTTATTATGGCACAAATAACGACAACGAGCGACCATCCCTCTATTACCAGTTTAACGACCACGAACGTTAAACATAGTAATTATAATAAAAAAAAAGATGTAACTTTGACAAATGTTGCATGAAACCATTTTAAGAAAATTTCTGTTGTCAACCACGTTTTTAGCGAATTATCATATCGAAAGGGTTCTCGCAATTTTTGAAGCACCGAGGATTAGCTGCTTTTCCTATTATTAATGGCTTGATTTTGTTTGAGCCCTCCGCATTTGTACAAATTAAAACTGATAGGCGTTCCTTGTTGATTTTTCTGCCAGGGGCAGTCTTTCCGCATGCCGCCACATAAGTTTTATTCGGAAACATCCGGTAATAAAGCGCAGTCTCATCGGCGTTATCTATTAGATTAGAGCATCGTCTAATTGCATATCCGATGTTATCGCTGATGTATAGCTGGAAAGCACCACCCCACACACTTTAAGAAAACGGATTCTAAAGTTCTTTCGATTTAGACCGCAAAATTGGACCATCAATAGAGCATTTACCATTGCGTTGCTTAAGAAACCAATCAGAGGAGGTGGTTCTCCAATTCAACATATCCGGCCTTGTGCAACGTTTTCTTTTCAAGTTTCTCGTGTCATGCTGCAACGGCTGCATTAATTTCTGTTTTTTTAATTTGGTCGATGACTGCTATTGAAAATTCAAAATCAACTGCCAATTTATTAGCGCGAACGCTTTTCAAAAATTGCTTAAACCAATTGTTGGTTTTCTTTCATGTACATTTTTTGCTTTCGAAGTGTGTTTTTTTTTTCAAAAATTTCGTTTGTGAATCTCGAAAGTGATATCCCGTTAGAAAGCCATCATCTATATGCAATTTTATGTTGTTTTGGAAAGTTGAAGAAAAAGTTTCCATTAATTGATAGGGGTAGTGGTAAATTTTAATTTTACAGGAAAGTCGTGATTTTGAATGACTTTCACAAAAAGCACGATAGCAAGCTAACGGTATTTTTTTTACCAATTATATTAATGGTGATGGATTTTTCATGGAATTTGGCATGTATTAGTAGCGTCATTTCGATCAGTTACTGGAATAATGTGTAAATTCGACCATACATAGAAAGAGAGTTATGTGCATTTAGACTTAACCAATTGTTTGTTTTTGTTTTTTTGTGGGATATCATACGTTTTTTAGTTGATAGTGCTTCAAGTATCAGATACCCAAGGAACATTTTAAGTAGCGAGAACTAAGACTTTTAGTCGGCCACTTAAGCTACGTTTCAAAGACTTCGTCCCCCAAATTTTAACTTCTCGTATAACAAATCCTGCGAAGTATACTTTTAGGAACGTTGCAGAATGATAGCAGTTGGACCTTGCAGTAAGGGGAATACTGCCAACGGAAAAGGTACGATTTCTGTCCACCACTTCGCCACTTTATAGTGAGCAACCATAAAGTATAATTTTTTTATGTGGCAAAACCATGGCCGTATAATTTCTTTGTAACTTTGGCTATTATCCCATATTTTCTCTCAACAAAATGTTTGTCTAAAAGACATTTTTCATACATTAATTTCCCATGATCAATCATCTTAACGTATGCAATGAACTTTAATTATTAATCATTAATACACACATGCTTAACGGTACCATGTTGACCTTCTATATCATTTCAGTAGATATGTACAAATAAATTTAATGAGTTGACATTAAGTGTAATGAATACTACATGGGCATACCTATCGAAAGAACTCTCGACCATATTGTACTCTTTCACCTGTCCGGGATTAATCCACATTTCAATTAGGTACAATTATTTTTGACCTATTCTTGTAATAGGTACACAGCGGGTATTATGGCATTTCTCTTCTTGCTCATATGATTTCTCAATCAGAAAAAGGCAATTCGACAAACGACAGGGCACATTATAATATCTCAACAAGTTCTCAATGTGCCAACTAATTTGAATATAGTATTTCAAGTTCTCTGGAAAAACTAGGTCATCATCATCATATTCGAAAATTACACATACATACCGCTTCAATTAACCATGAAACGGTGTGTCCAGATTGTGTATGTAGCTGTACGTTAGCTTAGAATTATGTTTTGCTTATTATTTGTATTTTTTTTTTTGTCGAAAATGTTACAAGTCTTTGCCAATTTTGCATTGTCCATCCCGTGTCATTGTCATTCGCGCGACCATTACCTTTCCAAACAATTGACGCGGTCACCGAAATTCTCACTGTTGTAGGTATGTACACACACTGCGGATGAGTGAATGAAGCGCGGCATGGATCAAATACAAGGCAACAACAAAAACAGCAAAAAAAAATACAAACAAAGCTCATATGGAGGACAATTACAAGTTTATTGCACTTACGCCATACTACACATAGTATGTAGTAGTAGACTTAATAATAACTCCGGTACATACTCTTGATGACACGCTACTTCATTCCGTTCAGTGGCCAAGTTTTCTCACACAAAAAGCCCGCGTCTTCGTATTCATTGTCGTCATCGTCATAATCATCTTAAGAATAAAACACACACAGTTTACAAACATTCCGCAATCTGCTTTTTGTAGTATTATTATAATTTTCGCAACACTATCTTTTTTCTTGCTTTTTGTTTTTGTCATGACTTTGTTTAGTTTTGGTTTCGTGTTTGTTTGGCCTTTTTGTTCAAAATGCAGAATCGCGTCGCGTCATCGTCACCGTACCGTATTCGCACAAATAAATTTTATATTTAGACTCGATCTGGTTGTACTTGGCTGGTTGGAGATGGTTGCTTTTTGAATAGCTGCTACTGCAACTACTGCTGCAATAGCTCACAAAATGTCTTCACAGCAGTTATAATGCCAGTGTGCTAACTGGTGCATTTTTATTTGTCTTTGACTCATGGGAATTGGTCCACTAAGCATTCTTCTTCTTCTATACATCTATGCAATTTGCACAACCAATTGGTGGATTGGGTTTCGTTTGTTATTTATATTTGTTGGATTTGCGTGGGTTGCAAAGCACGATTGGTAAATCTATTATTAGGCTGAGAACTTTTATTTATCTTCTTTGAATATCTATATAGACGGCTTATTGGAATTATAAGTTTGCGAAATTCAAGGAGAGCGAAAGTATATGTTTAATGTTGTTAATTAATAAATTAAATATCATACAAATATTTGATGAACGTTATGCGAAAATATAATGTAGTGTAGTAGTATAGTAGTTTGTCGAAAAAGAGCAAACGCGTAAAACGTATGTATAAAGATATAAAAGTTTCTAATTATTATCAACCCCCCGCCGGCACCAACATCAACATTTTTCAAAGATTAATGCTTATCTATTCTCCCCTAATTACGTTAAGTAGATGCAACGCGGTTTCGGCACATAAGTGTCTGTTTTTAAATGTGACTAGTTTCCACAAATATTTGATTTAATTAAATAAATAAATAGTAGCTTTATTGCAGTGAGAGGGTTAGTATATAGTATATACATACATGTGTGACTTAAATTAGTGGTTAGACAATGTCTTTACATCTAAGTTTTTTTTAAGTTTAATTTAGAGTTCGATTAGAGTAGACTGTATTAGGTACTAGGAAAAAGTAGCTTAAAACCTAATTGATTTAATTAATATATGATTTAAAAATAAAAGACGCGACAATCCGACATTGGACTAAATCCGCAGATGTGTTAGTGAAATCCAATTTGCAAGATTTGAACTGCTTTTTTGTTGAGATCAACAGCACTCTCAGCAGTGTTATTTATCCCCATAAATGAGTACTCGTTTAACATCTGAGTGAGATTATAGTCCGTCACATGGGTCGTCAGTTCGAAAAATAAAACCATAAACTGAATTCGTTCACGGAAAGTCTCGAACTCTTGACCCTGTGCACCGAAGGTGCGCGCACTAACCACTACACCAGCCAGACTATGAATTATGATTTAATCTAGAGCTCATCTAGAGCTCGCTACGCTCGCGTTGCGAGCTTCGCTCACAATTTGACACAACTTTAAATTTATGAGCGATTTTGACTCCCAACTCCTAACTATACCTATATAACGCCTCGACCAAATTCAATGCCTTCAAATAAACACTAGAAACACAGATAGTTCAATTTTCAGTGTGAATTATTTGAATGGAATCAAAATCAGTAGATAGCGATATTATAAACAATGCTTTTCGTTTTGTTTTCTGGCGAAAAAAAAACAAACAACGAAGACGGTTGCCAACACGCGAACAGGCAACATACAGCTGACCGTGCGAAAAACAGGGAAATTCGAGATTAATCCCACAGACTTCCAATGATAGGCCTTGCGATTTGTTGATTGTCATTGCAAAAGCCAATCAAACGGGGAACTGAATCCGCTTGAATTGGAATGAAAGATCAGTTGGAATAATCGGAATTCGTGGGATAAGTTCTCCCTCTCCTTTGAATTTTCCCTTGATGATCGTCGCTTGAATCACATTGTACATCAGTTTCTTGACGGAAAACCGCGAACCGTTGCACAATTTCGGATGATTCAGATTCCGTAACATGTTTATGATCGATTCCACCTTCAGCTGTAAATTATGCGGCGGGGCTCCTGGCACATCAAGCGAGTTCAAAAACTCCGTCGAATAGTTGGTCGCTTCATCCTCGTCGATCACGGTGTCAACGGGTTTTTACGAATTTTTGAAAATTCAGCAGCCGATGGGTCGTTCTGCAATGCGACTCTCATGTTCGTAGTCAATTTCAACTTCTTGACATGCCGCCACAAAGATGACAATTTCAGGCATGCATTAGGTTTATCCGCAGCAGTAGATTTCGGGATGACGGGAAGCGTTTGACGAAAATCTCCGGAGAGTAATTTCAGAGCCCTACTAAATCGTCTCGAATCACCTCGGTAAGTCCTTCATCGTTCGGTCAACTGCCTCCAAAGCTCGCTTATGGGCCATCGTACATTCATCCCAAATGGTGATTTTGCATTCTCGCATCAATTTCGCTGTTGCCGAACTCTTGGTGATTGATTGTGCACGTTGGATTCTCAACCAAGAGTAGATTCAGCGGCAGCTTTAAAGCGGAATGTGCAGTTCGACCGCCTTACAACAATGTAGCAGCAATGCCAGAGGATGCAAAAGCCATTGCAATTTGACATCTTGACCGAATTGTTGCCAGAATCAACGACATGACGAATGTCTTGCCTGTCCCACCAGGAGCATGGAGAAAGTAAATGCCTCCTGTTCCATCGTCAACAACCTCCATAAGCGAATCGTATACGTTCTTCTGCTCGGCATTCAAAGCGGCACATTTATTGGAACTCGTTCGGTCAGCTCTTCTCGATCATAATCTTTCTCCCGCTGCAAGTCGCGATTAATTGCATCGCCCATCAAACGATTTGGCGCTGGCATTCCCAATTTCGACAGCAGACTGCCGCACATGAGCACGGTCATGTCTTTGATAAGAACTAACGCTTCGTTGCGCATCTCGTCGTTAATTTGAAGATCGAAATTCGAAGTTGTTATGCGAACTCTATGCTAAATGCCTTCAGCCATCTCGTCCTTGTATTTTTTCCACAATGCGGTCTGGATACGCCAATATGAACAGAAGAAGATGAAGGTAAAAGTGTGAGAAAATGCACTGTCCTCATAATTTTGCGCGTGCTTGATAGTTATCCACAGCACAGCAATTATTTATCTCGTTAGCTTCTTCACCCAAAATTGAACCCAAAACGTCTTTTATCACAATGAATTCCACAATTATTCTAAATTACCAAAAGCTTCATTACGGATTTTCCACCTTTGCATCGTCTAAAATCATCAAATCGTTCGATAAAATGCAAAACTTTCTTCCTGAATTTTCCGAGTTTTCTACTAAGAATTTTATATTTCTTCATTGGAAAAGCTAATGTGGAAAAATTGCAAGCAAAAAATAAATAATATAATTTTCAAGTTTTCCAATTTTCCGACTTTTCCGGAGGGTTTTTTCAAAATGTTCTTTCGTAAAAACCTTCTCCTGACAATTGCCTTTAGTTTAAAAACATTTTGAACTAAAGCGGCCCAGCCGTTCTCTATTGATTAATTTTTTTGATTTTTCCAATTTTCCCACTTTTTCGGAGAGTTTTCCCAACATTTTCTTTCGTAAAAACCTTCTCCTGGCAATTGGAAACAACTGAATAAAAAATTTGAACTAAATAAATTTTCCAATATTCCGACTTTTCCGGAGGGTTTTTCCAAAATTTTCTTCCGTAAAAACCTTTTCCTGGTAATTGCAAACAACTGAAAAAAAATGCCAACCAAATCGGTCCAGCCGTTCTCAATTGATGAATTACTATACATTTTTTTCGCTCCATTTTTAGGGGTTTTTAGAATTAAAAAAAAAACCTTATCGATTTTGTCCGTCCGTGTGTTCGTCCGTCCGTCCGTCCGTCCGTCTGTTCACTAAATAACTCGCGAACGGCTAAACCGATTGTCATGAAATTCCGTATGAATGTGTAGAATGGTTACAGTCTTTGGCACAAATACCTTAGAAGTTGGTAGGAAGAAGATAACAGGGTGTCCCGAACGTTTGAAAAAAGTCGACTTGTTTAGTTTTTATCGGAGATTAACGTATGGGTATTTAAATCAAAGATCTAGACGAGTACATCTCATATCAGTTAAAAAATTTCAGTTTCGAGTAACGGTCAAAAAGTTTTTGGCGTTTAAAGTTAAACTTCCTTTTCGAGCTCCATTTTTCTAAACCGTTATAGGGATCGATATGAAACTTTGCACAAAGATTGTTCAGTATGGCCTTATATACGTTAAATATTAAGACTGTTGCCTTTTGCCAATGAAAGGTAAATAACAGAAAATTTGTAAAATTTCAATTTGTTCGTGTGTAGCCCCTCTTAGGTTTCCAAATATAAAAATTCAGCTAAGGGTTTTTCGAAAATTACATAGGGAATATGTCTGCGAATTTTCATTCGAATAACTGTATTGAAACTGGAAATATAGCCAAGTAAGTATTTAGTAAGGGCCTTTCACAATGCAAGGGAAGCCTAAGAGGCATTTCTTCCATGCGCATCTCTTTTAACTTGATGAAACAATGAACATGAAATTTGGTGGAAATGCACAGAATGGTAATAGGGTTTGCCCCAAATATTTTTGAAGTTTGTAGGACCAAGTTAACAGGGTGTCCCTGAATAGCTGCAAAAGTATGCTTGTCCAATACTCATATGAAAGCTTGCGTGGGCTCTTACATATGTCAGGGGACACAATGGAATCATTTCATATAAGTTGTTTTTCCTTGATTTAAAAAAAAAAACAGTAATAGTAGATTTACAGCTAATAATACAGTTCATATATAAAGCCAAGCCATCCTTACGTTTGCCTGAGTTTCTTTTTGCTCAAAGGCCATCAGAAATCTTAAATCGAAAAATGCCTGTAGATTTACCTTGGAGTACTTTTATACAAATTGGGTAAATAATAAATCTCTGTACGCCGGTATTTTTATAGTTACATTTGGCGCTGTTGCTCCTGAAGTAATTCAATTGAAGCCATGGTAATTGGGATAATTATTCCTATCAACATGTAGCACGCTCACACGGAGACTCAGGGTGTTCCTACGAAGCATACCCATATTTCCCCTATTTACATTTATCAGAAAGACATGCCTGTAACTTATCGGCGAATCACAGCAGGCGGGAAAAAATTTGGTAAACGTGAAGGCTAACCCTCATTAGACCCTCCACCAAACATTACTTGGATCGGATTAATACTAAGGGTACCCCCCATACAAAGTGAACCCGAAATCTTCCAAATTGCACATTTTCTTCTCCTCAGAAGCCATCTACAATAGAAAAACATATTTATCTGTTCAAACGTCACTATATAACAATTAATTAAAGTCTTCTAAATATATGTTCAAAAGCTCATACCAAGGCGTGCACTACAAGTGTCGGAAAACCGGGTTGAAAGGTCGCCAGTACGTATTTTTCGATGAATTTGAAAAAAAAAAGCTTTAAAGGTGGAACCAGTGACCTTCAAATCAGATTTTTCGAGACTTTAAAGGCATAACTTGGTACGAACTTTTAAATATATAGGTTCATTCATAAGATTATAATTAATTGTTATAGTGACGATCGAACAGATAAATATTGTTTTTCTATTTTAGATGGGTTCTGAAGAGTAGAAAATGTGCAAGTTGGCAGATTTCGGGTTCTCATTGTATGGGAGGGACCCTTTGTTTTGATTCGATCCATGTATTTTTTGGTGAAAAGTATAAAGGGGCTTTCTCTAGGCACTTAACCAAATTTTATTTAAATAAATAAATAACAGGCGCGACAATCCAGCATTGGACTAAGGCGGCAGGATGTGTTAGTGACATCCTATTTCCAAGATCTTATCTGCTTTTTGTTGAGGTAATGAGATCAGCATCACGCTCAGCAGTGTTATTTATCCCCATAAATGGGTACTCGTTTAACATCTGAGTGAGATCATAGTCCGTCACAAGCTCGTGAGTTCGAAAAACACCATGGAACACGGTGAGATTCGAACTCATGACCCTGTGCACCGAAGGTGCGTGCACTATACGCTAGACCAGCCAGACTACTACTATTTGCCTGACGTAATTTAGAAAGAAGTTTTGAGAAATGTTAACTGGGGCGTGGGAGGTGTCCTTGGCCGTAGGAAGCTCATTTTTGGTATAAGTTAAGTACTAAATGTACTGGCACTGAATCTTATCACTCTACCGTTACTCTATTAAAAGTCACAGCGCGAAATGTAATTATCAAAAAATGTAAATTCCGCATAATACTTTGGGTCCAAGAAGTGGTCTAGAGTATTATATGTATATCATTGCAAAGGAAATTAAATGTAGTTTATTTCGTCCTAAGGACATTTTGCGATAGGACTAATCGTTTTTCAGATATTTTCGAAAAGCTTAGATTTCCCCTTTTCGTAACCCCTTACCCCCTTAATGTGACACTCAAATTAGTGTATCTTTTTAGTGCGTATACAGGGGAGGGTGTGCAACAATTTGACATCAAAACTTTCCTCTTTTCTTGGATGTGTCATGTGTGGGTCTATAGCTAAAATCACTATACTATATGGCAATTGGTTTAAGGAAGGTTTTTTTTTTCAACTCTGGATAAATCCAAATATCAATACCCAATTCTCTGAACTTTAAAACTTTAAAATAAATTGCGCGAAATCATCGCAAAAACCTATGGAATGTCTTGTGTCGAAAATTATTCACTCACTCTGATTTTATTTATTGGACGTATGAACGTGTTTTCATGCGAGCCTGGAGCTTTAAACTTTCCGCTGCGCAGGTTCTGAGCATTGCTAAAAAATTGAGATTGCTATAAAATAGTCTCTTTAAACAGAGCTTTTTTTCAAGGAAAGAATTTTGACCAATATCAATCGTGTACATAAAGACTTGTCCTTTTTTATAAAAAAAATAAATAATTACGTGCGAGTATCGGCTCTTTGGGTCCAGTGAAGGATAAGCTCGCAAATGTTTTCCGCATGGCGATAGTTGGATTAAACGGAAACTTAATTCTCGCCTGAGCTAATCGCGGAGTTGATTCGGGAGAGGAAGATAAAAAAGGTACATGAAACCCGTACACAAAGAAGGAGGAGAGAGTTTGTATCTGTTACTCTTATTGGAAAACGCAAGAAATTCGACTTCTTTGATAGGCTGTGCAAAAAATGGTTATGTGGTTACGAATGTGTGTTGTAAACCTATAATTTTGCAATTTTTCTAGAATCAAAATATTATCTTTTGAAAATCGCTTTATAAGGGTGGCCTTATGGGAGTGTAAGAGTGTAGTCTTCTGCTGCCTGCTTATGACAAAACGCTCAGGTTTTAACGAAGCAAAACAATTTTAAGGATACAAGCGGTACAACAAAAATTGAGGTTTTCCAATTATTCCTTCCCCACACTGTATGCTTTTTTGCCACCTCCAGGCACGCGTTTGGATATCTTTTTCGTAAAAATCCCACGGCTTCTTACGGACCCATTCGCGCAGAAACAATTACATTTCTTTATAGCTTGTAGAAGATGCGTACAAACTTCCCAGCGCTTGAATTGATATTCAAAAAAGTTTTGGCACCCATCTGCCTGAGATTTGCGATAATCTAGCCGGCTCGTGAGCTTACTTAATACTAGTTACACAAAAGATACAGAAAAATGGTCTGAGGACGAAAAGAAACTACTACAGGAAATCGCCATCAAATCTAGAAATTCATCTTCTTTGAAAGCAACAATATCATATTGGGCGACTTTGTGGTTTGTGCTATTATCTGTGCAAAATGATACGCTCAATTTCGCATAAATTACTACATTACATTGCAATATGCTATAATCTGTTTTCATTTATGAAATGGGTGTAGTACGAGTATATTACCATATTGGCTCTAGACTACAAAGTAAGTATTGTACAAAATATAATTTTGTTTTCAACAAAACAACTGCGAAGAACATTGCACACGCCCATTAATTCCACATACTCTCTTCGCAAGAATGCGTACGTATGTACATTTAAATCATACCGATAGCTGGGCGATATTGATGACGATCATTGATCTTCATGACATGGAAAATAATGTTAATTCCTTGAATCTGGATCCAGGGATGTAACCGTAAACATCTTATTGTAAATTCAGAATTTCAAATTGAGAAGAATCAATCATTGGAGATTTGCGTTTTTCCTTCACGCCTTCGTTTTTGTTTCTATATGAATCGGATCGTATAGTTTTACTTTTTAAGAGATTTCTTTTATGCATTTCGAATTAATTTGTTTGATTGAACGTACATTGTTGTACAGGGTGGCACAACACGCACATCCTGACAATTTTAAAAATGTCGTAGAAATTCTAAAATTCATGCTACAATTTTGTTTTTTTTTTTTACCCTCAAACACTGAAGACATTTGCGGTATTTTCATGACAACCTAAAAAAACGGAAATCTGAATTCCGCAACTATCCCAAGTATTTTGGTATTGAAAAAAACAATTTTGTACAATTAATTTTTGATTTTTTACGATTTTTTAAAATCATCAGGTTCCCGTGTACTACCCTGTACCTTTACCCAAATTGTTTGTCTGTTCTGATGTGTTGCTTTCAGTGATTTTGCAATTCAGAGTTGGAGAAATTTAAATTACATACAATAGCACTACATAGGGTGCCTTTTATATTTCGGGATGGGACAACTAGTGTAGCAGATCTGGGAATATTTTGAAAAACAATAAAGCGATTTTTGATGATTCTCAAATCTCGAAATATAAAAGGCACCCCTCGTAGAGCGTCGTCGCTTCAAATTTGAATTTTGAATTTTGAGTTTTGAATTTTCAATTTTCAATTTTCAATTTTCAATTTTCAATTTTCAATTTTCAATTTTCAATTTTCAATTTTCAATTTTGAATTTTCAATTTTCAATTTTTGAATTTTGAATTTTGAATTTTGAATTTTGAATTTTGAATTTTGAATTTTGAATTTTGAATTTTGAATTTTGAATTTTGAATTTTGAATTTTGAATTTTGAATTTTGAATTTTGAATTTTGTATTTTGAATTTTGAAATTTGAATTTTGAACTATGAATTTGGAATTTTGAACTATGAATTAGATTTATGATATGATATGATTTAGATTTTCATTTTTTATGATCAGATCTTTACCAGATGTTATACTTCGTGTCAGAAGTTAATAGCTTTTTCGGGTTCCTAAAATAAACATAGTTTCGAAAGTTTTATTTGCTGTTTCAACTCGCAAAGTAATCATCATCAATCTTCCGATGGCTCTCATTATCAGGTAATTGCCACACATAACAAACAAACTCTCATGTCACATTCGTGATTGTTTTACGTAAAATCCATCTTTAAAACTCAAAACTGCATGTGAACATAATATATACATAATATGAAACACAACCTCAATCAATACAAAACGTATCATCATTGGCCATTAAACAAAATGCCAAGTCAGTAAGTACTGAGTAAGTTACTCAATGCTTCTTCATGTACAACATGTTTTCCATTTCAAGAGTTTTTCTTATACAAACAGCAGGAGCGCCTCCGCATTATACCTTGAACGACACAAAATCACACAACACACAGTTAGGTTAGGTGGATAGGAGGAGGATAGGAATCAATCGCGCAGGCCTCTTGAGAAAAGAAATCATTTAATCGAAAAATGCAAAAGTACATTTCCTTTCAACGGACAATAACTTGTACTTCTTGTACTCGTGGTATGGTATACAACATATGGAATCGAGCAGTGTGCAATGATATAACCTTCTGCATCTTGTTGGATTTTTTTCTGCTGAAGTCATTCATGTCCCTCTCTCTGAATGCATTCACGATGCACCTAAAGGCACTACTAAAGACACCAAGAGTCAGTTAGCTAGTCAGTTACGTTCGTCAACATTCACGATAAATGCAATTGTAATGTTTGCAATACTTGTTGTGTGTTTGCACGAAGAACATTTGTTATAACTTATAAGAAAAGATGCACTTAGGATGCAGCGGCAGCCAGCAGCCCAAGAAGATGCCTAGCTAGGCAAGAGACATGAACGCATACCTACTCCATACACTTTATAAGTGCACAGCGCGAATATTGACCCGATTGTCTAGTGACCCACTGAAAAAGATTTTCTCTCATTTCCTTCTCGTTGAAGATGATGATGATCATGTTGATGTTTTCTAATAAAATATGATTCATTTGCCTGAACCGGACGATTTAAGTATGATATGATTATGGCATGCGGCGCGATGGTAGGTCTCTGTCGTCTCAGTATGTCGTAAAATACTTGCGCGATCGCGTTCTAGTGTACAGAGAGTATACAGTACAGATGACAGCAGTGAACCTTCAAGTATTCCGGAGCAATGTTATGCTCTGATGGGAATAATATGTACGAAAGATGTTGGTACAACACACATAATTCTAGGACAAATCGGAAAAGATAATAAGATGATTACTCTTCTTGAGCAGGGGGAAAAGTAGTTTACTAGATGTATACTGACAACTAGTCATTTACCATTTAGATTTAAACCCTATGGGAGGTTGGCGGATATAATCAAGGTACGGACTGGTCTAGAATTAGGTGTTAAACGTGATTGGTTTTTGGCGCAAATGGGTAATAATTTAACCTATATTTTGCAGGGTTATTGTTGTGGCCGCGTTCGTATGCACGAGGGAACAATATTGGCGCGCTTGTCTAAAAAAAAAAGAATTTTTAAATATTGGTTATAAAAAGGACCGATTTTGAATTAATCACATGCTCACAGCAAAATTCGAAAAAGAGAATCTTCCGACACACAAATGTAGGTCAATCATGCACATGAGTGAAGGCCACCTTATCGTCCAAGTTTTCAAATAAGTAAATATTTGGGCCGGCAAGTCATTCTCACTGTTCGTTTTTGGAGGAAGTTTATTTTTGCTAAGCTCAGGTCACCACACCGTCCAATCAGTTCCTGGAGGAGGTATACCAAGCCAATCTCACTGTCCGCGGATTACGTATAATCAACGTTTCGTTTCTAGAGGATTTATATTTTGCCGAACAGACAGGTTAACCGTACCTTAAAAAAGAGGTCTCCTATAGGATCACGAATGCGGCAAAATTGGTCCTTGATTGGGGGAGAGAGCATAGAGCTCTCTCACATCAGGGGCTCCTAGGTTCTGGTTGTAGTAGAGGTTGTGTCTTTTTGTGCAGCACATTATCATTCATTCACATTGTGTTCGTGTTAATTTTTTTATGTAATTTCCTGAGGCAGCGAAACGCCACTTGCTAAATTAGGTTTATACTTATTCATCATCGGAGTTCGGCTCTGCAAATACAAAGAAAATACGTTACAGTGATGTGGTTGGTGTTTGTGCGATTTAATTTTGTTTGGCACTCAGAACCGCGGCAGCGTGCTGGAGTTGTCATGAACTTTCTGCTAAATATCAAATTTAATGGACAAAATTCGATTATTTCAAGACGGAGACTTTTTGGACAGCCTTCGTTGGTTAAACTTAGCTGAAGAATTTGTCGAGTGCCTGCCCGTTCAGCTTTGTTTTGGAACGCAGAAATTAATGGCTTGTTGTCTGTTTTTGAATGTAAGAGTCGCCCCAGACTGTCCAATGGATTGCACAATAAAGCTCCTTTTTTAGGTTCACGTTCAACTACCGACTTTGATAGAGAGATGAGCTTTTTCCACAGAAAATGAGCTTTATTGTACAATCGATTGGACAGTTTGGGATGACTCTTACCATGAACCTACAAAAAATTGCTCCAATTTACGTATTCCACAACATATCGCCAAAAGCTCACGATCAGAAGCTGATGAGAGTCGACTCAGCAAACGACAGTCTCTTTTGAAAGTAAGCACGGAACGGCCAACAGTTGTTTTGTTTCGGCTGAAGAACTGATTCGATGGCAGTACCAGAGGTACACCCAACTGGTAGGTGATATAGAAGGGTTGTTGTAACGGCAAGGTTGTTTTAGAGCTTTCAAAAAGTGGGGTTAACATATTTTACAAATTGAAAAAAAAACTGCTGCGGAGATTACGTTTAAGCTTTACATGCATTTTTAGCAATAAAGAAGAACTTAACCAAAACCCAAAGCCTTTTCGATGCCTATGCCAGACTTCTATAGTTCACTGCCAGGGCATAGGGTGTACCTCTGGCACTGCCACTGATCCTATTTTCTTTCAAAGGAATCTTTTGCCTGTTTTATTAAATACAGCGCTTACATCGAAAGTTTCTAGCGATGACGTTACAAATTAAGTGTCTCTAAAAACAACGCAGTTGTTGTAAATTTTTGGCATAACGAAAAGTTTTGAATGGCTTCGACGCGTTCATTACGGGGTGGTATGTCATCTTTCCTTATTAAGTGCTCCAGATACGGAAAATTCGCACCTCGAAAGGTAATTTTTCTTATATACTTTTCATGTTGTTCTATGGTGAATCTGACGCAACAAGAATTTCATGAAGAAGAAGGTGAATCTCTGTAGAACCTCGTTTATGAATCACTGAAACCTTTGTTCCGTGTCTCTCAATTCGAACGTTTTCGAAAGGTGAACTCGTATATCCCCGAATGTCGTTGTCACATCTGCCTTCTTGAGGTTTGTATTGCAAGAGGCGTTTAAGGATTATTGCTCCTGAACTAGCCTGCAGCATTATTTACATAAATTTTCTATAACGTTGGAGTCGCATTTAGCTTGAAGAAACACAGGCAATTTTATAAAAATTTATGCATATAATGCACCAAGAGCAATGGCGACTAACGCGATGATCGCCAAGCGATTATCATTGACAAATACTTTCAATGGAACTGCGTGTTCCCAGTATCGAGTAAACCTTCGAAAAATACAGCACAATTGAGAAAAATTTTCAAGTGAGGTTGTCTATAGAAAATTTCAAGGCTTCCTTTAAATCGGCTTAAATCGATGATACATTGACTCGTAAATATAAATGATTTCAATGAAAAACCACTGGAAATGAGATTTAATTTTCCGAATTTCGGCATTCTTGACTAAAGGTCTCCTTGAGTTAAGGTATGTTTATCAATACTGGCCTGTGACTTGACTTATACAAAAGAGCAAAAGTTGCTTAGCGATCATCGCATCAGTTGCCCCTAGCAACACGAACTTTAACTTTTCTGGTGGGAGTCGACATGACTATTTTTCTTGGTTTTGCAAGATCAATATTCCCTTAGTCGACTAATGCCATGGTCACCTAGCGATTATTTTGGAAAATCTGTGACTTATAGAAAAGAGCAAAAGTCGCTTAGCGATCGTCGCATCAGTTGCCCTAGCAGCACAAACTTCTTGACTTCTGTGGTAGTAGTCGCACGGGCACAATTTTTTTTTGCTAAGCAGAATTAGCGTCGTAGGGTGAAATAAACCTAATATTACGGTGTCCAAATTGCTGTAGTATATTCCGAAATTGCGCTTTAGCCGAAACAGAATACACACACTAGGCCCGTATAATGAATGCAGCACGGATATTGGTATTTTAGACCAAGCTGTCTTAATTCCATGAATAAGCTCTTCTTTAGAGTTGCACTGTTTACCACTACTGTAAACCTCCCGAACAAGCCACCCCCGAGTGTTTTATATTATGTTAATGTCAGGGGAGTTGGGCACCCAGTCTAACAAAGTCACATTTTCCTCGTCAATAAACGATATAATCACCCTCGCTGTATGAATTGCGTCAAGAAAGATCATGTTGCAATATTCAAGGATCGCCTTCGTACATGACATTTATCTTAGGGATTTCCTTTTCTAAGAACTGTTTATAAGATTAACCCGTTTGGCGACCTCGTAGGATGACCAAGTCGATAGTTCCATGATATGATATGACTCCCCATACCATAACGGAACCTATTCGGAAGTGATGGCGTGACAGGTACATAGATTCCTTCCTAATACCATGATAATAATAGGAGAACCCATCTGGACCGTCCACACAAACCGTTTTTCATCCTGCCTCCATTGCGATGTCCAGTTCATGAATGTTGAGGGGAATTCCAGGCGCCGTAGGCGATGTTGCGGGGTTAAGGCTGTTTTTTTTTCTTTAACCGTAAACGTTTCAGACAAGAAGAAGATCTAATAGCTCGTATAAAATATTATTAACAACGTTCGAGCTCCGCTGAATCCGTATTGCAATTTGTCGGTTTGAATATCCTTCTTGCTTTAGTATGGAAATTGTCGCCTTTTCCTTGGCAGAAAGTTGCTTTCCTTTTGACATTATCCACTATATGACTCACAGAGTACAACGCAAAAAAAATTGTTTCCACAAACACTTCTCAACACGACGAGATAACTCTTTAAAGTAAGTGAACCTATACAATTGTCGCAGTGGAAATTGCGATTTTCATTATGAAAAATTCCGTTGGCTATGCGAGTTGCTTGATAGAATTGCAATATTTATTAAAATAGCCGTTAATTAAGAGAGCATTATTTAAAAATTATTTCGGATCAGAGTACATAGAAATTATTTAGTTTTAATGCGAAATATCCATGAACCTAAGCATTTCTCGCGCAGTGTATGTACCTATAATTATAGGAATAAATAACTCGGAAGAGCATGGTGTTGATCTCGACACCTCTAAGGTTGTATGAATGACATGCCGCGCCGTTTACACATTTCGCGGCCTATTTTTAATTTTATATTTAACATCATTTAAAAAAATTAAATAAATTCAAAATTAAAGCAACTAGCTTGTTTCCTGAGTTTCATATTTCCGGCTAGAAACATATCCATACATGTAAAACTACCTATAATATAATTGTCCGAGTATATTCTAGTTTCTAGTCATGGCTAAAAAACACATTTAAAAAAAATGTCTGATACGATCTCCAACTTCTCTCTGCGCTTAAGTCATCGTCAAAATATGTATTCTGCTTCTACACAATGAATAAAATTGAAAATGATTAATATCAATCAATTCCACACATATCATTAAAATCTCAAATTTCAGCTAAATCACTTAAAAAGGAAACGCGCGCAGACCAACATAAAAAATCAGTCGCTATACATTTCGCCTGAAATAAATTGGGTGCGATTAAATAAACAGCGTTGTTTTGGCAAAACGAATCAATTTTCCAGATTTAACAATGTCTTCAGATAAAAGAAAAAAAACATTCGTATTCGTTCAAAAAGCATGTGTATCCGCCGAATTTTATTCAACATATACAGATTCGATCTTGTCGGATATGTTCTTGTGGCAAAATTTATGTGCGTACATTATACCGATTTTGGTCGTTTTTTTTTAAATGTTTTGATTCAGCCGTATGCTAATTGCGTACAACAATACATACTGTCCATGTCGATGCTGATCACGCAAAATGATTGACTGCCGTTGAAAGACCAAAAATAGCCTCTCCATACACGGAGACTCCTATAAGAAAAAAAGCGCCCAATGTTTTGGTCATCCGATTAACTCAATCGGATACACTGAAATTTAAATAAAAAATGTCCAGTCATTTTGGATTTATTTGCATTTTTCTTATATAGTGATTGTCTTTTGATTGGATTTGTTATTACGTACGTAAAGGTAGGTTTTTTGGTATAAGTTCTTCAGGAGGAGATATGGAAGATGGGATGAGTGCCCAGATCGAGATCTGGCCCCGCGTGTGTATAGCGGTAGTGTGTCGGTAGGCTAAGATCACCGTGTGATGTTTAGCAAAACGGATGAATGATAGCATCTTATTCATTCATTTTGATTAATATTGATGCTAATGATTTGAGCATTTTCAATATGATGTGATCGAATTGACCCAGAAAGTTCAATATGCGCAGAGTCCAATGACATGGAAAAATGGATCAATAGGGTTATTTTTTCTGCATACGATTCGTATATGAGATGTCTTTGCCATACATATTTACGGGATATCTGCATAGTTCCGCTTTTTACAAAAAAGCCCGCTTTACATTATCCCGACATTACTAAATACGGCCTCTTAGAAATCCCGCCATCTAAGAAGCCCGCTGTTTTAAAATCCCGCCAATGGATAGTGAAATAATCCCGTCAAAAATTATTTTTTTGGTTTTACAGAAAAAAATTAAGATATGTTATCCGCTAAATTCTCTTAGCTAAAATCCTTCGGAACATTTGTTTATTTCTTCGATCAAAATGATAACTGCACTGCACAAGACCGTCATACAGGGCAATTCTCGACTACCGAGAGACCAGACCACCTATTTTTCAAATTAACTCACCTGGCCCGTGGGACTCCGAGACTCAAGTATCCCTATGCGAGGAGAGAGGAGACCCATTAATTTTGTAGTAAATGCTATAGCGCTTTTTAATATTTCGTCGTAGAAGGTAAGTATCTATTCATAAGTCGCTCGATTTTTGGAACAATACTTACCTTCTACACGGAGAGAAAAAATGTAGTGAAAGGTATTAAAACTGTAATAAAAACTATTGCGCTGTAATAAAATTAACAATTGGTTGATAATAAAATTTGCCAGGAAGATAATTTGGCGATAATAGAAAAAAATACAAAAAAATTTTTTTTTTTTCCTTTTTTTATTTTTACCTTTTTGTATTTTTTACTTCTATTTTATCCTTAACTTCTTTTTCCCTATTTTAACTTTACCTTTTTACAATTTGCTTCTACTGGGAATTGAACCGGGGACCTATCGTTTCGTAGTCCTACGTCCTACACTTTAAGCTATCTAACATTACAAGTTATGCGAATAAATTAGTCGTCTTATTTTTTGACAGTTTCATAATTATTACGCGCTCTTGTTGATTTCATGTACGAAAGGATGAAAACTATTACACCATGCAATAATTATTATTACAGACAGTGGTGAAAATTACCATAAACACAATAAATGTTACTATCCATACAAATATCATGCAATGATTTTTGTCATTACACTGCAATCAGTTTTACAATAGGCCACCACCAGTATAAACAACTGAATTGTAATCAATTTCACTACATTTTAATAACTTTCACTACAAATTTAGTGGAATTGTATGTTGTGAATTTCATTGTATGATTTTGTTGAATTCATTGCACATTTTTCTCTCCGTGTATGACGGGATATTAAAAAGTAGGATATTGAAGAGTGGTATTTAGAATTAGCGGGTTATTGAAATGGCGGGATATTAAGTTGGATTTTTATTAGACGGGATTGAGCGGGATTTTTAACCGGCGGGATAATGATTTTGAAAAGCGGGAATATAATGGGCGTGATATTGTATTTAACCCTATCTATACGCACCGAGCTACTGTTCATAAAAATTATAAATTAGTGAACACCCCATTAGGTAGGAAGCAAATAGATTTTGAAAAAATATAATTTGCGATAAACGTTGCATGGATTGTTTGTTCGTTTTTGACTTACATTTTTCTTCCGTATTTACCTGCAACAAAAATAAAATTTAGCGAATTTAGCCAGTGTAGCGAATTTAGTGTACACTAAGTCAATGCGAATTCACAAGAGTGCAATGAGTTTTTGCCATTTTTACTGGTTTGGACGTTGTTTGCCTTCAAAAATAACTGTTAAAGTACAGCCTCTAAATTAACGGCTCTTAACCGATCGCGGACCACTAGTGGACTCTGGAGCCGGCTTTGACAATTCAGTGAAACCTTCAAATTTGACTGATCTCTATAATTCTACTTATGGGCTCTTTTTTTACACTCCAAATTCTCTCTTTTCGTCGGTTTAATATTGCATTGTGAGTTTTTTTTATAAATCTGTATTTACATCTTATTCTTAACGAAATTCGCTAAAAACATTTTTGATGAGTTGTCCTTGCGAGTGTCCTGAGACAAAATGTTTTGACTGGATTCCCGTTGCGTAAAATTAAACTGAGGCAAGTGATTGTATGATAGGATGGCAGATGCGATTTCAGCATATATTTGCCACAATGAGCTTGATAGTGAACAAAAATAATGTTTTTGTAAATTTCCGAATTAAAAAAAAAAACCTTTGTGCTGCTTTTTGAGACAAGAACACCATCAACCAAAACCTCAAAAAGTGTGTCAACGGGTTTATTTTTTTATTGTATTTTTTGAATTTGAATTTTTTTGTTGATCTGCACTAGGTATATCTCCGGATGGAGGAATGCAGTGAAACGGATCGGATATCAGGTGTACCGATTGTTGGCGGCTCACGAGAGAAATACATAATGTATCATAGAGAGGAATCGATTGCGGACAAAAAGTAAGCCAATAGAATTTTTGGTTGCTGATGCTGGACTTTCTTCGATTTTCTTCAGCAAATCCAACCTAGAGCGCTTTTGTTACTTGAACATCCGTTGCGATGGTGAAAGGTTAGTCGTCGAGTGAATAGTACGGCGATAGAATAGTAGGATTGTTGGTAGTTCCGTTTCCAACTCTTGCTGAGTACTCCTTTGCGCTTTAAGTTTATTCTTCAAAATTTTGACGTACCTTTCCGCTTGTCCATTAATTGCTGGGTGGTCCGGCAAAATCAAAGTGTACTCGATCAAATACATTCTCTAGCGTTTGCCATGTGTGAGGTGTGCATTTAATTGGATTTGATTGATTCTCCTGGCATGCCAAATAGTTGCGGGTGATTTGGTTGACGGCGTTGTCAAACCAGGCCACCAAACATAACTACGGGATAAATTTACTTCTACCAGAATAAGCTTACTTTAAAACTGACTTTAAAGGCAAAATTTAGGATGTTCCAATGTCCTTGTTTCATTATCCAAAAAAGTCTAGGGATAGTGCAAATTTCCCAATTCGGTGGTCCGTGACAATCGTGAAACTTGAAAAGCGCAAAAGGTTAAGAATATAGTTCAATGGGCTCACTGGCTTCAGTGCTACGAACCCCTTCCGGTTACATTTATGTATTTATTCTTCTATCCAAACATTTATAACGTTTTTCTAATGCTTTTTTCTCTTCTTTTTTTTTCAGGTAAAATAATTATTTTCTAGATAAGTGGGATAAGACTACAACATGTAGTAAGGTTTGTTTAAAAAAAAATTAAAATTATTAAGCGGAGAAATGTTCACTGTTATGTTTATTGTACCCTTCGCTCGTAGAGTGAAAGGATATATCAACTTTGTCATGAAGTTTGTAATGCATAGAAGGAAGCATCTCCGACAATAACGGGTGGGCCAATTACAAGTTCGTTTTTAAATCATAGGTTAGTTTGACACTGACAGCTGTTTTTCGAAATCTGGATAGAAAGTCAGTATCACACCTCCGCGGAACGAAATGAGTAGCTTTACGCTTGAACAACGTTGGGAAATATTGAAAACTTATTTTCAAAGTGAGTGCTGTCTAGCCCAAACAGTGCGTTTATTGAAAAGAAGTTTTGGCCGAAATGCAGCACCCACCGAGCGTCACGTACGCTAGTTTGTGCAAAAAGTTCGAGAGATTGGCATGCTAGTGGACAACACTCACGGTCCCCGTCGTCGTACGGTGCGCACAGATGAAAATGTGCCTGATGTAGCCCAGAGTGTCAGACTCTATCCACGAACATCATCGCGCCATCGATCTCTATAGTAAAACATTTCACGCACTAGCCTGAGAAGAATTCTGCACAAAGATCTCGGATTATTCCCTTACAAGGTGCAATTGACTCAGCAATTAAAGTTGCACGGCCATCCACTTCGTTGTCGCTTCGCAGTTTGGGCCTTAGAGCAGCTTGAATTGGACAACGATTTTAGGCGAAAAATTACGTTAATAAACAAAATTGTCGCATCTGGGGCTCGGAAAACCAGCACGTTGTTGTCAAGAAGCCAATGCATCCACAGAGAGTGACAGTTTGGTGCGGATTGTGGAGTGGTGGCATCATTGAACCATTTTTTTTCTAAAATGAGGCTGGTAACAACGTTTCGGTCAACGGTGCGCGTTACCGAGCCATGGTTATCCGACTTTTTTTTTTACTGAAATTGAAGACATAGATTTGGACGACCTCTGGTTCATGCAGGATGGCGCGCCATGCCACAATCGATCTTTCACGCACCAAATTCCCAAATCGGAGCTGCGATTTGACCCTTTGGACTTTTTTTGTGGGAACCGTGAAGGACCGATGTTATGCCGACAATCCAGAAATGATTCAAGCATTTAAGGTCAATATTATCCAAGAAATTCGTGAGCTACAGCCCGAAACCATCAACAGGGTCTTGGAAAATTGGTGTGACAGAATGCGCTACTGCGACGCCAGCCGGGGCAGCCACTTGAATGAAGTTGTGTTCCGTCATTAATGGGAGCTTACTTTCTTTCTAATAAAGCCATAAGACATGGAAAAAAACTTAATTTTGTTCATTTTATTGCATTTTTAAAAACGAACTTGTAATTGGCCCACCCTGTATAAACCAGACCGAGGCTAATTTCGGGTGCGGTCGAAATTTGAATACCCTTCACTCTCCTCGGGCCAAAAATTTTTTTCGGACGAACTTATGACTTGTGTTTAATCCTTCCCCATTATTTTCCTTCCATTTTCAAATAAGTTCCGTGGCGTCGATAAAACAATATTTGTGTGAGGTTTGGTTGGAATAAGTGGGGAACATAAAAAGAAATATCTCAGAAACTTTATTGGGGGGATGCGGGAGCATGGCCTCATATTAGGATTTCATTTGTTTTAGCTTTTTATTTTGATAAAGAGGCATTAAGGTTTTTTGAAATTGGTGTAGAAAAATGTTTCGTAGAAGATCCAAAATGGGGGGTTGTGTTTGTATGGGAGCCCCATGACCCCATTGTCCGATTCCATTCACTTTTACATATGTTTTGTGGCATCAATTGAAATGCACTTTTATAAGGTTTGGTTGAAATTGGTGCACAAATAAAAAAGTTTTTCTCAGAAACACCAAATTGGGGGACGGGGTTTGTATGGCAGCCCGGCGACCCCATGGTCCGACTTTAGCGATTCAAACATAAAAAAGAAGCATGTGTGAAAAATTTCAACTCGATAGCTTTTAAATTGGCCAAGTAAAACGCGTAGCATACAGACAGACAGACTTACGGACATCTCCCAATCGACTCAGCTCGTCATGCTGATCATATACACTGCCTGTCATAACTATAGCCGCACCATTAAACAGGATGATCCTTTAAAAATCTAAGCAATCACAGTTATTCCACATAATATAAACATAAGGGATAATAAAAAGAAAAATAAATTCACAAGAAGTTTCCTTATATTTCAAACCGTTATTTCTCTGTAAAAGAAAATCTAAATTTCCCGTCTGTCATAACTATAGCCGCACTTGGAACAAAAATGGGAAATACTGACTAAAAAGCGGAAATTGAGGAAAATAATAACGGGAAAGATCATTTTGGAATAAAATAGGCTATAAGGAATTGTTTTGTTTATTTTTCACGAAATCATTTCAACAGTTTTTCGAGTTTTTTGCTTATTAACCCTTAAGCATCGATAACCGCTGCTTTTACATAAAAAACTCTTCGAAATTTCTTTTTTTTTATAAATTGTACGTAATAATGTTTCTCCAAGGTTTGCTGTCTAATTTGGATAGATGGATAGCCCCCTCCCTAATATTTGTACTATTGGAACCAACTTTTAGTACGATGAATGGTGAGAGATGATGCAATCTCTTGCTTCAAGACCTGTTATGTGTCCTATCTTCTGTATTATATGGAAGCTGTTTATCGTCAGGACATTCCCATAGAATTTTCCATATGCTGGAAGTGACGAAATCAACTCTTCTCTAGGTCGACTATCCTGGCTAATACTTTTAATGAGCACTTGCTAGATTTCCATAGATCTCAGTACAAACTTCGGTCAAAGTTCCTTAACAGTATTAATTAGGGTGGTTTATGCATTTAAAAGATGTTGTAACCCCCTGTAATACAGTAGAAATTTCTCTGGAATATCCTGACGATAAAGTGATTTCGTTTTAATACAGAAGACATGACACATAACGGTATTTGTAGCAAGATATTGCATCATATCCCACCAATTATTGCACTTCAAGAAGATTTTAATGTAACAAGTGTTACGGAGGTGGCCCCTCCTTCATCAAAATTAGACAGGAAATATTTAAGGAACATTATTTCATAACAAAAATAATATTTCAAAGAGTTTTCTATGTAAAAAAAGGTTATCGATACTGAGAGGTCAATATGCAAAAAACCCAAAAAACGTTATAATTATTTATTAAGAAATAAACAAAATCATCCCTCGGTATCAATTTTATTTAAAAAAGATTTTTCCCATTATTAACTTCCTCAATTTCCGCTTTTTGATCAGTTTTTCCCATACTAGCTTCAAGTGCGGCTATAGTTATGACATACGGAAAATTTAGATTTTCCTTTACAGAGAAATAACGGTTTGAAATTTAAGGAAATTTCTTGGGAATTTATTTGTCT
Organism: Microchrysa polita; assembly: GCA_949715475.1. NCBI lineage: Eukaryota > Metazoa > Arthropoda > Insecta > Diptera > Stratiomyidae > Microchrysa > Microchrysa polita. The sequence goes on from OX454421.1 coordinate 9,046,902, forward strand.
TTTTAATGTCCCTTATGTTTATAGTATGTGGAATAACTGGGCTCTCTTTCAATTTTAAAGGATCAGTCTGTTTTAAGGTGCGGCTATAGTTTTGACAGGCAGTGTATGTATATACATATTTTATATGGTCAGAGATGCTTCCTTCAATGCGTTACAAACTTCATGACAAAGTTAATATACCCTTTACTCTACGAGTGAAGGGTATAAATATGTATATATGTATGTACATATATGATCAGCATGACGAAGGGAGTCGATTGGGCGATGTCCGTCTGTCCGTATGTTGCGACGCGTTTTACTCGGCCAGTTTAAAAGCTTTCGAGCTGAAATTTTACACACTTACTTCTTTTTGTTGCAGGCGGTAGGAATTGTATGAATCGGAATGAATGTAAAAATCGGACAATGGGGTCATGGGCCTGCCATACAAACCCAACCCCTCAAATGTGTTTCTATTGATGACACAAAACATATGTAAGAACACGCTCTGTGGCTCACTTGGTTGAGTCGCACTCTACGATGCTAATAATCTAGAGGTCCGGAGATCGAATCTCGGCGTGGTCCAGGAAATATATAGTGCTTGCAATTGCAACATTATATACACTCCTCTATATGCAATGTAACGTTGACTCGAAGTAGCCTATAAACGGCTGAGTGAACGCACCATGCCCCACAAGGGGTTACGGTACAGAGAAGAATATGTAAGAACAGATGAAATCGGACCATGGAGTCATGGGGCTGCCATACAAGCCCAACCCCCCAAATTAGGTTCTTCTAAGGAAAACTTGTTTACTTGTGCACCAATTTCAACAAAACCTCACATAAATGTGTTTTCCAGTCACAAAACATATGTAAAAATGGACGGAATCGGACACTATGGGGCTGCCATACATACCCAATCCCCCAAATAGGTTCTAATAAGAAAAACTTTTTTATTTGTATACCAATTTAAACCAGATTTCATGTAAATGTGTTTCCATCACAAAACATTCATGTAAAGATGAATGCAATCGGACCATTCGATCATGGTGCGCCAACCACCCCAATTTCGGCCGCTCCCGAAATTTGCCTCGGTCTCGTTTCTATTCGAAATGCTCAAATTTATTGTACTACTTATCCAAACATAAGTTTCGTATAGCTTTGATAGAAAACATTTTAAAGTGTGGTACATGGTGTCGAATTTGTGCATAAATTATTTTTTTAGAAGAACTTAATTTGGGGGTTGGATTTGTATAGCTACAAACAGCCTGCAACAGAAATAAGCATGTGTCCGAAATTTCAAAACTGTCTTCGTAAACGGTGTCTGATTCGCAGCATATTCACTTTGTCCATAGCATCAATGCATTTTTCTTTCCGTATATGACGCCATGGCTATTCACATTTTTTTCTAAAACTTCTAACTGCACTCGCCATTACTAATGGATTTCAATAGAAAAAAAATGTTTATTTAACGGCATATGAAATTATCCCAAATAAGAACTATTCTCTTCTCACACTGTTCCTGGAAGTCCTAATTTGCCTGCGCAAATGTTCAAAGTAATTTGAAAAATCAAAGAGCACCATTAGTAATTCTAATGTAAATGCTTATACATACAGTGTGGACCAACGGTTAACGAACACGAACATGTTCGTTATCCGTAACGTTCGTTAAGCGAAATCTATAATATTTTTACAGTCAATGGTTCTGTCGTGGATTTTAATATTAATAAAATTCACTTCATCAAGCTTTATAAAAAATATAAAAAATAATGGTTAGTTGGTGTCAAATATTTGTCTAAGTAACTAATATATTTTTTGTATAATACGTTTCAATAAATAAATCTATTAAAAATAAATAAAATATTGTAGAAATTACTACAGCTCTTTCCCGATCAGAAAACTACACCCTACTGGGTTTATTTATTGAGAAAAGCGTTCAGTTCTTTTAAAATTGATATTTGTCTAGAAATTACTCAAACTTTCGTTCTCTAAGCGAAACATTTTCTACCAGAAAATTTCGTTCGTTATACGAAATGTTCGCTACCCGAGAAGCTCGTTAATCGAGGGTCCACTGTATGTACATCCGCTGTTCATTGCCTCATTTGAATCATTAGTCAAGATTTGTCATATATGGACACTCGGCCGTCACGGCTTTCCCATCGTATCACAACTCTCACACGCCTTTCGTTTCGTCTACTATGGTTGTTAAAACAATTTACACAAAAATTGCATTTCATCAAAAGGTAGACAGCCAGCCATGCAATAGTCATTGCCCTTACACAAATCTATCGTTGTTCGCACTATGATAATGATGATGATGAGGCATGATGTCCAGCTCTGTGGGCCCATCTAGAAATTGTGTACGGTGACAATGGAAAAACATCACACACAAAAAAAAAGCAAAAATAGAAATGAAAAATTACTAATTATTCTATCTATTTGCCTGCTTTCTTGAAGAATTGTTCGTTTCGGACTTAAAACCCAAAGTTCGCGCTAATTGGGATTTTCGGCCCGCGCAGTCAGTCAGGCAAGGCGGGCTCCGGTTTGTCTGACACCTTTGAATGCGCATCTTTTGTAGAGTTGATTGCTCATTATGGTTGTGATTTCGAAATTTATTGTTACATAATTTTGAGAATCACGTAGAGGTTGTCAAACTTTTTTTTTGTGTGTGAGGTCTTGATTAATGGTCAAATTTGAAGCTGGTAAATTTTTTAGAAAAGTACTCGATGTTTGGACTTAAATATTTTGTTTTTGTTTTATTACGCAAATTTGCATCCCGTTTAATTTAGCGCTTCTAACACTAGTCTTGGGAAGAGATAAGAGCTAAGAGAGTTAAAGATCCATTTTTTGTCGGTCATATTTTCGGCCATAATGTCGAAATATCTTGAATTGAATAAAATTTGACTTTCAAACTAGGCTCTTCTGAACAAATTGAACGCATAATTTCAATTTAGAATTTTCAAAAATGTTCATAATTTAAATTTGAGATTTTCAAAAAAAGAAGTTTGGAAACCCTGCTTCCAGCCAAACGAAATTTCCACAAATTTCACACGAAAATTGTCCAGAACACCGGAACTGCATTTAATGCCTGTGTTCAGATAATACAAATTAATGTACATACCATGTTCAACAAAAATACAAAAACTTCCGAGGTGAAAGTGAAAAAATTGCGTTCCGCGCATTGAAGAACGCTTGCGCGTCTCAAAGATGCGGCCCCAAAATATATATGAGAAGACAAAGATGTAGTAAAATTTTGGCAGCCCAGAGAGACGTTTGAAAAGTTCAACGCATTCGTCATAATCATTGCTCCGTGAATGTTATTATTTACGGAAAATCATTGAATTTGTGTAAATTATGGTTACGGAAATTGGCTTTGTTTCGCATTTTACATGCTCCGCGTGTTCACATGACAGTTGAAAGGGAAATTTGAAGATTTTTATCGTACTTTTAAGTGAGTGATGATTTTAAGATTTTTTTCTGGAAATTTTGACATGTAATTTAATAATGGAACTGACACTTGGTAGAGAAAATGATTGGCATGGTGTTTTAATGAATAATGTAATTTATTTGTGTTCTAGTGGTGATGGATATTTATGCTCTAACTTTACCAGCAGCTCGTGTTGCTTTTAAAGTCACAAATCGCATAGAAGGTAACCCCCTGAACCTGAAACCTGAAAAAAAAATCTATTTTGGGGATTTATATTAAGCTGACCAGACTCCAGACGACCCAATGCTGTACACATACTTGCGGAGTTCCCCTTCACGCCGATTTGGAGAAAGAACGAGACCGAGGCTAATTTCGGGCGCGGCCGAAATTTGGATACCCTTCGCTCCCCCCGGGCTAAAATTTTTTTTCGGGCGTACCTATGCGACTTGCATTTAATACCCCCTCCATTATTTTCCTTCTGTCTTCACAAAAGCTCCGATGCGTCGGCAAAACAATATCTGTGTGGGGTTTGATTGGAATAAGTGGGTAAATAAAAATATTTACTCAAAAAATTTTATTGGGGGATGCGGGAGCATTCCATTTATACGATTCCATTTGTTTTGACCTTTTTAGTTGCTTTGATAAAGACACATTAATTTAAGGTTTTGTGGAATTGGTGTAAAAAAATTTTTTTAGAAGAACTAAAATGGGGGTTGGGTTTGTATGGCAGCCCCATGACCCCATGGTCCGATTTGATCCAATCTCACATATGTTTTGTGTCATCAATAGAAATACATCGTAGAATGTACTTGCAATAATTTGGTTGATTTTGGTGCACAATAAAAAAAGTTTTTCTTAGAAGAACTCAAATTGGGGGGCTAGGTTTGTATGGCAGCCCCATGACCCAGTGATCCAATTTGGGTGAATTTAACATACAAACAGCATGCAACAATAAGAAGCACGTGTGCAAAATTTCAGGTTGCTAGCTTCTATACCCGCCGAGTTAAACGCGTCGCAACAGACAGACAGACAGACAGACGGATATGCTCCAATCGACTTCCCAAGTCATGCTGATCATATATGTATACTTTTTATATGGTCGGAGATGCTTCCTTTAATGCGTTACAAACTTCATGACAAAGTTAGTATACCCTTTCACTCTATGAGCGAAGGGTATAATAATATCTCACGAGAGAAATATGTGAAGAGCCTTGGGAAGGTATGTTTCTGTTGAAAGTGCGACTGCCACAAGGACAGATCAGCTGGAATTTACTAAGGTAATTTAAGATTATAGCGAAAATCCGTATTGTGAGATAATCTAGTGGTACAATAGGGTTCTTATTGAGCGGCATTAAGGCTGTTGTTGTTCATGCTCTATTAACTTGCTTGACCAATACTAAATCATGCTACCAGGTATGCAGTTATGTAAAAATTTTCTCGAATAAAATCACAACCATCTCGATCACTCATTCGCCGGACCATCTTTCGGTAATACTTCATAGGGGTGGTCTCAGTGTCTTTATGTCAATTTTATGTTCATGGTCGAACTTTAAAAGTTTAGAGTATTCTGCATACTCATAATTTCAGGCGATGCTATACCCTTCTCAGTTCTTCCCAAGATGCTTTGTCGCCTGACGGGATCAAGCTCCCGCGTATCATTCAGGAGTATCTAGTGTCTACTCCAACTTCAATTAAGTAGGTATACCAACATTAAGGTGGGGATTATGAAACATTATCTATACATAGTGCCACCTTGTCCGACGTACAATATAAGCTTCACAGTGCCAAACCTATTCTTTCGGAATTTCAGCTAAACAAGCAAAATTGAAAGAATTTCAAAAATTTGAAGCCATGCCCATTATTCGATCTCGTCAACAGACCTAAAAGGACATTTTTACTCGGCAGAAAAGCATAGAAACAATATGGTGGTGACTATACCTGAAATTCTTTTTTTAGAACTTCTCAATTTAAAAAAATTCTAAAAAAATATCCTGTCCACTGATCCGCTCCCCCTCTGAAAAGCTATCTACGCCACTGGTTCTCCTTGACAAAAAATCCGAATTTGGAGCACAAACGAATGTTTTAACACGAAAAGCTATAACTGGGAAGGAATAGTACTCGAAATAAGATGATACACATAAAATGGTAGCTTTCCTGGCACATTATAAATGTAGCTATGGAGTGGAGTGTGAGGAGAACCTCCAAACCGGTGTAAGGGTTTCTTATCCTGATGGTTGCGATATTTTTGGAGGATGGTATGCAATTCTTCATGGTTAAGGACATATTGTGGAAAAACAAAACTTGATCTAAAAACCCTTGGCAGAGTCCTCTCTTTAGTATGCTTTTACCTATAGAGGTTGATAGGGGAATCGGATTGAAAGTATAGTGGTATCCATCGTTTGTGTGATAGGAAAAATAAATTAAAATCGCAACTTTCGACGTCTGCTACTTTTGAAATTACGCTTATTTCGCTAAATATCGATTGTACAGGGGTCAAACTTTACACCTTAAAAGCAGACAAGACTGATCACCAGAGCTTATTATATACTGTAGTGAGTCGTGTGTGGCATGGCGAATGCTGTACACTTTGCTGTACATTTCCCAATGCTGTACGGCAGGTCGAAATGCTGTACTGTACAGCTCGTGCCGGAAAATGACCAAGCTCAATCAGTGTAAATTTTCCGAAAATGTCGGATGGAGGGAAGAGTAGGGGAAGAGCATATTACGGCACATATTTCCTGAAAATTTAAAGGTCCTAGCTGTCTGTCCTAAGGGCGTGTACACATACATTGCGTCGCCGAGCTTTTCCGGGCCGGTCGATGCGATATGATGTGTTCACACACAATTCAACGTCGGGCCGGGCGATGTGAGACGATTTGTTCCGAAATGATGCGATTTGCTTCCATGGCAATATAACCTAATTTTTCAAGGGATATGCTTGAAATACATATCGCGCAAATGCTGCTGCTGCTGCGTGATATGTATTTCAAGCATTACGGCGCTGGTTCGTGCTGTTTGCCGCTGGTTGGTGTTGGATGGATGGATGGATGGATGGATGGATATGGCGCTGAGATAGGTTGGGCTGGTTGCGCCCAATACTGCAGCCTGTATTTCCCAGCTAAGCGAGAACGTTTCAGGTTAAGAGCTCTGTCCTTCGTATGAGGCTTAGAAGAAAGCTAACCAGGTTTACTTTGGGTGCACCCATTGTGGTAGTTTGAGCCCCAAAGAAATTTTGTCTCCAGCTCATAAGAGCGGGGCATTCGAAAATAACGTGCGAGGCTGATTCCTCGTCTTCGTTGCAGAGGCGGCATAGTGGGTCTTGTGAGTAGATCCCTATTGTTTGCAGATGTTTCCGTAGGGTACAATGACCGGTTATAAGGCCTGTCACTGCCCTGAGGTTCGTTTTACTTAGACTGAGGGCTTCGGTGCAGTTGGTATGCTAGTTAGATTCCAGCATACGCTTGCTGTGCCTGAGCCCTTCAGCTAGTCTCCATCGATCCTCGAATTTATCCTCGGTCCATCGTCTAGCAACGGTTCTGGCAGTAGATTTACTGATTCCGATTGCAGGTTCAGGACCAGTTAAGGGTAGTTCGGAACCCTCTCTTGCAAGGGCGTCCGCTTTCTCATTTCCTTCGATCCCCTTATGTCCCTTCACCCATTTCAGAGTTACTTTGTTTCGGCTAGCTAGGTTTTTGAGATTTTGTTGACATTCCCAAACCAATTTAGAGGTTGTTTTGGGATTTGCAATGGCCTTTATAGCAGCTTGACTATCGGAGAGAATAAATATGGTCTTATTGGTATATCCCTTTCGAGTACTCTCCCCCGCTGCAAGGTTTATGGCTATAAGTTCTGCCTGGAACACAGTTGTATATTGACCTAGGGGTTTGGAGATACTATAGTTGTTGGTTTTAGTATAAACTCCTGCCCCTGTTCCTTCGTCTGTCTTCGACCCATCCGTGTACCACACGATGTGATTTGATAGATGGTTGTCGTTCCATTTACTCCAGTCTTCCCTAACCGTTGAGGTTTGGATATTGGAATCGAAGGTGTACATGGCCGCGGTATAGTCGCTGCCCATATCTAGGATTGGGTTTGCAATAGTTTCTGTAATCGTACAGTGTCCTGCCCTTTGTGGTGTCCACATGTTCGATGATTGGAGTCTGTACGCTGCAAGTCTTGCCTCTTCTGTGATTGTGAGGTCCAGTGGTGGCAGGTCAAGTAGTTTCTCTAGAGTTAAAGTTGGTTCACTGCGCATGGCGCCGGTTATGCTTGCGCAGGCCAGTCTCTGTACTGATCCCAACTTCGCTGCTGCTGTTTTTTGCTTGATTTTGGACCACCAGACTATCGAGCCATAGATCAGACGGGGTTTGACCACAGCTTCGTAGATTCAGTGTATCATTCGTGGTTTTAACCCCGTTTTCCCTATTGCTCTTTTTGTCGCATATAGGGTATGTTTGCCTTTGGCAATTGTGTTTTGCAGCTGCTTGTTCCACGTGAGTTTGTTATCCAGGGTGATTCCCAGATATTTTACCTCCGTGGTAAACTGCAGTTGTTGGTTGAATAATGTTGGAGCGCTGAGCTCTTCCAAGTTGTGTTTGCGACTGAAGGCTATTAGTGTTGTTTTGGCGGGATTGACCGATAGGCCTACCCTCCTACACCAATCCTCCACTTGGGTCAGAGCTTGTTGCATGAGTTCAGAAAGAACTCCTGGAAATTTTCCCCTTATCAGGATACTGATGTCATCGGCGTATCCTAGGGCTTCTATCAGTGTTATTTAGCTGGACCAGTAGGCTGTCCACTACAAAGTTCCACAGGAGGGGTGAGAGTATACCCCCCTGTGGGCATCCTTTGAGGACAGCTGTATACATGGTTTCACCGAATAATTTTGCATGTACTTGTCGTCCTTGAAGCATCGATTTTATCCACCGACATGGGGTGTTTTGAACTCCATGACTCGAGGCGCCGTGTACAAGAGATTCAAAGGAAGTATTGTCGAAGGCCCCCTCTATATCTATGAAGGCCGCGAGCCCTATTTCTTTGATTTCTAGTGTAGTCTCAATCTTCCCAACTAAATGGTGTAGTACTGATTCACATGATTTCCCCGTCTGATAAGCATGTTGGTTTGGGTGTAACGGGAAAAGCGTCAGACACCTGTCCCTGATATGTTTATCGACGAGCTTTTCCAATGACGCTAGGGTTTGGTCACGCCCTGGCTTTGCCAGAAATGCTACGTTTACCTGCTTCCAAGCGGTTGGAATGTATCCTAAGGCTATGCTGGCTCTAAATAGTCTTAGTACAATCGGAGCCAGAGTCGTAAGACCCTGCTGAAGCAGGGCTGGGTAGACGCCATCTGGTCCTGGTGATTTGTAGGGTTCGAATAGTTGATCGCCCATTCCACCCTATTATATGTTACTATTTGGTTCGCAATCCGCCAGTCGTCTTTGTTAGCCCTGAGAAAAAGGGAGTTGTCAGCCAACTGGTCTGTGCTTTATGTTATGGTCGATCCAGGAAAGTGAGACCCTAGAAGGACTTCCAGTGTCTCCTTACCTGTTTTTGTTTGGTTTCCATCGGAATTTTTAAGTGTCCCGATGGGGTTTGTTGGATCCTTGGCTAGAATCTTCTGGAGTCTCGCTCCTTCATGCGAGTTTTCTATTTCTTCGCAGAACTTCCTCCAGGATTCCCTCTTGGCTTTCCTGATTTCTTTGCTATACTGGGTTAGGATGCTGCGGTATGTATCTCATTCCCCAGTTCTTTTCGCTACGTTGAAGAGCTTACGTGTCTTCTTACGCAGGGTATTCAGGTTTGAGTTCCACCATTTGCATTTCGCATTGGTATGTCGTCTCGTTAACCTGCAACTCTCTTCGAAGGAAGTCTTTATTGCGGCTTGCAGTTGATCCGCTGCAGCCTCCATACAAAGTGTAGTACTAATGTGTCTGGGAATTTCATTCAGATGGGCGGCCAGGCGCTCTTTGTAGAGGTTCCAGTTTGTTTTTCTCGGATTACGATACAATTCAGTTGGCTTATCTACTTTGTCGATTTCCATACTTATGTATCTGTGATCCGATAGCGAAGGTTCGGGTAAAACACGCCAATGGCGGACGTTAGGAGATACGTTGAAGGTGGCTAAAGTTATATCAATGACCTCTCTTCGACGTGTTGTTACAAAAGTGGGCTCAGTACCCTTATTCAAAATTTCAAAGTTTTCTTTGATTATAAAATCATAAAGATACTCACCCCTTTTGTTCGTGTCAGAGCTTCCCCACTCTGTATGGTGAGCGTTTGCGTCCGCTCCGATGATGAGCTGCGGTGTGTGTGGTCCGCTGCTTATTAACAGTTCCTCCAGCTCTTGAGGTGGTGGAGGCGTCTGTGAATCGCATGGGAAGTAGGCGGCAGCGAGGATGAGCTCCCGATTACTACTCCCATTTATCTTCACCGCTACTAGATCCCTGGAAATGTGGTTGTATAGTGGCAGTATGTTAACGTTAGGCTTAGTATAGATGCAGGTCCTGGCGTTGCCAGAAGCTATATCGTATATTAACTTACCTCCGGTGGTTCCTAAGCCGGCTACTTTGCCCTTAAACAGCCAAGGTTCTTGGATAAGGAATATATCCAGACCCTCGACTGCGATGAGGCGGCTTAGTGCTGCGGTTGCAGCTTTATTGTGCTGAAGGTTGATTTGGACCACCTTCAGCATCATGAGGCCGCTTAGAAAAAGCCTTAAACGTTATCTAGGCCAAAGTAATCTATGTGGTCTCTGGCCTCCAGCGCCTTCAGCTAGTTTTGTCGATCCAGGCGACCAGATTCAGTCCGGTTTTATCTTTCGTGGATGCGACGACATTTCATTCCTCTGTGTTCAGCCCCTGGTTTTGGGTCTTGAGGAGCGTCAGGATCTGCTTCGGATCCTCCGTACCAACTATGTCCGTGTTAGGAATCCGAAACATAATTTTGCTGGTCTTGACCACTTCCCTCGCATCGCTCACGCGAAGGATTGCTCCCTCCCATGGGTTGATGAAAGGTATTGTGACCTTTAACCAGTGCTTGGCTTCCTGATTTGCACAGGTTACGTAAAGGACGCCCTTGTCCGGGTAGCTATTGGTGAACAGTGGGGCCTTGGATGGCTCACATTTGAAGACCTCTGTCACGATAGCCCGCTGAATGTCCTTTGCCTGTTCAGTAGTTAGTTTTTCAGCTGGGTAACTGTTCAGGAGCACAGCCATTTTGAGGGAGCAGAGGGCTTCCTTAAAAGTACTCCCTGGTACTGCTCCTGATGGACCGGGTTTTGTCGACGGAGTTTCTCTACGCCCGGTGTTTGGTCGTTTTTTCTCTGCTCCTTCTACGGGAGATTGAGATTCTGACCTAGTTCTCTTGGGGGGTTGTTTTTGGGCCCCGCTGGCAGGTCTTGGGATTTTCCGTGGGACCGCTTTTGTCGCGGCCTTATGGGTTCACCCCTTTCCCTCGCTTTTTCAATGACGATCTTCCGTCGCTGGGCTCCAGAAAGTGTCGGTTTTCTGTTTTTGAGGGTTAGTTGGCCCATCTTAGTAGTTGTATTTGCCACATCGGACCTCTCTGGTCTTGTGCAGGATGCACTTCCCTGAGAGGGTGTGTTCAAGGGTTTTGGGACATACCTTCCTTGCCTTCCGCTGATTGGCTTATGGATGAACCATTTCCTTCAGCTTGGGCGGGTTGGTTTTGTTCTACCCTCTTTGTGTGTTCGGTTGTTTGTGTTGTTGTTTTTGTTTTATCGGTGTTAATTTTTGGTCCCACGAGTATGGCGGTAAAAATAGGTCCACGTGCTCAGTGACCCCTTAAGCACGCAAGGCTGGTTGGTGTTGATATGAGCATGATTTCAGACCGGCTTGTGATATGGCGCTTCGAGGAGGTATGTTTATGTTGTGTTGTAGATAATGATGTTGTCAGTATTAATAAATGGATTCACGTAACGTAATGATGAGTTAGTAAAAGAGGTAACCTTTGTGGAAACTTGCAGCTTAAGCGCTTAAAAAAATCGGGCGGCATTTGGATTTGAATGGCGGCATTTGCCGTGCAGTTCAACCCGGTTCGTGGGGTACACGTACTAAAAAAAAAATTCGTGCGGTGGTGAAATTAATACTAACAGTGCTTTACAACCCGCTCTGTAGCGTAATAAATTGTTTGTGCTCACACCAGAGTTAAATCTTGGTTTTCTCTGGAAATATTCGTCCCTTCGGAGTGACAGAAACACTTAGATCATTTTGGGCCGCTGACTCCAAATTCGAGTTCAGAAACTAAAAAAAAATTGTTCGGGTTGTCGGCCCCAGAATGAAGTCCCTGTTTTCTCGGGGAAATACTCGTAAAATCGGTGTGGCAGTAACACTAAGGTAAATGTGGGCCGCTGATTCGAAATTCGGAGTCAAAAACAAGAAAAAAATGGGATTGCCTACACTGAGATTGCTCACCACACAGAAATACTCGGTTGTCATGCACTGCATGTTTCCACAACTGACCTATCCACCGATACCTACAATAATTCATTTCAAATCCAAGCGCCTTCGACATTTTCGTATGCGTACGCGTATGCTACCAACCAGGTTGTGCTGCACTGTATGTTACCGCAAAGCCTATTTCGCAGACCAATCCGTCATTATACATTACCTACGACAATCCATTCTTATCTAGATAGGTTGCACTGTATATTAAATACAGTGAAACCTGTCTAAAGACGCCACTGTTGGTTTCCGAAAAAAAAAAATGGTCGGTTTTAGAGGTGTCGCTTAACAAGGGGATTGAAATAATGGACTAAATTCATTTATTTAGAGGCAACGTCAAAATTTCAGGATAACAGAGCTTTCTCGACAAGAGGTGTGTCTCCCGGATAAATTTATTAATGATGCATTTAGTAAAGATGGGTGGCTCCGAACGACATGGAGTAAATAGCGCATCAGCAATCACTGTAGTTTGACGAAATTTACAAAATATTGTCAAATTGACCAATGCTTTGCAAAAATATCTCTTCGTAAAAGGGAAACATTTGCACATCTGTTACATATTACTTTCAAGAATTCTATTCTGTTCACCAGCATTAAAAACTCAATTCCGCTCTTTTACAAAATAAGAAAATTAAAAAGTCATTGGGTTCTGGCCAATAGTAATTTTAATGCGTTTTCTATTTCTAGTTTTTTGCCAATGAAAACGCAACAATCTTTATTGAACGAATCCGAACACAAGATCACGCTACAAAGATGTCTCTGCCATACCCTAGTTACCCACTAAAATAACAATTTAGCAAACACATATTGGTGTTTACTGAATTACAAAGAAAACAGCAGTAGCATAGCAAATGACGCCATCAAAAACAAAATGCCTAATTGAGCATTTTTGCTGCTTCTGCATACTGGGAAATTCGCCTAACTAGAAACGCCTTCAATTTCTTGTGGACTTTGCTTTTATACGAATTAATACCGTTACTTGTTTAATTTATCAAGAAAACTTCTTTGTCTTATATCCTCATTTTCTCGCGTTTGCAAAAAAAAAAAATTAGAAAAAAATCCCGCAGGTAACATCGAACCCATGACTATCGTATTGCCTGTCCTATGCGCTAACCACGCGGCCAACCTCAGATATAGTCAGCAGTGCTCGTAAACACTACAAATGGTTACTAGTTGCTTCTATAGAAATGCTTAAAAATTCATTATCGAATCTTCTGCAATGAACCTTCTATTTTATATATCAATCAGTTGACGTTGATTAAATCCTCACATTCATCAATAAAATGCAGTCACTGTCTGCGCATGGTTCATAAGTTAACAATGAGTGAGAAAATGTTGGTTTCATGCAAGATTTCAAAGAATTATATTGAAGAAACTAGATATTCCAGAGCACATCCTAAGCTTCAATTTTTTTTTAAATCACAAAGTCCATCCTTCTATAAAACTACGATAAACAATTTATCGGATGACAATGCGAATGTCACTCTCTTAAGATGAAATAACACAACCGACTCTCTGCTATAGGAGAATATTACTGGTGTGTGTTAATTTAGAGAGAGACCATTGCATGTGTGTGTCTTATATCATTTAGTTTCTAGTGTGGAGTAGCTTTTTAGGTTAACGTTCAGAGAAAGTGTTATCGACGACTTATATCACCATCTTTAAATTCATATTGATTTGAGCTGTTTATAGTATTCATATTCAATGATTATTGGATAATCGTGAATTGATTCTATAAGGATGTTAGAAGCTTTCCGGAAACTGTTTTAAGGATTATTTATCGGATCAAAATACTTCTTTAAGTGATGTCACACGTTAAACTGATTTTGTGTCACTAAGGATTGCTACAGGGTGAAGTGCTTCTTTAAAGCATACGAATTGTTAGTTGGGACAAAACCCATTAAAGATAAGCGTCGTATGTACTCGTCTGTGGTAGCTTTATACGGGCACATCACATTTTTCACGGTCGCTAATAGAGGTTGTCGTTTAGAAGTGCAAAATTTGTATGGACAAATGGGTTATCTAGTGGTCGCTGTTTCGATAAACATAGGGGGTCGCTTAATACGGCGAACAAATGTATGAAGTTGTATGGAAACCAATGCCGTTCTCGAAAAAATCGGTCGTTATTAAAGGTGGTCGCTCAATGCAGGTGGTCTTTTAGACAGGTTTCACTGTATCGTAGAATCCTTATCGCTGAACCCGACATCGCATCGCAAGTAGTAAGAATTCTACAAGCAGACTCCTGCTGCTTCCCATTTAAATGATTTTTTTTTCTTGCGATGAGAAGATTTTTGCATCTTATCGCATCGCATAGCTTCTATTGCGTGAACTGGGTGTAGGAAGTTAAATGAGTAGAGTAGCTGTTTCAGTTTGCGATCCATGAACTATACGGAAAAACGTACAGAAGGCAATCGGGGTTAATTTTTCATGCATCGCAAGAGCAACCCTCAGAGTACATTTTTTTTTTATTAATAGAATTCACAAAAATTGATTTCACTTCCCCCGAATCTTGGCCAAGAATCCTTCATATCATTATTAGGCCAGTCAATAAACCTAAAAATAAGGCGTTAGGTCGCAAAAAATTGCTCGGCTCTGGTTTTTTGGGATATTGTTAGGATAGATACCAGAAGTGTACCATCAACTTTGCAACTTCGAACAACCTGTGCTGACCCCGTGACCCTCAAAAAACCTCAAAATTTTCGGACTTTTTTCATATTTTTGTTTGTAATTTCTAAAAGGTGCTTCCTACAAGTAAGTCGTCCACTGCAATGTTAAAGCTAAGAAAATCTTCTTTAATTCGAGTGTAATTCCAGCTTTGTGAGCGCAAAGGATCCCAAGATACAGCACTTTAAACATTCTTTTTTGAAAAAAAGTTCGAAATTGTAATTTCAGTCATGTTCCGAGCTGAATATCGGCTTAAATGCGCATTTTACGGAGGAAGTCATGTGACTTGAAGTTATAAACCAGTTCCTTAGTTGTATATATGTCGGAACGAATGGAATCAGACAATGGGGTCATAGGGCTTCCCCTGAAAATTAGGTTCTTCTAAGAAAAACTTTTTTCTTTATGTAACAATATTAACTCATTGCCGGACACAACGCCAAAATTTGACACGATTTGTATGGTCAAATGCTCAAAATTGGACGTCTATAGACGTTGTGTCCGGAAAAGTGTTAACCAAACTTCACCCAAGTATGTTCCTGGTTAATCCTCAAAAAACATCTAGGAACGGATGAAATCGGAACACTACGTTATAGGGCTGACATACAAACCAACCTCTGGAAATTAGGTTCTTCTAAGAAAAACAAGGTAAGCAGAAAAGCCTTGTCGACCGCTCTTTCAACAACCAATAATGAGCACCATAAAAGTGCTACAGGCCAACCTACACCACGCGAAAGGTGCATCGGCCACTGTGTGCAGGTTGCTCGCCGAAAAAGAAGCCACACTGGTCCTTATACAAGAGCCTTGGGTGGCCTCAGACGGCCGCGTGCGCGGTCTAAACACCCCATCGAGTAAATTAGTTTACGACAGATCTACGGACCGGCCTCGGGCTGCTCTTCTGATCGACAAACACGCCCGCTTTCTTCCCTTAACTAAATTCATTTCCAAGGATTTAACGGCGATTCTTCTAGAAGTTTCAACTGCGAACGGTTGCGGTTACCAGAAAATAGTTGTTGCCTCCGCCTACTTTCCCGGAGATATAGACACGATTCCTCCGCTTGAAACGGAAGAGCTTACTGACTTCTGCGTGCGAAACAACTACCAATTCATCATTGGCTGCGACGCCAACGCCCACAACCGAGTATGGGGTAGTAGCAACGACAACAGGAGAGGTAAATATCTCCTTGAATATTTCATGCGAGAACAGATATATGTCATGAACAGAGGATGCAAACCCACTTTTGTCACCAAGAACAGGGAGGAGGTTCTGGATCTCACCCTGGCAAGCGGGAACGTATCGAGGTCCATTACGAAATGGAGAGTATCCGACGAAGTGTCCCTCTCGGATTATAGACACATCCGTTTCGAAATCCTGGGAAAATCTGA
The DNA here is from genome assembly GCA_949715475.1 of Microchrysa polita. Lineage (NCBI taxonomy): Eukaryota > Metazoa > Arthropoda > Insecta > Diptera > Stratiomyidae > Microchrysa > Microchrysa polita. Next base: position 9,062,817 of record OX454421.1, read on the forward strand.
GGCTCATTCTACACGTTTCTGCCCGAAGACGACGGACTGGAATCTTTTCCGTGAATCAATCTCCTGCCATGCCGATCAATTGCTGAACACCATCGACACAAACGGCGAGGTGGACCTAGCGGCGGAAATGTTAAATGAAACCTTAATCTCCTCTTACCACAATAGTACGACCCCAAGTGGTCCGACCACTACTCGAAGGGTTCCCTGGTGGAACGATGAACTGGTTCGCAAACGAGCTCAAGTAAGAAAGAAGTTTAATAAAGCTAAACGTTTAAACCAGTGGGATGATTATAGAAGCTCTCTTACTGAATATAACACCCTTATCAGGCGATCTAAGCGAGAGTGCTGGAGAAAGCACTATGAAAGTATCCAGTCATTGCCGGAAGCAGCCCGCCTACATAAGGCTCTATCAAAAGAGCACTCAAATGGAATCGGCCTCCTAAAGAGACAGGATGGTTCTTACACAGAATGTCCCAAAGAAACACTGGAGCTCCTATTACAGACCCATTTCCCTGGTGCAGTTCAAGCAGCATCACAACCGCCTGATATCGTGGAAAACATCCATATACCGAGTAGCCGGCTAAAAAGCCTTGCTGGAGTTATATTTGACCTCAGGAAGGTAAAAAGGGCAATAAACTCTTTTGAACCTTTTAAGGCACCTGGAGCGGATGGTATTTTTCCGGCCTTGCTCCAAAACTGCCTTGGGATCCCCTTATTACTCTCATGAAGGCTAGTTACACCTTGGGGTATGTACCACGCGTGTGGAGAGCGGTTAACGTGGTATTTATCCCGAAACACGGAAACAAGCCAGAGGATCTACCTAAATCCTACAGACCAATAAGCTTGACGTCATTTCTCCTAAAAACGATGGAAAAATTATTGGACCTGCACATAAGGGAGAAGATGGACTGTGACCGTCCATTGCATAGGACTCAGTTCGCCTACACTAAAGGGAAATCCACTGTGACTGCTCTACACAAACTTGTAAGCTCAATTGAAAGTACTCTCGAGGACAAGGAAATTGCTCTGGGTGCTTTTCTTGATATCGAGGGTGCTTTCGATAACACAGGCTATGACAGTATATTTAGAGCCCTTACGGCTAGAATCATACCTTCGTCAACGATCACATGGGTTGGGAACATGTTACGTGGACGTGAAATTAGATCAACACTTAGCGGCTCTTCTGTTTGCGTTAACGCTGTCAGAGGCTGCCCACAGGGAGGTGTCCTCTCTCCGCTTCTGTGGTGTCTTGTCGTTGATGAACTCCTCCTTGGACTCTGCGAAAACGGTTTCGAGGCCATTGGTTATGCAGACGACATCACTATCATAGTCAAAGGCAAATTTGACTGCACAGTGAGTGACGTAATGGGCTCAGCTCTAAGCCTGGTTTAGCTTTGGTGTGCGGAAGTTGGTTTGAGTGTCAATCCTCAGAAAACTATACTAGTACCATTCACTAGAAGACGCAATCCGGACTTGGGGTCAATCACCCTAGCCGGTACGCTGATCAATTACTCTGAAGAGGTTAAATACCTAGGTGTAACACTAGATAAAAAGCTAAATTGGAACACCCACATAGAAAATGTGACAACAAAAGGGACTCGTATTTTATGGGCCTGTAGAAACCTACTTGGTAAAACCTGGGGACTCTCCCCTAAAATTACGGACTGGCTCTATCGCCAGCTGGTACGTCCGATAATATCTTACGCTGCACTCGTATGGTGGCCCAAAACCACACAGATATCCACTGTAAAGAAGCTGAACAAATTACAACGCCTGGCCTGCATGGTCATTACTGGTTCAATGCACATTTGCCCCACAGCTGCAATCGAAGCTATCATAGGCTTAACCCCGCTCCACCTACACATTCAGGAGTGTGCGGCTGTTCAGGCCCTCCGACTCAGCCTATCGTCTGAAGGGCGCGTTCGCGAATTTGGTCATATGAAAATTCTGTTGCAGGTACCTAGCACGCCGTTCTGCAGTAGTTCAGATTACATGACAACGGTACTTTGCTTCAGCAGAAAGTTTTCGGTCCTCATCCCTGAACGTACGGAATGGGTAAATGGCAACCCTTGTTTGGAACCTGGAAGCTTTACGTGGTACACCGACACGGTTCCAAAACAGAGCAAGCGACGGGTGCTGGGGTCTTTGGACCAAACACCCGGATCTCAATCGCCATGGGTTCGTGGCCAAGCGTCTTCCAAGCCGAGATCCACGCCATTGAGGCGTGCGCTGAAAGAATTTTACTGAAAAAATTAAGAGGCGCCCACATCGCAATCTGTACGGATAGTCAAGCCGCCATCAAGGCATTTTCCTCCTACAGCATTTCATCGAAGTTGGTCAAAGAATGCTATGACACTCTACAGCACCTTGCCACAAAGTTACTCTCTACTGGGTACCCGGCCACCAAGGTGTCCACGGAAATGAAGTAGCGGATGAGCTGGCTAGGCAAGGCTTCATCGTTCTACGGACCGGAACCCTTTTCCGGTCTTGGCTGGTCATCGGCTAAAGCCGTTATAAAGGATTGGATCAACGCCAAAAAGCTGCAGCGTTGGAATTGCCTTCCAGGACTGCGCCAATCCAAAGCGTTAATCAACCCCACCAGCGGCAACAGTGTAATGCACCTTAGCAGAGCAAATTTAAGGCTGCTTGTAGGTTATCTCTCGGGTCATCACTGGGTAAGGTATCACCTGAACAAAATAGGTAGGTCAGCTGAGACAGACTGCCGCCTGTGTTTGGAGGACATTGAGTCCACTATGCATCTTCTTTGCAACTGTCCAGCGGTTGCTCGCTCTCGGTACTCTCTTATTGGGAGCACCAGTGTAAGCTCTGCTGAGATTAGGAACATTCCTCTGGAAGATCTACTGGCCTTTATAAGGCTAGTCGAGGGTCTTTTAGATTAAAAGGACTATGGCACAATAGACCACTATTGGTCGCAGTGCCCACCCCTTCCGGGTATGTACTTAGTCCGACCCATATTTCATTCATTCATTCAAGAAAAACTTTTTTCTTGATGAACCAATCTTAACCACCCTTCCCCCAAATGTGTTTTTTAGTAAAGCTTCAAAACGGATGAAATCTGAACACAAGGTCATAGGGCTGGTATACAAACCAACCCCTGATAATCAGGTTCTTCTAAGAAATTTTTTTTTCTTTATGAACCAATCTTAACCAAACCTCACCCAAATGTGTTCCTAGTAAAACCTCAAAACATATCTAGGAATCGATGGAATCGGAACACATTACGTCATAGGGCTGTCATACAAACCTCCTAAAATACAATTTCGGACTTTTTTTTTACAAAAAAAAACACATTTTTTAAAGTTCTGTATCTTGGGACCCTTTCCACCTACAAAGCTGGGGTTACACTCAAATTAAAGAAGATTTTCTTAGCTTTAAAAAAGCAGTGGACGACTTACTTGTAGGAAGCACCTTTTAGAAATTACAAACAAAAATATGAAAAAAGTTAGAAAATTTTGAGTTTTTTTAGGGTTACGGGGTTAGCACAGGTTTTTCGAAGTTGCAAACTTGGTGGTACACTTCTGGTATCTATCCTAACAATATCCCAAAACAACAGAGCCGAGCATTTTTTTGCGACCTAAAATCGTTAAATGACTGGCCTATATCGTCGTTTGTATATTTCAAAGAGTATGGACCACGGAACATTTTCAAGTTTACTCATAATTAAAATTTACTTTTCGCTAAATTCCTCATTTATGACCACAATCTTCACACCAACTCGTTGTATACATTCGTAAATTGGTTAGTGGGTTATAGTTGATGACTTTTCACTGCGTTCACTAATTTGAGAACCGTTCATTATTAAGTTATTTTAACGGATATATCACCTATCAAGATTGAAAATTCAATATCATGCAGACACTCACTGGAATGCAGTCGCTCATATGTGTGTCCCTAATGAAGTCGCGCGCGGACAGAGTTGGCTTTTGTGGCTCATTCCCCGACTCTGCAAAGTGTGCTTTCATTTCACTCAATCTGAAAACACTGAATGAATAAGCATAACTCTTTACAAACATTGCAGTCAATTTGATGTAATATATATGTAATTTCCAACTTCACTAGAAAATAACGTTTGTAATCGCGCATATGTACTTCACATAACCCCATAAAGCCCAGACATAACATACTCCATGGGTCATCAGAACGGCATCCATCCCACTGATGCGGTGACTAACTGATAACTCAATAATAATTTTGTAAATTTTTTTTTTACATTTCATTACAATTGAATTGTAAATCGGGGCGCGGTCGATATATTGTTGGCATTTTGAAAAGCATCCAAATGAACTGGCACGGACAAAAGAAATCAAAAGAATCTTAAGAATGATCTGTAAGAACCCAAAGTAGAAGAAGATTTCCTCAAGTGCTTCGCGAATGAATAACTTCAGCGCACTTTTGAGCTATGTGCAGTGAAATCAAATAATGCTCTCATGTGCAATCAAACACAATATTATTCTTCATTCTTGAATATGTTTGCGTGCAGTGTCAGTGAACTTCAACAATAAAAGAAATAATGTTTGTTACACACACGGCCGGGCGGTTACGGTGCCATTGGGGTCTCGTGGTCGCGGATGAATTACCAAACCAAAACTTTGATCGGTCTGATCCGAGTGCCGGCCGCCGCCAAAGTCAGACATTGTATGTATACGGAAAATTAATCTTGTCCGATTATACAACAGTTTGTGCCTGGATTTGGGTGCCTCGAATGCTTCAATTTTTCAATTCATTTCACTTATCAGTGCAACCACGGTCTGCGATGATGATGACCGGCAACAATGTTCAACTCGGGCAGTGATTGACCGACATTGTAGCATTCATGACCCGCCAAGATCGCATTGGAAGAAGAATGATTGCGCAAAATTTATATACGCAATCGCAATAATATAATGGATGTTTAGATTTGGACTCATTTATAATAAATTGTTACGAAATAACGGCCTTACAGATGTTGGCGAAAAAGTATGGTTTGAGTTCTGGAAGTTTGGTGGGTAAGTTCATGGTGTAGGTTTAGAATTTTGTGATAAAAAATTCCAAACCGTTTTTTGTGTCAGAGGCATACATAAAATTTCCTTGAACTTATTCATTTCATTAAATTTAAATAGCGGTGCGTTGGGGTAAGCAATACAAAACGAGAGCGAGGCTCATTTCGGGCGCGGTCGAAATTTTAATACCCGTCATATTTGAATGAAACTTTAGCTTCTTTTGCGTTTACTATTTCTACCGCAGACCTATCACGTGTTCCGATTCCATCTGTTCCTGGATACGTTGAGGCTAATCCAGAAAAACACTTGGCTGAATTTCGATTAAGATTCAAAAAGGAAAAAGTTTTTCTTACAAGAATATAATATTTGGGGGTTGATTGGTATGACAGCCCTATGACGTAATGTTCCGATTCCATCCATTCTTAGATATGTTTTGAGGCTTTACAAGGAACACATTTGGGTGAAATTTGGTTAAGATTGGCTCCTAAAGTAAAAGGTTTTTCTAAGAAGAACCTAATTTGCAGGGGTTGGTGTGTATGACAGCGCTATGACGTAGTGTTCCGATTTCATCCGTTCCTGGATATTTTTTGAGGTTTTACTAGGAACACATTTGGGTGAAGTTTAGTTAAGATGAGATTAAAATAGAAAAAGTTTTTTTTCAGAAAAACTTCGTTTTCAGTATGCATACTCCAGCGAGTTGCGGCACACAGAGTGCATTTCGAGCCGGTTTCGAACTAGTATTACATGGCGCGCTGCAATTCTCATCAGATGCCTCTACGTATGCAGCGCGTCATGTAATACCAGGAGAGGCATTACCGGACTCAACCAGGCAAAGGTGTACGATCCTCTTATTTAGGACACGAAATACACCCTGGTATCGAATCATTTTTAAATGGGGCTAGGCAATGGCTAGCCACCGATTCGATACGGCCGCGTTTCTGAACTATGTGTCAGAGAACGGGTTTAAACAAAGCAACAAAAACATCTTCGTTTTCAGTATTTAGTTTGTATGGCAGCCCTATGAGGTGATGTTCCGATTCAATCCGTTCCTAGATATGTTTTGAGGCTTTATTAGGAACACATAAAGAAAAAAGTTTTTCTTAGAAGAACCTAATTTTCAGGGGCAGCTCCATGACCCCATGGTCCGATTCCATTCGTTCCGACATATATACAGCGTACACTAAAAAGAAACTTGTGTACAAAATTTCAGCCTGATAGCTTCAAAACTGAGGGACTAGTTTCCGTTGCAACAGACAGACGGACAGACGGACATCGCTCAATCTATTTCTCTCGTCACACTTATCAATAATATATATATGTACTTATATATATATAGTCGGAGGCGCTTCCTTCTGTGTGTTGCAAACTTCATGACAAAGTTAATTTAATACCCTTTCACATAGTGACGTATATAAAAATGAACGGGCTCATTTCGGTTTCACCATTCATATGAGTTGTTCATCAAGTCTTTGCTAGTACTAACTCGTAGTAAAAAAAGGCATTAAAAATTGTTGGGAATAGCCAATGAAGTGCCCCAAATCTTCAGTAAAACAATGTGTTAAATTAAAAAAAAGTTGAGCTAAGTCGGCGGAGGAGAATCCCCTTGAAAACGAATGATAAAAATGCCAGCACACGTTAGGATCGTATGGTTCTACCTTCTTCTATTGTTAGCATATTTTTTTTTTGCAGTGGCTTCAAATTTCTCAAAGACTACTTCCCCGTTAAGTGTATCGTTATATAGGTATTTCCTAAAACCTGTTTGTTTTGACATATTCCCCGACACGGTGCGATCAGGAAAAGTAGGTTGTTTGAGATAGTGACGTCACCATAATATGGAAAAGTGCATTTTACCGTTAATGGCGAGGAGCGACAAAATCATTATTTTAACATCTCATTCGTATTATCCTTGCAGCAAATTATGACATACTCCGCGACTTGATTCGAGCGGGTAAAGTGGGATTGTTCCATAGTGACGTCACAAACAGGAAACTGCAATTTCCCGCTGATGGTGAAGAGCGACATTTTTTTTTCTTTCACAACTAATTCACAACAAAATAGCGGGAGGGAACGGTATAAGTTCCGACTTGATCCTTGAAAGTTGTTCCGCTAACTTGACGTCAAGTTAGCGGAACACCCATTTTCTCAGTGAAAACGAAGAGCGACAACATTTTTTTTCACAACTAATTCACAACAAAATAGCGGAAGAGAACGGTACAAGTCCCGACTTGATCCTTGAAAGTTGTTCCGCTAACTTGACGTCAAGTTAGCGGAACACCCATTTTCTCAGTGAAAATAAAGAGCGACAAAATTAATTTTTCCACAACTAATTCACAACAAATTAGCGGCAAATTACTGTAAAGTCGCCGAGTCGGTTTTCAAAAGTTGTTCCGCTAACTTGAGGCACGTCCAGTATCTACCTGCCACAGATTTCAAACACTTCAATAAATATATAAATTCGAAAAAATTGCAAGACTCACATTTCCCATATAAATAAATGGCTTATCCTCAACGTATCTAGGAACAGGTGGAATCGGGATACGTCATATAGTATGTGGTAGAAAATATTAACACAAACAAACTTGAGTTTCATTTAGGAGTGACGGGTTTTCAAATTTCGGCAGCGACCGAAATAAACCTCGGTCTCGTTTTTTTTTTCAATGTAATTTTCTTTCCTTTTTGAGCAAACATTAATTCTGGAGTTAATTATTTTTCCATTTGATACTAAAAATTTCTTGCCAATCCCTAATTTTTGTGTGAAAATAAAATCATAAACGTTGTTTCCAATTTTTACATAAGTCAGTCTTATACAGCGTATAAGACTAAGATTCTAAAAGCTGTTCGTAATCTGGTTCAAACGATGATGAGCCGATTCGCAGTAGGGAAGCCAAATGATCGTCAGTCAATCGGTTTCTAAAGCTGTTCTATCGAAGCTATCGAAGCAATTCAGTGTTAGGCTGGAAATAGAATGCCGGCAGCAACAGCAACAGCGCGAAATGTCAAGCACAACGCATTTTACATTGCTGACAAAAGTGCTGAACAGCATTTTTGTTGTTAAGCATATTTGTCAGCCATGCAATGCTGCTGCTGTTGCTGCCGGTATTATATTTGAAGCCTTACTTTGCAAATACTTGATTCACAATTAAATGGCATTCTATAAATGTCGAGGTTTCTTTCAACAACTTTCGTAACTCTTAAGTTTGTCTTCCCTAACTGCAAAAGTTTTTAGTGTTGTGAAATGAGTAAGGTCTTTCTTGAATCTTCTTCCTTGCCTCGTTCTTTATACCGCTCCATGCTTCCGCGTTGCTCGACCTGCGGTGTAGGCACATCGCCCGTTTTGGCGATAATTTCTCAGCATATTTCTACTGGCAGCTCTATCTTGGATCGTGTCATCGCCGAGACCAATGCGTTGTTGTTGCTTTTTCATTTGACACATCCAGGTGTAAGGTCTTTCTTGAATAGTTGTTTGAAAAATAAAGTCAATCGCATTACATTGATTAATTGACTTCTTCCCTGGAGTTTAAAGTTCAATTTGTTGCTGTAACTGAGAGATCTGTAAAAAAGTCTTACTTAAGGCCTTACACTGCTACTACTCCTCTGATGTTTGTGATGTTGCCATACTTAAGACGCAATGAGTAGGAAACTGTTATCCTGTTCTAGCTCCACAGTAATTATATTTTGCACTATGTGTAATTTTTAGGGTTCCTTCAAAACCATGTCGCGGGCCAGATTGATTAGCCTAATATGCCGCATTTGGCCCGCGGGCCGTACTTTGCCCATGACTGGTCTATACTGATTAATGGCATTTCTCTCAGCTAGCTGTAAGGTGTTTCAGGTGCCAAGACTGACTATTGGCATTTCCCTCAGCTGGCCATCATGTATTGCACTTTCAAAGCGTCCTGTAGACACAGCACGTCGACTCATGATACATGAAGTGAAGTTTATTTTAGACTATTTTGACGATTTATGACGCCAATGCTGGCTAGGTCCTAGGTATTTCGGCTTTTGAACAACTCGAGTATGACAACAACAATCCTTAGACAAATCCACACAATATGTAGATCTACGGAGGTGTATTTTAATGAGCAACGATTACGAAATTGGAAGCGCGCCAATTGCAGTGCTGGAATGACTGATTGAAAATTAAGCTTTCATGAAAACTCTCGAAAGAACATACTGATGGTTACGAGTATGCAATTTATAACACCCGTTTGTTCACAACTCTAAACGTCGAAAAGATTTACACCGAAAATAAACGCAAATGCAACAGGTCTTTCACACACCTCCATGTAGCATCATTACTGGATAACAGTACCATCAATCAACCTATGTTCAAATATCACTCTAACCAGTGGCAGATTTACCAGTAGGCTGAGTAGGCTTGAGCCTAGGGCGGCAGATTTCAGGGGGCGGCAAATTCCGGGAAAATATTTTTTAGGATGTTCACACTGCCGTGGAAGACTGTAGGATGTAGCGCTTATCATCATTATACGGTTTGGAAACATGAAAAGGCATTTGTCGCCATTGTCGAAGAGCGTCAAACACTGAAGAGCGTCAAATATTGAAGGCCATTTAAGCTTAAATTCGAAACCAAGATCCTTCCTTTTTTTCATGCCTTATTGCTATGCCCAACCTTTAAACATTAGCTGCTTTGTCTTTTTGTCAGTTCAGCATATCAGAAATTGCAATAAATGATGATATAAATCCAGAAATGGAAAATAATAAAAAAAGTTATTCTGATAAGCATTCATTAGCTTTCAGCCGAAAGATTATTCTCCTCATATTGTAATTAAGACGATCGAGTTTCAGAGGAGTTTTACGCATAAAAACGGCATCAGCATCAATCCAGCTTAATCTCTAAGGGCAGGAGTACACATTTTTAGAAATTTAGTTTAAATTGCTCTAAATTTGTATCTTGGATGTGACTTTCATATTTAAAGCCGGAAATTTGACACTGAACTCAAATTTTAAAGTTATGATATTCCTATTGATGGTGTTTTTTTCCAAACAAATTTTACTATCGACTCTGCCAATTTTCCCCAACCAATACAGGACACACATTCGCCACCGCACATAATATAAGACAAATCAAATTGTTTTTTTTTTTATAAGATATTTTTCTAAATTAGTCGCTCCAAATTTTTTTCAGTTCAAATTCCCTTGTAAAGTCTTCTAAGAAAAATATGTGTGTTTTTTTTTTTGTTGTCAGTTCGGCCATCACCATGGCTTCAGTCATTCCTCGAGAAACATAATTGCCATTATGGTAGCGACCACGCAAGTGTTCTACCAAGCATCATTGTATCCAAAAAGACTACAGCTGGTTGGTGCGGTTGTTATAAGAAAAGCGAGCTTAGGCAATTTCAATCAGCCACATCATCGTGTTCATCGCTGTTCGATGGTTTTTTATCAAAGGATATAAAATGTTTGGCCGATGTATGGCAACAACGGATTACCTCCGGGTGATTTCGAAAGAGTTTTTATTCAAAATAGTGGTCTAGACGCAAACCATAATTCATAACGGCATCTATATTTGAGCCTCCCACAGTTTGGGATTCAACGCTTTAAACCGATTCTCCAAGCAGAAAATTTTTGCGTAAGCTTTACAATGTGATAAATACTAAAGAATGCTTAGGACCCACGAGGCGGAAAGCTCGAAGATAACACGTATTTAAATACAAAGTGTAAAAAAGTATTTTAATAATTTTTTTTTTTTTAATTCGAGTTTCTACGTTTGTTTGTTCCATAATTTATTCACTTAGTATGTTATTTATATTAATTTATTTTGTATGATTTTAATTTATTAAATTTTTTATTTATTTTTCCCTTTTTTTGGCACGATGACACTTAAAAATTTTGACATATTGACTAGACTAAAATGTATTTTTACCATCTAGTGCTCATCAAGCATTTGCTGATGATGGTTTCCCACAGTTGAGACCGAAATGCATTCAAATAAAAATTATAACAAGAAGTGAAACCTAGTGTGTTTTTAATTTTATTAAATTGCGTGGGTGGAATTGTCTTGTTATATTCAATTTTTGCGGTCAATATGGACTTTCAGTAACAACACTTATGTAAACTGATATAATAATTGCAGGTGAATAGAGCATAATTCTATCCGAATATTCCCTATCGACAAAAAGTAGGGTTTCAGTAGGGGCGGCAATGTGTGAGTAGCCTACTGGCGGCAAATTGGTGAATCCGCCACTGACTCTAACTGGACTGATTTTTACTTCTTTTCTCGGGCCAGATCTAAAACCTTCGACGACCGGACTGTGACCCGCGGCCTTCTTCTATTGTTAGCATATTTTTTTTTGCAGTGGCTTCAAATTTCTCAAAGACTACTTCCCCGTTAAGTTTATCGTTATATAGGTATTTCCTAACACCTGTTTGTTAACTCGTGTGATTTAACGTGTATGTCCCTTTGGATAGCACGCATCAACGGGGAACTTTTCGCGTTTCCTTTGGCGCCATAAGAGTTTCAAATTCGTCACAGCTGACATTCTCGATAAATGTACCGTTATAAAGGTTAAATTATATACGCTTCTTGCCTACAAAAAAAAATTCTAAATTTGTGGAAAATTGTTTCTTGTAGTCGCGATTTATTTATGGTTCGAGAAATCTTTCTTATAGCATTTATCCCCCTTAATCTGGTGGGGCCCTTATGCGCCGGCCCTGTGTATGTTATTTGTTAAGCTAACTAAATCTATGTTCTTATCGTAGATATCGGTTCGCGCATACCGAAAGCTAGGATGAAAGTAACAAAAAATACTTTCGCATACAATCGAATCCGCATTCTGTAAGGTGTGCTTGGTGTATTTGTATGTTAGGGCTCCATTACACAGTCATATTTATATTATAATATCTATTATAATAGATATGATCATATCTATCATGGAAAATCAAATTTTTACATATTACACTACATCATATTTATATCATAATATCTATTGTTTATTCAAGTGTCAAATACAAAATTTGTTTTCTAGGCCAAGCAATGAACGCATAAAAAGCGGGTGTAGAGAACATCGAAGGAGGACGATTTTTTTCTTCAGTGTTTTGTTAGGAGTTGTCAGGAGGTAAGGCTACTAATTTTACTCGGAGCTGAGGGGTGCGCTAACGCGGGGAGGGGGGTTTAAATGTGCAATTTAGTGCTATTTTTTGTGTGTTGGGCTATATCTCGAAAACGGTGAGTCGTAGAGGAAAAGTTGTGAGTAAACATTAAAGCTTTCTAAATGTCTTATTTATTTGCCCATACATATGCAAAACTCCTAACGGTTCTTCCGATATTGTTTATGTATGTTTATGTATGTTTTACTCCGAACTATCCATTATGGATCCATGAAATAAAAACAGTCACTACCAACCCCCCCCCCCCCCCTTTCCCTACCGCTTTATCACAACGTTTGTCTTTATCCTTGTAAATAGAGAAAATTGAAAAAATTTAAAATTTTCGACTTTTAATAAACAATATTGGAAGAACCGTTAGCAAGTACGGACAAATAAATAGGACATTTACAAAGCTTTAATGCTTACTCACAACTTTTTTCCCTGCGACTCACCGTTTTGGAGATATAGCCCAAAACACAAAAAATTTCACCTTTAACTCCCCCCCCCCCCCCTCCCCGCGTTAGCGCACCACTCAGCTTCGAGTAAAATTAGTACCTGTCTTCTTTGATTGGCCTATTCCTTTAGTCGCGGAAATGCATCAAATAATGGCGAATTGTGCGTTTTTCGGGTCGCTTATTACTCTCTATTTGATTCTAAGAAAGAAGAACAGGTAGAAAAAGCCTCTTTGGGTACGTCCCTGGGTCGCCAGACGCGAAGAACACGGAATTGTTACGAATTTTTATTTTGACGTTTAGATATGATGATAGGTTCTATTTATAGTACATATGATAATATCTATTATGAAATGCCATTACACGGTCATATATATGATAATATTTCTATTTCATAATAGATATTATAATAGAAATATGACTGTGTAATGGAGCCCTTATGTAAAGTCCTAGTTTGTTTTCCTCAGTTTTTCGAAATTGAAAATAAAAAAAAAAATTTCGTTATACTGAGGATTTTAGTTTGCATTATCGGCAGACACGTGTTTCGGACACAACATACGTATGTCCTTCTTCAGTGCCACTTGGTATATTTTTGTCAACTTTGAAACGGATGGAATCGTTAGAATCAACCGATTCAGAGTGGAATAGCCGGCACTTTAAACACGGGCGAATTGAGACCTACGAACATACGTTCAGCCCAGGTGACCGTATTGATTATGCTGAAAAATATTTTTTTAGGATGCACGTTGGCTACGTTGGCGGCAACTGATAAAAATGTCACAATGAAGTGTGTGTATTTAAGCAAATGTTTCCTAATCATTCCCCAAACAGTTTAAAAACAAAAAATAGTTTCATTTTTTCTAGGCACTCTAAGCAGTGACGTGCACAGACTTTTCATGTAGAGTAGGGAGTCCAACTATTTCTAAGATTCGAGAACAAACAATGCGTTTATTTTCTATATAACAACAACATACATCCGTGTCAGATAATATTTGACGCCAACAAGCATCGAAAACTTGAAATATACAAGTACAAGAATATCTGACATCTCACTCTAAAACTTGACAAGTTTGACCGTTTTCGTCTCTAAAATTGAATTTTCTTACAAATTCATAGGATTTATCAATAATTATCACAGGCACAAATGAAGTCAGTAATTACGGTAAATTGGGGATATTGAACAATTATAGATTTCCTAAACGATATTACGTATCTGTATTAAACAAAATCGAATTGTTAGTAAAAACTCATCCAGCATGAACAGCTCGTAAACTTGAATGGATTTTGCATAGGTATAATTGTTCAAATAATCATGAGTCAAGATACTGCTATTGACGGATAACCTTGGAAGAAGGAAGAGGTATACCTACATATTTCCTTCGCCTATTCGAATACGTAAGGCTTCCCTGTCGAAAGGCATGCTATTTAAGCGACAGCATCATTATTTTCATTTTTATATTTTGGCCATTTTTATTTCATTGAATTGAATGTTTTGAATTTCATCACTAATTTCCTATTTTATTAATTTTCATTTTTCTTCTTCTTCCTTGCCTCGTTCTTTATGGTTTCGCGTTGCTCGACCTGCGGTGTAGGCACACCGCCCGTTTTGGCGGTAATATCTCAATTTTAATTTTCTTGACAATATTAATTTTCATTTTTCATTAATTCTAAATACTTGCAATGCAATGCCTTTTATTTGCTGAATTCATTAATTTCCAACTTTTAAAATTGTTTCGTACTGTTACTATGACCGTTAATACTTGTAATGAACTGTGAATATGCATTTAATAAATCTGTTCCTCATTGAATGCCAGTGGCGTAGATAAGGGGGGGATCACTACGGCCAGACATTCTTTATTATTACTTTAGGTATGTAAAACAAAGTAAAAGTAAACATTTTGCTGGAATTATTCAACGTGTGTAGTGTTTCATAAAAGTGAAACAATTTTCAGAACTGCAATAGAAAATTTAGCACTTCCTCAAATTTTAATTGTGTAATAGAAGCGTATCGGTAGAATAGAAATAGAAATACTACAGCACAGGGCTCTTTACGTTCATCTACTTTTTCACATTGGATCTGGAGTTTCTCACAGGCAAGCCCTACTGAAGTAATCTAGAAGTGCTGCTGGAAAAATTGAATGTAAGCACTGCTTGAAAATTTGTTGCCGGAAAATCTAAATGTTCGGTTCAAAAATTTAAATAAATAATGTGGAATACGAGTGCTCTTCCACAGAGGCACAATTTCCAATGGGTAAATATACAGATTTTAAAGATTTCTTCAGAAGAATGGAAAGTTGATTCGGATGCTTCCAATTTTTGAGCATCCATTATTGTTTGAGCATATCAACATTCATTTTTATACCCTTCGCTCATAGAGTGAAAGGGTATATTAACTTTGTCATGAAGTTTGTAACGCATTGAAGGAAGCAACTCCGACTATATAAAAAGTATACATATATGATCAGCATGACTTGGGGAGTCGATTGGGCGATGTCCGTCTGTTGCGACGCGTTTTACTCGGCCAATTTAAAAGATATGAAGCTGAAATTTTACACAAATGCTTTTTTTTGCTGCAGGCAGTTTGTATATTTGAATCGGTAAAATCGGACAATGGGGTCATGGGGCCCAACTACCCAAATTAGGTTCTTCTAAGAAAATCTTTTTTATTTGTGCAGTAATTTCAATAAAATTTCAAAGAAATATGTTTCTATTGATAACACAAAACATATGTAAGAATGGATCAAATCGGACCATGGGGTCATGGGGCTGCCATACAAACCTAACCCCCCAAATTAGGTTCTTCTAAGAAAAACTTTTTTATTTGTTCACCAATTTCAACAAAATTACACACAAACGTGTTTCTCTTGATGACACAAAACATATCTAAGAATTGATCAAATCTGACCATGGGGTCATGGGGTGGCCATACAAACCCAACCCCCATTTTGGTTCTTCTAAGAAACATTTTTTGCACCAATTTCACAAAACCTTGAGTTAATGTGTCTTTACCAAAGCAACAAAAAAGTTAAAAACGAATGGAATCGTACTGTGGGGTCATGCTCCCCCAACCCAATAAAATTTTCCGAGTAAATATGTTCATTTGCCCAGTTATTTCAACCAAGCCCAAAACGATTGTCAATGCGGAAGAAAAAGATAAAGGAGGGGGATTAAATACAAGTCATAGGTACGCCCGATAAAAAAACGATGATAAAAAACTTTTAGCCCAAGGAGAGCGAAGGGTATCCAAACTTCGGCCGCGCCCGAAATTAGCCTCGACTCCCGGGGGTTGGCGAGCAGGAGACGAAGCCCCCTAGTCTTTTTGATCAAATCTCAACCAAATTTCATCAAATGTGTTCCTACTAAGGCCTTTAAACATATCCAGGGCCGGATGGAATCGGAACACCACGTCATAGGGCTGTGATACAAACCCGGCCCCCAAAATTCGATTCTACTAAGAAAAACCTTTTTCATTTTGACCGGATCTTAACTAAATATCATCCCCGCTTGTTCATAGTTTAGCTCAACACATCTAGGAACAGATAGAATCGAAACACGTCATAACGTTGCTGGAGAAATTGTTAACACAAAAGAAGCTTAAGTGTCATTCAAATGTAACGGGTATTCGAATTTCGGTCGCGTCTGAAATTAACCTCGCAGACCTGAAATTAGCCATATATCGAACAATGTTTTGCCTTCTTAATGTTGAGTTCATGAGTTCATTCTAAAAAAAAATGGCAACACTTCAATAGAGTATGTAATTCAAAAAATCCCGCATTCACTTGAAATTTGCGGATACGACCTCCACTCCACAACATAAGTGTGCAATCGAATACAACCTTCAAAATCCCATTTACAACTTCATAATTTTCAATAAGCAATAACAATCAAATATGAAGCAAATGATAATTAGCTCAATCTTATTATATGTTTTGCTTTTGCCTTTTCGAAAGGTCACCACTTGGTTTTCTTAGGTAAATAATAATAATAAGCGTTTTTTTTGTACTCTGGTGTAGCTTAGTTTAGTGTAACTGTATGGGATTAGAATAACAACATGACCCATACAGGTTATGTTGTTATTATAATCTCATATAGTTACACTAAACTAACCCACACCGGAGTACAAAAAAAACACGCCTAATAATAATAAATTGAACAATCCTCAGTAATTTAACCCTCGGATGGTTCAGGTAAATTTTACACACGTAAATGGTTCAGTGGGGTCTGACAGACCCCAAGGCAAAAATCGCTCTAAAACTTAAATTTTTGCGTTTTTGGCACATTTGTTTGAACTAGAAGTAACTGTGAAGCCTTTTGATTAAGTGGTATATAAAAAAAGTGGAATTGGGACAGTAGCTTTTAGTATGTGGAAAAAAAAAATTAGGTGGTGTCAAATTTGAGGGTAATTTGAACTTATCACAAATAAATCAATATAAAAACTAAAATTTTAACAAAATTTTATTTTTATTAGTCAAAACGTATTTAACACTAATTAACAATGATAAGTACATCAACATTTTTTAGCTAAGGTTAATATTTTTTCTTAAATCGGGATCCAAAGTTAGTCAATATTTAGAGCATTCTTCTTCACAGCTATTTCCTCGAGGGTCTTCGCAGATTGGCTTTTTGCACTCGTTGCAATTGTATTTTGACTTCCGATCATTTGCTCGTGGGCATAGAAAACATTTTTGCCTCTTTGGGGGAACATCTGACCACATTGGGGGGCCTGGGGCATCAGCCCCAAAGGGGGGGGGGGCAAGCTGTACATTGCACACAATGTCTTCAATATTTTGCACTGTGCTTCGGCGAATATTGCCCGTTGAGTTCCTCCTTCTTAGAAGAGGTTCGACAAGTGTATAGCCAAGTTCGCTGAGGAAGCTTTATGTATTATGTAAAATACCCACGTAATTATTGCGCTCATAAAAGTCATCAATTTATGTCTTGACTTAAAAAATATAAAATAATGACACAATAGTGAAAGGAGATCCTCATAAATGAAAACCAGATACAAAACGTCATAATTTTGAATGAATTGAGTAAAAAATTTAAAAACCCCTAATTCAAAACACCCTAAATTTTCCATTTCTTTCAAAATTAACATATCTAGTTTCCCAAATGTACTCTAATTACAAAGTTTCAACCGTTCCCGACTATTATTATTACATTTTATCGTTTTCCAAATAACATATGTACTTTGAAAATTTCCCACAAAACCAAAAATTTACTTTTGTAAAAAAGACATACGTAAATGGTTCGTGGGGTCTGACAGACCCCAGAGCACTTTCAATGTGCTATAACTTATTAACAAAATCACAAATTCAAACAAATTCATGCTTAAATGAACGTATGTGACACATACCTAAATTACATATGCATCAAAATACCATTCAACAAGTTTTTCTTTGAAAATTTTAAGATTTAAATTTCTCTGGGGTCTGTCAGACCCCACTGAACCATCCGAGGGTTAAATCTGAACAACTCTACCATATTGTGTAAATTCTATCTTAAGAAAACAATGCAATTTGATTGGATTGGATCGGATCTATAGAGAAGGGTTTCTGTCATGACTCATGAGACCACCATACGACAAGATAGAAACGAATTTCAGATCCCTATTCATAGATTTTCCAAAGCGTACTCGGCTAAGTACCTCAAAACCTCTTCAACTGCGACAATGCAAAAGGGCACCAAACCACCACCGCATTCAATTCCATTAAGCCACGTCTCTGGGCTGACTCGGATCACGCTGCATTAAATACAAATGGCATAGGTACGACGAAACCAACATAAACATGACAACTTTCACTAATCGCAAAGTCGGAGATCTTCTGATTAGCGGCAGCGATTCAACTAGAGCCTTTGCGCTGTGATTGTATTCAGTACTTGGGAATCGGAATACTATATTCAAAAACGACTCGTGCCTCGACTTAACTATATGCGCGCGGCTTTAGAAGATATTTGCATCATGTCTCGTTGAGTTGATTTAATGTGCACGGTTGCATATTTATGCATATGCGCGGATCATTGTGATTGCAGCTCCAGCTACTGGGCACTTACTATATGAATGCTTCGGTGATCACATCATTTTGATATGTCTTCGAGTTAGGAGGAAAAGGAGTCATGCGTTGCAATTGTGGGTGATTCGTAGAAATCATTGAATGGTGGTGAGGTGCTTTAAGTCACACGGGTATGCTAACTTTTGTTTATGCAGTTTGATTGATTTAAGTTGGAGAATAACTAGCTCAAAATAAGCTAAATATCTGCATACTTGGCACGCTTAGTAGTTAAGGCGATAAGAGTACCTATTAGGCGCCATATCAATTAACCAAACATCAGTAATAACACTCTCCTCTTTATGCCATAAAACCCTACACAGCATGTAAGTCTAGCAATTTCACTAGCTCGCTCACTTTCCAATGTGTAACTTACTGAAAACCTTAACAAACCTGGCATAGAGCCGTTCATATCGTTTAACCCAAAAGTCAAATTGAATTATCTAGTTTGCTTCCTATCATTCTCGGGTCCAGCTAGAAAATTAGAGCGCTAAATTGGGCGTATCTGTAGTAACATGCGTCTGTTAATTAAGTGTGCAAACTGACATTTATGAGTGACACGATGAACACTAATGGACATTGGACTTTGGACACCATTTATGCCTGCGTCGACCTCAACCTCGAAGTTTCTCTCTCTTTCGAATTGAACTGCCAACGAACTGTATTTACGTCTTTTCTTTGCTTATTTTTTCTATAAATAACGTGCAAGGTTACACTCTGTGAGAAGAACCTTAACAGTTGTTTAAATAGTTTCAATAAGAGGTCCAGTCTTGAGCCACACACAATACATACAATGACCAATGGGGCATCTTGAAAGATATACGGAACGTCAGACCAAGGTTACTACGAGCTTACAACAATCACTGTCGCTTCGGTCGTGTTGTGATTGTTCAGAATTTAAAGTATCTGTGTACATGAGAGTAGGTACATTCGTACATTACATACTAGCGGAGCTAGATGCTTCAGTACAAATCACTTCAACAGATTTTGAGCAAATAGAGGTGAAGGAACTAATAGGGACCCAACAATTAGATATGCTCATCATAGAATGTATAGTGTGTAGTTACATAGTTACAGTTTGCTTTACAATTTGATCTCTCTGTGCTTCATTTGACGTGTAATATTGGTCTTTAGTACAATGTGAGGATGGACTCGTTTACGCGGCTATTTAGTGAGCTATGAAATCTTGGCGAGATTATTGTAGACGTGACGGCAGGAGGGATTATGACTATGGCTGTATATAATTTATACCCTTCGCTTACTAAGCGAAAAGGGTATATTAACTTTGTCATGAAGTTTGTAACGCATTGAAGGAAGCATCTCCGACCATACAAAATATGTATATATATGATCAGCGTGACGAGCTGAGTTGATTGGACGATGTCCGTCTGTCCGTCTGTCCGTCTGTCTGTCTGTTGCGACGCGTTTTGCTCGGCCAGTTTAAAAGCTATGGAGCTGAAATTTTGCACAAAGGCTTCTTTTTGTTGCAGGCAGTTTGTATGTTTGAATCGGTAAAATCCGACAAGGGGGTCGTGGGGCTGCCATACAAACCTACTCCCCAAAATTAGGTTCTTCTTAGAAAAACTTTTTTATTTATGCACCAATTTCAATCAAATTCCATACAAATGTGTTTTCATTGCTGACACACAACATATGTAAAAATCGACCAAATCGCACAATGGGGTCGTGGGGCTGCCATACAAACCTAGTCCCCCAAATTAGGCTCTTCTAAGAAAAACTTTTTTATTTTCTCATCGATTGCAATCAAATTTCGTGCAAATGTGTTTCTAGTGATAGCACGGAACATATGTAAAAATGGACCAAATCGGACAATGGGGTCATGGGGCTGTCATACAAACCTAGCTCCCCAAATTAAGTTCTAAGAAATTTTTTTTTATTTATACACCAACTTCAACTAAACTTCACACAAATGTGTTTCTATTGATGACACAAAACATATGTATGAATAGATGGAGTCGGACCATGGGGTCATGGGGCTACCATACAAACCTATTCCCCCAAATCAAATTTTACTAAGAAAAACTTTTTAATTTGCATACAAATTTGAACCGAACCTCATGGAAATGTATTTTGATTGATGTTACAAAAGATATGCGAAAATGAAATTAATCGGACCATTGGGGTCATGGGGCTGGCATATAAACTCAACCCCTAAATTAGGTTCTTTGTCCACCAATTTCAACCAAATCTCATAGAAATATGTTTTAGTTGATGCCACAAACATACGTAAAAATTCAAGGAAAGGCCATGCGTTCATAGGGTTGCCGTACAACCCCTCCCCCCCCCCACACACGCACACTTCGTTTTTGGTTCTTCTAAGAAACCCACGTCCCGCGCTTCCCCCAATAAATCTTCGCCCGGCACTTATGTGAAAATTCAAGGAAAAGCATGGAAGCGGGGAGAATTGAACACAAGTCATAGGAACGCCAGAAAAAACTTTTAGCCCGGGGGAGCGAAGGGTATCCAAATTTCGGCCGCGCCCTTAATTAGCCTCGGTCTCGTTCAGAGTTATTTCAGCAGAAATATTTTAATCTGGAACACGATGCCGAAAGTGTAACGGATCTTTTATTTCAATAAGTAAGGCTTTATGTAATATAAGATACAATCAGGGCCGGATTTTTCGTATGGCCACCCTGGGCAACTACCCGAGGCGGCAGATTTTGAAAGGCGACACATTTTTGAAAATTGCCATAAGTTTTGAAATTTAAATTCATTGAAAGAAACATTTTAAAATCTTGAGAAACAGTTGACATAGAAAACAAGAAAGAAAAGAAAGAAATAAAAATCTTTTTAATTTATTCTAGTCAGGTGTATTCGCCTCAATCCATATGGCACCCAACCGCAACCTCATCTCAAATTGTAATGTGACTCCGGCTTCAAAAGTTGAGACTTGGTATCCTTCGCGTAAAATGCTGCTTGAATTATTTACTCGGGTAGTTCGGTTTTAATAGGAGTAGTAAGCACTTTTTGTTGTTATATCCTTATTGATCCCCTGACTGACATATGTATTTAATCGGATCGAGTCATTCTTCTGTCCTAGTTTTAGATCTCAGACAGAGAGTGTATCATTTTCATGATATAATTGTTTAAAACGTCTTTTATTCTTGGAAAACTACAATGTTGAGAGCTCCATTTCGAATTAGACGAGTCTCCGGGTTATATTGATCGACGAATTGGCAATCGCTTTTAGTAAAAGCGAGCACATCTTCCACCAAATTTTTACGTTTAAATTGTCGATTTTGTCATTTTTCGTTCAGACAACCACAGAAAATTCCACTGCGAAGCAAATCATATAAAATTATCAAAATCTGCAAAACGTAGCACTTTTTAGGCGGCGAATGACTTTGGCTGAATAACATATACAGGGTGCCCCAAACCCCAACGACAACCCGGTAACCGGTGATAGCGCATAACGGTATGACGCGCATACACGGTCGGAAATTTAGTTTTTTTTTTAAACTTTTATAGTAAACCGAAAAAGTTTACTCCATATTTTAAACAAATTTTGTTTAAAATCTAAACAATTCAATTGTTTCATTAATTTTAGTAAAATTCGGTTTATTTTCTAAGAAATCCAAAAGTTTTACAAATTTTTAAGACTAAAAGTATTAGAAAGTAAACCAATTGGACCTGGATTAAAATTTCTTCAGATTCAAATTTCAATAAAACCAGACTTTAATTAAAGTGTAAACTAAAAGTTTAAAATTAAGAGTAAAAGTTTAAATTGTAAACTCAGAGTTTAAAATACAAATTAAAAGTTTAAAATTTAATCTTTTGGATTAAACAATTATAACTTTAAACCAAAAACAGTTTTAAGTACTGTCAGGATGGTCGGAAGTGAAATAAAAACACAACGGTTTAATTAATATGATGTTTTTATTATTAATATGAATATTCGATTATACGACACAGCACGGCACAGCGTCTCGTTGTGAACTGCTTGTCGTGTTCTCTCATCTCCCCTCAGTCGCCCGTCCGACGACATTGCCAGCTCGGTGGAATTATTGAGTTGACAGCTCGGCCATTCCTGACCGAGAAATCGCCTCGATTTCGCTATCCTCGTCAGATTCATCGTTATACGAATCGATGTCGGGACTAAGATGACACCATGGCTTCATCTTATCAGCGGTGAAAACGGAGCTGTATTTGCGATTTCGGCCACGCATATCAGCCAAATCCTCTATGACATACCGATTACTACGAAGGACCTTCGAAACAATGTAGGGCCCCTTATATTTCGGTTCCAGCTTATGCGATTCTCCGGTTGCTGATGGGGTGTTTTCAATGACGATGAGATATCCTTCGTTGTATACGTGAGGCTTCTTATGCTTTTCATCGTAGCGTTGTTTCCAGCGTCGCTTCTCGTTCATGATACGCTCCACAGCCTGCTGTCGAATCTCGGTTATGGGCAGGTCTGGCGGTTCGGTTCGATCATCGTTAAGCGCTATGATACGATTCGATGTCACATCTCGCAATCAGAAATCAAATACGATCTGGTTTGGCGAACACCCGGTTTTCGAATGGGGTTGCGAATTGAGTGACCACTGAATATTTTGCAACAATGTGTCCCAACTCTTTTTATCGGTTGAAGAGCAGCGAAGATGTGCGAGAATGGTTTGATTTACGCGCTCAACCTGTCCGTTGGCGCGCGGTGTTCTCACGGGAATCTTGACGTGTTGGATATCGTGTATTCCGCAAAATTGCTCAAATTCATGTGAGGTGAAAGCACTGCCACGGTCGCCTATGATTCGCACGGGTAAACCAAAGTAGGTTGATATTTCGTTCAGCAGTTGCACTGCATATTTCGCAATCGAATTCCGCACAGCTCGCACGATAGTAAATTTACTAAACGGGGGGAAAAATATCGCGACGATATATGCATTTGCCTTTCGAGTTCGAGGAAAAGGGCCCAGATGATCTATGTGGAGTATCCTAAACGGCACCGGTTCGATTTCTTCGTAGAACATTCTGCCTTCCTTTTTTCCAGACGGGACCTTGTTGTAACAGCACTCAATACAGGAAGCGATATATGATTTCATATACCGTCGCATACGGGAGAACCAAAATAGTTCTTGCAATCGTTTAAGCGCTTTCTCGCATCGAACGTGACCAAGTTCGTCATGGTAACTTCCGACGATTCGCCACCTCGCGGCAGCCGCGACAACGAATTTGCATTCTACACCTTCTTTTCTTATCAATCGGCCTCGTTTTAAGCAAAACTCCTTTTTAATCTGCGATGACTGCGGCGATATACTCTTATTCGTCAGTACGTCGATAATGGTTTTAAGCTTCGGATCTTGCTGTTGCATGGCTCCTAGCCAATCGATCTGTTCAATTTCGACAATTAGGACGTTTTCGGCTACGTTTTTAACTTCAACGGGGGTTTCGGTAGGATAACGGCTCATAGCATCGACGTGGTGCATGCGGTCCGCAGCTCGGTGCACCACCTCAAAGTCGTATTCTTGCAGTTTTAACCACCACCTGGCTATGCGGTTATGCAACGGTGTGCTCAATTTCGTAGTTGAAATGGCTCGGCAATCAGTGATAACACGGAAATGTTTTCCCAGTAAATAGAATCGGAAACGTTCGAGCTACTCGACTATAGCCAAGACCTCTAATTCATGGCTGTGGTATTTTTGCTCGGCTTCAATGCATTGTCGACTGAAATAAAATACAGGTCGCCAGTTGACCTTATCGGAAGATTGCATCAAAACGCCAGCTAAACCCATTGCACTCGCGTCTGTGTGTACCTCATGCTGCTCGTTCTGATTGTATAGTGCTAATATCGGCTCAGCACTCATTAACGATTTCAATTTGTTAAATGCAGATTCAAAGTGTTCGTCCCATTTCAACTCGGGTCGGGTTTTCGTTTTGAGTAAAAACGTCAGAGGTTTAGCAATGATAATAATCATAAATAATAATAAACGAATAAATTTTCGGAAAAAAACTGTTAAACCCAGGTAGCTACGAACGTCGTGGATGTTGGTCGGTCTCGGGTAATTAACGATGGCATCGGTTTTTATTTTGCCGGGTTTTATTCCGTCGGCGGTAATCTCGTGATCCAAAAAGAATATTTTTGTTTCAAAAAACGTACATTTGGAGGGGCGGAGTGTTAGGCCTTCCTCCTTTAATATTTCCAAAAATTTGGTAAGAGTTGGCATACCTTCTGCAATGTTGGTACTGCGAAATATGACCTCGTCCATGTAACTTACTATTTCGTGGGACTTCATTCGATAAATCAACTTTGTGATTAATTGTTGGAATACCATAGGTGCGTTGACGAGCCCGAAAGGCATAACAGCGTACTCATAATGACCGCTATGAGTAACGAAGGCGGTGTATTTTCGACTGTGTTGATCCAGCGGAGTTTGGTAGTATCCGGAGAATAAATCTAGCGTCGTATAAAACGTATTTCCTGCGATCTGTGCTAAAATTTCATCCACTGTCGGCATAGGAAATGGCATTTTACGAGTGACGGAGTTGACGGCGCGATAATCAATGCACAAGCGTAAGTTTGGTGTGACATTGACTTCTATCGGCTAAACGCCCTCAACACGGCACGTTTGCGAATCGATGATCACACGCTTGTAATCGCTCAACAGTGCATCTGCTCCGAGTAAAATTGCGTTTGGGATGAGTTGATCATCGACTACGTATAGTTCGGCATCGACGTTGCATTTATCCAGTGACAACGTAGCAATGACCTTTTTGGTACACGTAAATGATCCTCCGGCAAATCCCTTCATCGTTACTGGCACACAAGTTTCCGGTTGATGTGATGCAGCAGCTGACTCTCTGATGAGCGTTCTGTCACTTCCGATGTCCACAAATGCTTCTATCAGCTGACCGTTTATGCAGATGGTACGTGTTATAGAATTTGATTCTTTGCGGTCGGTGTTGATTTTAATCGGTTGACATTCCCGTCTCGTTTTTCCGGCATTCCGCACTTGTCAGTGGCATGTCCCACCTTCAAACATTTAGCGCAGCGGGGACGTCGTTGCGGCAAGGGGCAATTTAACGATATATGCCCAGGTTTCCAGCAGTTAAAGCACAGGTTTTGCTGTTTTGCACTGTCGGGACGGTTCCTTCGGGTAATCGGACGAACAGGATCGGTTGGAACGGTGTCGGTAAAGAGTGGCTCCACAGCCAGAGCCACTCTTCGTGCTGTTTATTTGATAGAAATGTTGAGATGCACTCGAACAGCTGCTCAGTGGTGGTAAAACTTAAACACGACATCGCGGTCTGGAGCGCATGATGGTTTAGTCCTTGTCGAATATATTTGATAGTGGCTACGTCGGGTAAACCATTACGTTTTCCGTCGGCATACATCCGATAGTAATAGTCG
Organism: Microchrysa polita; assembly: GCA_949715475.1. Lineage (NCBI taxonomy): Eukaryota > Metazoa > Arthropoda > Insecta > Diptera > Stratiomyidae > Microchrysa > Microchrysa polita. The sequence goes on from OX454421.1 coordinate 9,088,792, forward strand.
GTGATCGATTCTCCAGATTTTCGTCTGTTGGCTGCCATTCGCATGTGCACGTCGGCAACATCTTCCGTGCAACGAAATTGCCGCTCGAAATCGCGGGCGAATTGGTCAAAGCTATCAAATGTGCTCTCGATTGAATCCAGCCATAGCTTCGCGGGACCTTTGAGCTTGGCTTGCACGGCGAAGATAACTAGATTGTCGTCCCAACTATAAGCCGAACTAAGTTGGCGCACGCGTTTAACAAATTGAGCGGACGTCAAAGAGGAATTCAAACGCGGATCGAAATCGGGTAGCAAGTCTATAACATCTCTCGCGCTATGGAATAACGACGTCAGGTCGAGACGAGATGTTGCACTATTTAAACGGATGTCACGAATGGGTGGCTGGTTTACCGGCGTCGAAGATTGAGTGTTAGTTTCACTACGAGTGTTTTCTGCACTATTGAAATAATTGTCACGAATGGGTGGCTGTCCGTACATGTGCCCCCGCAGGGGGGTCTGTGTCCGTGTGACACTCAGCTTGGAAGGCTGTTTGTAGTCGGACAGGGATCTTTGGTGACTTACGACACCACGGACCTAGTAGCGCAAGGGGGCCCCTGGTACAGTTGATACGCCATGGCGAGGATCTGTACAAAGACCATTCGGGCGTTAACGGTCCCGTGCTCCTGAGTTATGCACGGGTGGCTCTTGGCCTACCTCTCCCCATAGTTTGCGGGAGGGAAGCACTAAATGCCTAGCATGATTTTGATGTCCTCTGGTGGGGGGGTGCATCATACGGAAGTCGTGTGAGCTTCGGAGGTGACGGCTCCGCATGACCCGAGTCCTGAAGGGGCTAACTAGGGAGAACGGCCTTGGTGGAAAATGCCTACGCGCCTATATCTAGCTAGTTTGTGGATTGATGACCACACTGCCTGAGTCGCATTGCTGACTAGTAAACTGAAGGGGCCGCCTGGATGTGAAAGGCTTAACCAATAGGGGGCCGAAGGAGGATCACACCTGCTATGGAGAAGTCCATAGCGAATAGTGTACTACGGGGATGGGTGTGCCCAGGGGACCATGGTCCTTGCCCATCAAGGTGTTGGACTCGTAGTGGCTGGAGGTTGTTACCCAAGTCATCCAGCTAGTGATGCAATCCCGGGGTTGGATTCCTGACGGTGTGTGCATGCGCCTGATGGAGAAATCTCCGTCTGACAACAACACCTTGTCAGTAAAAAAGCCGAAGGTCCAAACTTTTTAGCGGGACCGGGAGATAAAGGCCGAAAGGCTAGGTGCTCCCCTGACGGTATACCTGTAGATGGTTAGCTTGTCCGTACATGTGCGGCTTGATCCAAATGTCTGTACATATAGACTCGAAATAGCCTATAATCGGCTGAGTGAACGCACCCATGCCCCACAAAAAAAAGTAATGTGAAATAAAAAAAAACATTTTAAACTAAATTCTTTTAAAGTAAACCTCTCCAGTTTTAATATTTAATATTTTGGCTATACAATCCGTTGTTGGATTAAGCCACCCCGATCACCGCTCAGAAGCTGATCAAGGAGAAAAAAAAATCAAACATAATGCAAAGTTTTGTATCTAAACTATTCAGTTTTATTTAGGTGTAAACGATCGAAAAGTTTAAAAATTAAACTTTTTTGTATTGGAACTATATACAATCAAAAAATGTTTAATAAATAAACTAAATTTCTGACCGTGTAACGGTATGACGCGCATAACGGTATGACGTTTGCTTTATTATACCCGGTTGGAGTCAGAATATTTTTTTAAATACCTGAAACCATGACATTTTTTACCAAAAAATGGCAACACTCAAAATATCAGAATGCCTTTTCTGGAGGCCTGTAAAGTTCTGAATGAGTCAAATACCGTCCTTTCACATTCAAAATTGAAGTTTACAGGCCTCCAGAGGTCTTTTGATATTTTGAATGTTGCATTTTTTTGGTAAAAACTGCCATGGCTTCAGGTCTTTGAAAAAATATTTTGACTCCAATCGGGTATGTATATTGAAGCAAAAGTTTTCGTTATGAAAACTAGAGACTATGCGCTAACTTTTAAAATTTGCTCTTGCCGGAAGGTCCCGGTGCAATTTTTTACAGTACAGTTATTTGAACTCAGACGAAACGATGAATTTGATCACTCGGTTCCACAAAGAAGGTCACATCTCTCAAAGCAAATCAGTTATTTTTTCGGGTTGGGGTGTGGGTAATAGAGCATTTTGTTGCAGTTACAGTGGATGAAAAATGACAGCAAGGGGTGCGTTTTTTCGATTCTGACCAGGTTAATTGCACTGGACAACGTAAGCCTAAAAAATGAGACTAGGTTATTCGAAAGATGAGCTCAAAGCAGGGATTTGGAGCAACATATAGTTTTTGCTCCGCTTCGACTAAAAAAATTTCGCTCTGCTCCACTCTATTAATACAACAAAGCTTCATTGTTGTTAGTAAATTTTTATTATTTTCCGCGAATTCATCAATTCAACTTATAGGCCAGTCAATAAACCGAAATATAAGGCGTTAGGTCGCAAAAAATAGCTCGGCTCGGGTTTTTTGGGATATTGCTGGGATAGATAACAGTAGTGTACCACCAAGTTTGCAACTTCGAAAATCCTGTGTTAACCCCGTGACTCTTAAAAAAACCTCGAAATTTTCGAACTTTTTTCATATTTTGGTTTGTAATTTTTAAAAGGTGCTTCCTACAAGAAAATCGTCCACTGCACTTTTAAAGCTAACAAAATCTTCTTTAATTTGAGTGCAACCCCAGCTTTGTAGGTACAAAGCATCCCAAGATACATCATTTTAAAAGATTTTTTTTTTAATTGTAATACGACGTGTTCTGACTCCATCTGTTCCTGGTTGCGTTGAGGCTAATCCAGGAACCCAGTTGGATGAATTTTGGCTAAGATTCAAACAGAAAAAAAGTATTTCTTACAAGAACCTAAGATTTAGGGGTTGGTTTGTATGACAGCCCTATGACGTAATGTTCCAATTCCATTCATTCCTAGATATGTTTTGAGGCTTTACTATGAACACATTTGGGTGAGGTTTTGTTAAGATTGGTTCTTAGAAGAACCTAATTTCCAGAGGTTGGTTTGTATGAAAGCCCTATGACGTAGTGTTCCGATTTCATCCGTTCCTAGATATTTTTTGAGGCTTAACCAGGAACACACTTGGGTGAAGTTTGGTTAATATTGATACATAAAGAAAAAAAAATTTCTTAGAAGAACCTGATTTTGAGGGGCAGCCCTATGACTCCATGGTCCAATTCCATTCGTTCCGACATATATACAGCTAAGTAACTGGTTTATAACTTCGTGTCAGATAACTTTCTCCGTAGAATGAGCATTTAAGCCGATATTTAGCTTTTTGAACTTGTCTGCAAGAAAGTGTTTAAAGTGCTCTCTCTTGGGCTCCTTTACACCTACAAAACTGGAGGTGGACTTAAATTAAAGAAGGTTTTGTTAGCTTTAAAAATCAAGCAGACGACTTTCTTGTAGGAAGCACGTTTTGGAAATTACAAACTAAAATATGAAAAAAAGTCCGAAAATTTTGAGGTTTTTGAGGATCACGGGGTTGGCACAGGTTTTTCGAAGTTGCAATCTTGGTGGTACACTTCTGGTATCAACCCTAACAATATCCCAAAAAACCAGAGCCGAGCAATTTTTTGCGACCTAAAATCATAAAATGACTGGCCTATTATATCTTCTCAAGTATTATATAGAATATGTCTTAATAGCTGCGTTTTATTCGATTAAGTAGAGGACAGAAATTTGTATGAATGTTTGACAACGTAGATTCACGGTATGTTGACTTAGTTTTATATGATGTTTTCCCTAGCTATTTTTTCGCTCTGTTACGCTATGTGGCTCAGATGGTTGAGTGACACTCTTCTATGCTAGTATAGTAGAGACCAGAGAGTCTCGGCGTGTTGTTATCCATACTGCTAGAAAAAATAAATAGCAGTGCGAATGGGAAATATACAGGGTGTCCCGCATTGGGTGGTCAATACTGTAAGGGTTGATAGCGCAACTTGTTTCAGCAAGAAAATTCCCAATACAATTGGAATTTTTTTTACCGTTACCTTGTTATCGCTCTTTTTGTGAAAGTCATCGAAAATCGTGACTTGTCACACAAAATCGTAGTTTGCAGCACTCCTGATGACTTAATCCAAGATTTGATTTCAGTTTCAGAAACTACATAAAATTTCACAAAAACTGAAGTTTTTCCTGTTGCCAACATTATCGGCACTTTCAAGATACAGTTACTCAAACATAACAGAAATTTTAAAATAAATTTTTCATCGAAAATTCAAACAGTAATTTCATAACGGTGCTTTATACGTACAACTCTGGAAAGTTGATAAAAGTTGCTTCAACATGTTGGCTTTCCAACGGTATATCACTTTTCTTATTTACATTGCAGAATTTTAGGTAAACACACATTGAATGGTAAAAATCATGGCTTCAGTGGAATCGTTAACAATTTTCCCTTGACTCGAAAAAAGACATACAAAGGCAATTATAATTCGGGATTGAATCTCGCTACATCGTTTTGACCAGAACTGTAAGATATTTGAAATTTGGTACATTGTTTGGCAAATGCAACGGTACTTATAACGGTTAAAATTTAATATTTGCTATTTATGGCAGATAGACGGGTGCCCGCTCATAATGCGAGACCTATCAAAGAATATTTGGAAAACGAATTTCCCGGAAAGTGGATTGGCATATTTAGGACAGTTGCGTGGCCTCTGAGAAGTCTCGACCTTACTCCCCTAGATTTTTATTTATGGGGTAACTTAAAAAGCAATGTGTATTCCGAGCCGATTACCTCCCGGGAACAGCTGCTGCAGCGAATTAATGATGATTGTGACAACATTAAGGAATACCCTCCTGAAATCCTTCGGGACGTTTCTTCCATGCGCCGAAGGTGTCGAGTCTGCATACAAAATGGAGGAGGCCAATTCCAGCAGCATTATTCCAATTCATCAAACAGACCCATTTAATCATTAGTTAATATTTTTAGTTTATTGGTTCTTTCTCATATTCAAAACTTTATTTTCATTTTTATTCAACAAATTTTCAAAATTGCGATAGTAAAATATAAAAAATAAATGAATAAAATTTCAGTTTAAATAATCCGATAAGAAAATAATTACCTTGTTTTTTTATATCCAATATGTGTAATTCTAAAATCCCGCAATGTAAATATGAAAAGTGATATACCGTTGGAAAGCCAACATGTTGAAGCAACTTTTATCAACTTTGCAGAGTTGTACGTATAAAGCACCGGTATGAAATTACTCTTTGAATTTTCGATGAAAAATCTATTTTAAAATTTCTATTAAGTTTGAGTAACTGTATCTTGAAAGTGCCGGTAATGTTGGCAACAGGAAAAACTTCAGTTTTTGTGAAATTTTATGTAGTTTCTGAAACTGAAATCAAATCTTGGATTAAGTCATCGGGAGTGCTGCAAATTACGATTTTGCGTGACAAGTCACGATTTTTGATGACTTTCACAAAAAGAGCGATAACAAGGTAACGGTAAAAAAAATTCCGATTGTATTGGTAATTTTCTTGCTGAAAATGAAGTTGCGCTATCAACCCTTACAGTATTGACCACCCAATGCGGGACACCCTGTATAGTGCTTGTAACAATAAGACTCAGACTCAGAGTTTGCAGTTTGAAATGCATAGCCCTGTTCCTAAAACCGGTACCTCGGTACAAAGTCGGTGTTCATTGCAAGCAATTTTACGATCGAATTCGTATTCTTTCGGAAATCCGTCGATATCCCTGCAATTCTTTGGGGACGCGACGCAAATTTTGAAAATCACACCAGAACTTCGCGCAACAACAAAAAAAGAGAAAGTGACTCCACTCGATCGCGTTTATTTTCTTGCCAAAATTCGCTAGACGATACAATAGAAATAAAGTGCCTAAATGTCGCCAATTGCTTAACAAAGTGGTAGGTTAAGAACAAAAGAGCTGTGATTTTACACTAGATAGCCCTGGTGAGAAGAACCCCATCTAGGAACATTAATACGAAAGGACGAACTGGGAATGTCGTAGTAGGGATTTCGAAAAGAGCGATCTAGAATAGTTACTACAAGTGATTGTAAAAGAAGTGATATAATTTGAGTCAGATTAGCGATAAACATCTCTAGGTAATGCAGGATGGCACACGGAAACCTGACGATTTTTAAAGCGTCGCAAAAAATTGGAATTTCATGCTCCAAAAATTCGTTTGGTTCCAAACCAATCAGGACAGTTGTGGAATTTAGATTACAATCACTAACTTCAGAAGTCGTGTTTGGAAGTTGCCCTAAAGTTTTTTTCCAGAAAATCCACTTCAATTTCCATTTACCATTAAATTTCTTGATTAAATGAGTTTTAAACCCTAGACAGACGACACTCGATAATTATCATTATCTCTTAAGGATGTTTATTTATCGCGTCTGTCATGTGCTGTTTCTTCTAATGATCATTGAACATCATCATTCTGAACGTAATTAACAGAACGACTTAATGAAGTTCGCCTTTAACCGCTCTCTTCGCCACACGGTGTCGGCTACTCGAATTTTTTGGAAAATACTGGAATAAACAGCTGATTTCCAGTTGTCAATATGAATTGTTAACAGTCTGGCCGGCCGAATTCTACTCATTTTGTCCGCTTGATTACTTAAAAGAACACAAAATCACTCAGCACTTAAATGCAATCACTGTCACAACTACTTGCCGCGACATCCATTGTCGATTACATGGAAATCATAATTGTCGTTATTATGTGTGTGTCACTGGGCATCGATAAACATGTTTGGACTTAATGATCATTGAATTAAACATGTTTAACGACTACCGTCTGTCACGGGATTTAGCTTGTATAAATAAATCAGCGGACGATGGAACACCCTGTTTATGCATAATGTTGCGTTGAAGCGTAATAAGCTTGCTTACCTGAAGAGTTTCGCCGGTCCTTTAATATTCATCGGAATGCCTATGTCCCTTTGCGTAAAGCCTTATTGCATTGACTGAAAAAAAAACTTCGGATAAAGTGGTTTCGAAGACCCCAGTACAGAATGCCAAAGCTTCAATACCAGTCCTCTGCAAATTGCTTCTAGATAGGGTCACATCATCAATTTTCCACCTCCCAGTCGGTCTCTCGACTTAAACAGGCCAGGCTTTATTTTCTTTGGATTCCTGAAATTACACTTTTTTGAAAATGAACCACGCATGCGTTGAAACAACTGAATCCACCCGCGAAGAGATGGGGCAAATTTAAGTTGATCCGCTGCGGAAAGTGAAAGAAAATTGCCCAAAACCACTCTAAAGTTAAGTAGTGATGAAAACGAGTCGAATATTTTTTTAAAGAGTGTGATTGAAATTCTGCAACTGTCCTGAGTGTTTTAGTGACAGAAAAAAATAGTAGCATTTTTTACGACCTTTTTAAAATCGTCAGGTTCAAGTGTACCACCCTGTATAATTGAAAAATCGAAAGATACAGCGTTTTTGTCTTTCTGGTTGATCTTCTTGCCATCCTATTTTTTGTCCTGCCAAACACCATTTGTCCTGTTTTTTTCATAAAATACATAATTGAACGAGCATTAGCATACATTACATACCCATACTACTTCATAGGAATAGCTGTTGAATTGTCGATACATATTCTGTTTCAATTTAATTAACCATATTTTAAATTTTACCCACTCAACTTATTATCCGTACATACATATATCTTACGGGAAACCTACATAATACCGAAAAACAAAATCCCGCCCGTTCATAATCCCGCTTTTTCCAAAAAAATCCCGCTTTACATTATCCCGACATTACAAGATCCCGCCATATCAAAATCCTGCCATTCCAAAATCCGTCCATAGCAAAATCCCGCCACCTCAAAATCCCGCCATTCCAAAATCGCGCCATTTCGAAATCCCGCTATTAAATAATAAAAAAATCCCGCCAAAATACCGTCAAATTTTTTTTATTGTTAACAAAACATAGATATGCGTTCGGATTATTAATTATTTACATTAGTTTATGCGTCAAGTTTTTCAAAAAAATCGTTTTCTCATAGTCCTCTTTAGATGCAAGTATGTATATTCCTTAACTGCTGGTTACGTCTAAAGACCTTTTGGATGCGACCTTCGGATCGGCACGGCTCAACTTGGTTTTTAGCTGGGAGCAATTCTTTACCTAGTAATTCCACCAGCCGGTACAGACCGATATGGATTTTCCTTGTGATAAAGTTAAATCGTCTGTGCCAAGCCTCAACAATATTTTGAGTTCTTGGAAAATTTGCTGCAACTGTGTTAGCAATACTCCAGAACTTAGGCGGGTACCTTGGTTTTCCTGGCTTTCCCGACATTCCCGCTTTTCAATATTCCGTTACCAAAGGTAAGTATTCTTTCAAAAATCGCGCGCGCGATTTATGAAAGAATACTTACCTTTGGTAACGGAATATTGAAAAGCGGGATATTGAAAAGCGGGATATTGAAAAGCGGGATTTTGAATAAGCGGGTTATTGAAATGGCGGGATTTTGGATTGGCGGGATTTTGATTAGACGGGATTTTAATTGAGCGGTATTTTTAATTGGCGGGATTTTGAAATGGCGGGATATTGAATGTCGGGATTTAAAAAAACGGGAATGTGATGGGCGGGATATCGTACCCAACCCATATCTTACAAATAATAATTAAATTTCCTTTTTTTATCATTACAGGTAAGCTTATTTGGCTAGTCAAATTTGAGAAGTGAGTACATAAAAACTTCTTTTCTATCGAGTAATGTATTAAATAAAGGGTCTCTTTAGATTTCCCGAAAAATACTTACGATTTATCCAAATCATTCTTTTTTTCTATAAAATCATGTTTCGTTATTTCTAACAGTTTTAATGCCTTAAGTGCAGAAAACAAGGGTTAATTTTGGATAGATTTTGATATAATTTGAATAAATTTTACCAAAGTGCAGATATTTAGGGGCAGTTTGAATTGAATTGAAATCGAGCTAGAATTAACCCTAGTTTTCTGCACTTAAAGCATTAAAACTGTTAGAAATAACGAAGCTAGAATAAAACGATGTAAGAAAAAATGATCGTTAGACTATGCGCCACTTTTCAAAAGAATCGTACAAGCACCTCACCTTGGCAGAAGTTGGAGAAAACTGAAATGGAAAAATATATTGTTTTTGGCTCAAATCACAAAAAAATGACTTTGAAATTCTGTAAAAATCAAACCTCTTATCCGATTTTATTGCTGTTAGTCTTATTTTTAGGTATATTTGTTGGCTGTAGTAATCATCTTATTTTGCTATTCTAGCTAGTCTAGCTTTTGATATATTGAGGTTTTAGTCGTACAAGAACATTATTTTTTCAAAAATCTTTAAATGCCTGTGGCATCTAAAGGGTTAAGAATTGGGGGTATGTTGAATACAACTTTTTTTGCTGGAAATCACAATCCGGTGCGTTTATGCGGCAGTTTCCGGACACCCTGTAGATTTAAGAACTTTTATTTGAATCATTAATTGCCGATCATGTCAATCAATTAACTTTGACTCGGGAGAACTTTTCCCTGCTATACATACATACAATCCAGCATAGTAATCATATGAATACCACAAACAACATTGTAATTTAAAATCTCTACGTTTATGCCATTCTTGATCGCGTATCAAATTAAATAGCCACAACCACATCCTCATCCATCACAGGCTGAAGGGACGTTAGGACAGTACGCATATCTGTCTTGACACACGCGTCATTGCATGGACATTATTATGCATTTGACTGCATCCAAATCCAACCCATCTACTTACTCTGCGTGTAATATCTGCCCTATAACAACAGAGGCTAGGACGATTTAAATATGCTTATTGGAAAAACCACCAACTTCACTTGTTGCTGATGCCAGTTTTAACATCTATTGTAACGTTTTTAACGTTTTTTTCTCATCATGTCACTAGACTAAGTAAATACGGGCGTACTTTCCACGTATGTATTTGATCTGTGGTCGTCTGATGTTGCCTTGCGGTCGGACGAGAGACATTTCAGCAAGACCAATCTAATTTTGCGGCAAAAACAATTATTTTAAATTGTTTATACAGTAAAAGAGCAACATCAGAAGTAGCAATTGTAAGTAACCGTCGACGTACTTGCAACTGACATTTATATTTTGGATTTATTCTGTTTTGTTTTTTCTTAAGGGCATCATGATGATAACTTTGAAAATGTCAGCATGTGCTCTTTTTTTATTAAAGTCTAAAGCGGACAATAGAATGAATACAGATAATGATGCGGTCGACAATGTCACGTATTTATATGCAACACAAGAGTAGATAAGATACGCTCTTGAGTCATGACTATGCATTACTGTCATCTTGTCAGGAGATAAATTTTATTTTCGCTGTGGAACTTTGATTTTATATTGCTGTCTGATGCGAATTTATTAAGTTTAAGAAAAGTGTTTAATTTATTTAGAGGTTTAATTAAATTGATATGAAATTAACAGCAAATTTTAACACCTGGTCAAAATTCTTCAGTAAAATTGTGACTATTCTAAATCACCCGCCATCTACCTTTTCAGTTTTTTTTTAATTGGGGAAAATAAAATAAAATCACTGCTTGTTTCGTGAAAACTTGAGCGTTTTGTGATAAGCAGGCAACAGAAGGCCAGTGGGGGCGGTGGAACAGTTTGGGAGCAGAAGATGACCACACCTTATAGTGCGCTTTTCGATAGATAATATTTTGAATTTTGAAAAAAATCTGTAATCATTAGAACACAAAACTACATAACCATACGGTCTATCAAAACAGACAAATATATTGTATTTTCCACTAACGAGTAAGGCGAATGTACCTCTCTCAAATAAGCTCCGCGATTAACTCAGGAGAGAACTGAGTTTTCGGTCAATAAAGGCAGCCGCAAAATATTTGGAGCTTATCTGTCACTCGACCCAAAGAACCAAATACTCACGACGCTAATTTAATTTTTTAATTAGAAAATAAAAAATAATTTTAACGAGGAACAAGTAAGATGAGTGCAAGGTATGATCTGAGCTTTAGAAATAAAACCCTTCAATGCCGTTTTCAAAAAGGAAGGAGCTTTCATTGAGATATTCCGTTGTGGAGATTTTAATGGAATGCGAAACCCATTTCCTCACCAAAAGCTAGCAAAGGGTACATCTTTAAAATTTCTCGCATTTTCTATTTTGTAGCAATGTTCAGGACCTGATCAGCGGAAAGTTCAAAGCTCCAAGCTCATATGGGAACATGTCCATACGAGGAGGGACGATATTTCCAATAAATAAAATGGGAGTGAATAATAATTTTCGACAACGAAAACATTTCGCAGGATTTTATCACTGATTGCGCAAATTATTTTGAAAAGTTGTGTTTAGAGAATAGATGGTCGGATTGACCACTTTTTGAAAAGAAAAAAAAAACTTCGTTAAACCAATGGTCATGCACACACTACACAGTTCTTTTACTTTGTTAAGCACGATTTGCACTTTAATATTATCTGCCTAAGTTCAGTGCTTGGACTTTAGTTTGATTATTGTGTTGCATACGGTGCATGCACCGCAGAAATTGGCTTTGTATTATAATAATGTTTTAGTAGAGGATTTACATGTGGATAAGTGATATGATAGGCTTTGAGTCTGATGCAGAACCGATTTCTTCTTCTTCCTTGCCTCGTTTTTTATACCGCTCCATGTTTTCGCGTTGCTAGACCTGCGGTGTAGGCACATCGCCCGTTTTGGCGGTAATATCTCATTATATTTCTACAGACAGCTCTATCTTGGATCGTGTCATCGCCGAGACCAATGCGTTGTTGATGCAGAACCGATTTATTGAGCCCAAATTAAGTATTTCGAAAGCAAATTATAACGGACATGTTAAGAGTCATATGCTTCTGTGAAAAGTAGATATAAAAGAATTAATGTGAACTTTAGAATCAAAGAAAATATTAAAAATAGAAAATCGCATAATTTGATAAAATTAACAATTAAAATAGGCAAAGTGCAAAATAGTGCCTTAACAGGCCATTTAGAATATTTTTTACAATATCTAGTCACACAGTACGGAATATTCTCAGCGGTGTTCATAAATATGGTAAGAGTTGCATTATTTGCTTCTTTATGCTGTAATCTATAACATTTCGGGGTTTATTGAAAACATTCTGCTAGGGGTCCAAACCGCATGGAACTCTTCCCTACGTGCCTGACATATGCTTGAGTCAAATATTTCAATTTAAAAAATGCGCCACGTTCTCTTTTTCATTCCAGTTTTCACTATTTTCTGAACTGACAAGGTTTTTTCCTATGGTCATTTCACCCAAAATAGTTAGTGTGGAGACTATTAAGAAGCTTCTGACTGAAATATTCATTTTTCTATTATCAGGTTCATGTAGAATTGTCAAAATGTGCCATTAATTGACTTAACTTGCATTAAACGAATTCAATCTCCTATTTAAATTAGAAACTAAGTTTTTTGAAGATGCCAAAATAAAAATCCCCATTGACCTTACCATGATGTAAATTGTGGTATTTGTATATAAAATTAAGTTATATATTTTTAAATGGAGCCTCAAACCTTTAAAAGGGAATATAATTGTTGTTCCTAATTAACCTGCTCACTTTTATACGGTGGAAGGTCAGTATTGCTGGTCTCTTAAAAAGGTAATTTCTGAGCAAATGCTTGGGTTGGGTCAGCGCCGGCCCTAGGTATTATGGCGCCTTTTTCATATACTAAAAAGTCGCCCTTCTATACAGGGTGTCCGGAAACTGTCGCATAAACGCACCGGATTGTGATTTTCCAAGTGATTTCCAGTAAAAAAAGTAGGTATGGAACATACCCCAATTCTTAACTCTTTAGCTGCCACAGGAATTTGAAGATTTTTGAAAAAATCATTGTTTTATACGACTAAAACATCAATACATCGAAAGCTGGACTAGCTAGAATAGCAATTTAAGACGAATATTACAGACAACAAATTTACCTAAAAAATAAAACTAACCGCACTAAAATCGGATAAGAGGTTGGCTTTTTTCGATGAAAATGTATGCTTACTTACTGGAATATGTGGGAAATGCTGGGGAATTCCATAAGCTACATCCGAAAATGGTCCCATAATTTTTCTCGGCTCTTTAAAGTATTTTTCGATTCCCCGGTCATTAAATATTTTTCACGATGAAATTACCGGGAAATGGAAAAAATACATAAAATGGCCGAGAAAAGTTATCAAATAATTTTCGAATTGTAGCGTATAGAATTACACTGCATTTACCAAATATTCCACGACCGTAAGCATACATTTTCATTGAGAAAATCGCAGCGGACAAAAATCTCATTCTCGAGGTCTATCCTGCGCTTAATATGGATTGCATAGCAAATTTTACGCGGTAAAATCTCTTCCTACAAACTATACAGTACTCGTATACATCCTACAAAACTCCTCTATCGCCAACTCTCATACAATTGAAGCATTTACTACGAGCTGAGACTACGAGAATGAGCCATCAATCTACAACGAGTCTGCAAAGCAGCTATTCCCCTCTTTTGCAGAATATAGGGGTGTACGCTCTCCAACAATTTCTTATGTGCACAATTTCTGCAATGCACAACTCTTCACTTCTGCCAAGCATACAATCTATGGAACTAGCGCCCATAGGGCGCCCATCCCGCATATGAAGTATATGGATTAATTTGGAGCATGTTTGCAGTGATGCATAAGTACAAGATATGCGAAGCATTTTTGAACGCGGACGGATGGAAAGAGATCTCTCGCTCTTCCTCTCGCGTAGATACAATGCGGAAAAGTTTGAAGATGTGTCTTTCAAGGTTTCACGAGTTGCGACTGCGTCGATAGGTCGGTCAAATGGAATGGAATACGATTAGCATGCGAATTGAGTTTGGTTGTTAGCGGAGTTTCTAGGTAATTTCTAGAGTCGCGATAGCAGCGGATTTTTGTGAAAACACACCCTTAGATAATAGTTGAATCAGTTCTAGTTCGTTTAATATGTACAATACGTGGACGACGTGTATCAATCAATATAAATATATAAAAATAAATAACAGGCGCGACAACCCAACATTGGACTAAGGCCGCAGGATGTGTTAGTGACATCCTATTTCCAAGATCTGATCTGCTTTTTTGTTGAGGTAATGAGATCAGCATCACGCTCAGCAGTGTTATTTATCCCCACAAATGGGTACTCGTTTAACATCTGAGTGAGATCATAGTCCGTCACAAGCTCGTGAGTTCGAAAAACACCATGGAACACGGTGAGATTCGAACTCATGACCCTGTGCACTGAAGGTGCGCGCACTTACCGCTAGACCAGCCAGACTATAAATATATACCTATAAATAAATGCTATACAACAGAGAAGAGAATTGATTTGATCATCATGGATTTGTCATTAAAGGCGTATTGAATTTGTGAATTTGGCGCCCCTTTCGGTTGGCGCCCTGTTCAAGAGCACAACCTGCACATATAGTAGAGCCGGCGCGGCGCTGGGTTGGGTACGATATCCCGCCCATCATATTCCCGTTTTTTAAAATCCCGACATTCAATATCCCGCCAATTAAAAATCCCGCTCAATTAGAATCCCGTCTAATCAAAACCCCGCCATTTCAATAACCAGCTAATTCAAAATCCCGCTTTTCAATATCCCGATATGGAAAAAGCGGGGCAGAAAAGAATACCTACCTTCTTACTACATCACATTTGTCGTTAAAATATTGATACTGCTATACAAATTGGAAAGTGAAAGCTAGTTAGGGTTTTTTAGAATTTTTTTCAAAAAACCCTTATAAAATCGATTTTGTCCGTCCGTCCGTCCGTCCGTCCGTCCGTCCGTCCGTCCGTCTGTTCACTAAATAACTCGCGAACGGCTGAACCGATTGTCATGAAATTCGGTATGAATGTGTAGAATGGTTACAGTCTTTGGCACAAATACATTAGAAGTTGGTATAGGAAGAAGATAACAGGGTGTTCCGAACGTTTGAAAAAGGTCGACTTTTTTAGTTTTTATCGGAGATTAACGTATGGGTATTTAAATCAAAGATCTAGACGAGTACATTTCATATCAGTTACAATTTTCCAGTTTCAAGTAACGGTAAAAAAGTTATTGGCGTTTAAAGTTAAACTTCCTTTTCGAGCTCCGTTTTTCTAAACCGTTATAGGGATCGATATGAAACTTTGCACAAAGATTGGTCAGTATGGCCTTATATACGTTAAATATTAAGACTGTTGACTTTTGCTAAGGAAAAGTAAATAACAGTAAATTTGTAAAATTCAAATTTGTTCGTGTGTAGCCCCTCTTAGGTTTCCAAATATGAAAATTCTGCTAAGGGTTTTTAGAAAATTACACAGGAAATAAGTCTACGAATTTTCATTCGAATAACTGTATCCAAACCGAAAATATAGCCAAGTAAGTATTTAGTAAGGGCCTTTTACAATACAAGGGAAGCCTCTTAAGCATTTCTTCAATATATATCTTTTAACTTGATGAAACAATGTACATGAAATTTGGTGGAAATGCATAGAACGGTAATAGTGTTTGCCACAAATATTTTTGAAGTTAGTAGGACCAAGATAACAGGGTGTCCCGGAAAAGCTGCAAAAGTATACTTGTTCAATACTCATAGGAAAGCTTGCATGGGCTCTAATGTCAGGGGACACAATGGAATCATTTCATATAAGTTGTTTTTTCTTGATTTAAAAAACAGTAACAGTAGATTTACAGCTAATAATTCAGTTCATATATAATGCCAAGCCTTCCTTACGTTTGCCCGAGTTTGTTTTTGCTCAAAGGCCATCAGAAATCTGAAATCGAAAAAATCCTGTAGATTTGCCTTGGAGTACTTTTATACAGACTGGGTAAATAGTAAATCTATTTTTGGATTGGTCTAATTAAAGGTGGAACAGAATGAAAGGCGCTAGCCTTTCATTCTGGAACGCGTTTATTTAGACCAATCCAAAAATAGATTTACAGGAATCATTTCATTAATGTTGTGCACAATTCTTATCTATTGCTCATAAAATATATGTACAAAAAATATTCACTATGCATCAAAATTCTAAAAAACCCTCGTATTGCGGGCGCAGCCCTCTGTACGCCGGTATTTTTTTTATTCTCTTATCAGTGAGGCGGTGAGATACAATTTCAATATTAGTGAAAATACCTATGTATTTTTCCGAATTGACACGAAGTTTGGAGGATGGAGGTGCCAAAAAATAGCAGATCGGTTTGGAATTAATTATATCCATGGGAAAAATACCAAGTCGGGAAAGCCAGGAAAACCAAAGTTCCCGCCTAAGTTCTGGAGTATTGCTGACGCAGTTGCAGCAAATTTTCCAAGAACTCAAAATAATGTTGAGGCTTGGCACAGACGATTAAACTTTATCACAAGGAAAAGCCATATCGGTCTGCACCGGCTGGTGGAATTACTAGGTAAAGAATTGCTGGGAGGGGTACTAAAAGTCGACTTTTAAAATCTCGACAGCACAAGTCGAGATTTTTTCCTTTCCGAAAAATATTCCAAAATCTCGATTTTTTAAATCTCGACTTTACAATATTTCGACAGTTGACAATATCGACAAATTATAACCTCGAAAAATCTCGACAATCTCGACTGAAAATAAATTTATATTTGAATTTTCTTAGTACATATTTATTAAATTTAAAGAATGTCCTTTCACCATTAGTTTTATTTTTATTTACGTAAATTCCAGTCAATGAAAAATAACATTAAATACGAATACAAGTGCAACAAAATTGTTGATAAAAAATTACAATACGAAGAACCGATGTGATTCTAATACCCAGCGCCTGATGTATGTCCTTTTGATGGTATGAATGTAATACCTAACACCGTTATACAGAATGGCACACAGGAGCCCACCATTTTTTTCTGCCATTAAAATACTCAAGACATTTGCGGAATTTAGATGGCAAAGCTTAGTAAAAAAAGCGCCTGAATTCCTCAACTGTCCTTAGTGTTTAAGCAGCAAAAAGAATTGTGAAGATAGATTTTTAATCACGTTTTTGAAATTGCTAAGCTCCCGTGTGCCACTTTGTGTATTTGTCGTTTCAATATTTAACCGTTAATAAGAAACCGAATGTCGTGCTCTGTGGCCGTGATCGTTCGGTCGCCACTCTGTGAAATAGACACTCATAGAGAAACGAGTTTCCAATCTCGGCACAACTCGTCGCAAGTTTATTATTCAGAAGAAAATGATAAGAAATATTCTTATCGTAGAATAATAAACTACCAATGCGACTAGGAAGTGGTATGGCTGACAACCGTATCACACTCCGAATTCAGTTGTCTTTGTAACGTTGATGACTACATCAACGCACCATGCTCCACTAGGAGTTGCGGTATCAAGAGAGAATCAAAAACCTGGCCATGGTTAAAAAAACAATACCTCTCTACTAATTTTCAACAAATTATATTTTAAAAGTCGGCCGCCGACTTTGAAAATATAATTTGTTGAAAAAATGTCGAGATTTTAAAAATCGAGATTTAATAGAAGCGATATTTTCACAAATCGAGATTATTACGAAGTCGATATGTTTTAAGTCGAGAATTTGTTAGTCGAGATTTTGAAAAACGAGATTCAACTTGTCGAGGTATAGTACCCAACCCGAATTGCTCCTTGCTAAAAACGGAGGGGAGCAGTCCCGATCCGAAGGTCGCATCCAAAAGCAAACTAAGGCCTTTAGACGTAGCCAGCAGTTACTTTCAACTAAAGAGGACTATGAAAAAACGGATTTTTTGAGAAACTTGGCGCACAAACTAATGTAAATTATTGATAAGCCGAACGCATATCTATATTTTTTTGTTAACAATAAAAAAAATTTGTCGGTATTTTGACGGGATTTTTTTATTATTTAATAGCGGGATATGAAATGGCGGGATTTTGATATGGCGGGATTTTGTAATGTCGGGATAACGTAAAGCCGGATTTTTTGGAAAAAGCGGGATTATGAACGGGCTGGATTTTGTTTTTCGAGATTATGTAGGTATCCCAAAAATTAAAAAAAAGAGAAAATATTGGAGGAAAATCAGGAAGAATAGCTAAAATAGGAAAAATGGCTCAAGTAGTAATAAGAATCAATCACAACCAAACTTTCAAAAAGTGGTGCAGAGCAGACCTGTGTTTTTAACACATTTCCTACTATTTTAATTAAAACTTAAACATTCTCAAATTTGTCTACAATACCATTAACTTGATCTTTATCATTCCATTCGCTTCTCTATTCCAGAAAGAGTCCAATCCCCATAAAACGTCAAAATCTACGATAAAACTCAGCAGTATCTAAACAGAACATATAAAACTCAGCACCATCTAAAGGCATTTCTCCAGCTATAGCAAACATAAGGAAGTGATTATTTCCATATTTCATATAAAAAATATGTTTTAGAGCCCAACCTCTCTGTCTCTAAAATCAACGATTTGATTGATATCCGTTCCGTGAACATCATACACAATTCTTCTAGTGTGGAACTATAATGCATGCCTATCTCAAATCTTTACACCAAAACTGATTCAAGCGTGAGTCCATTGCGCCGGTTCGTTCGGTGGTCATCATCATCAGTTTTCAAAATGTGAATTGCACGGAAGACGTTTATAATCGATGATTAAGATGAAAATGCATTCCGGTATTGCTTTGCTATCACATCACTATCATGAGCATGAGGTTACGTCTTTGGTCGTATCTTTTTGTGGTGGATTTACTGCAAGATACATATTTTATGCTGCGAGTCGTTTTGATTAAGCACATAACAAGTTTTATGGTCAATAGAGATCGCTCACGAACGGGCAAATGTGTGTATTGTGGCCATATCAATGACTGACGCGCATTGATGATGAGATGCGATACAAATCGATGGCACAGCAGCGAACTGCAATCGGTCATCGCACTATTGGTTTGTTGTTGCTTCCGCTTTGAATAGAAACGCTTTCTGTGTAATTAAAACGATGACGAGGTGTTAATGTTTTGGATCTGGTTGTCACAGCATCGATGAATAGATGACATCATATTTAATGGTGATTTCGTAACGGTATGCTCAGATATCAAGGGTGGAAGCAATTCATTTTGTATAAAGAGTATCGTCCCGAAAAATTTACATTTTGCGATTATGGAGTGTTATAATGTCGAATGGTAATCGTTAGTCATTGCAACCGAGTCTTATGTATAAAATTGTAAGAAAACGAAAGAAAGAAAAGAAAAGTCCATTATTACAATTATTTCCATTATCTTTCTGTTAGGCATAGTAAACTCCATCACAACCGACTGTAAATGTACCAATATATACGTAGCTCAAGAAAAATGTGGAAAAAAATGTCCATTGCCCATGTCCATTGAATAAGACGTGATAGCAAATGTGTACTGCTACAGAAAAAATACACAAAAACGAAAGAGTGCAGCGAGTAACCTGAAATATTAATTAAATTAAAACGCTGAAGATATGCATACCAATGAGACATTAATATGTTTCATTTCGTTCTTATACTACATAATACATTCATACCGTTGTAGAGTACGACTCGGCATTGCACAACATTGTAGGTAATGATAAAAGTTATGAATATTGTAATTGCATCGAATTCTTCGGCCTCTAATTAAGCGAAACACATCAGCTATGATACTGAATATTTTGACTGTTTTGTTGTTTATCGAAATCTTCGTTGACAACGTTTTACGAATGAATAGTGTTATCGGTATTGCATATAAGCTTTATGGAAGGAATCAGATGGTGAAGCGTCTGTGAAATAGAAGATAACAAATAGGGTGTAAACAAAGTAGACACGAAACTGCTTTCGTGTGAATAGTATAACGATTGTTTAGGTTAGGTATAGAGTCCGCCAGGCGTCAAAAACCTAGCGCACTTAGATCAGAATTTGGTCCATTGTAATACCACCGAGTGAAACATACCATAATATTAACAATTAAGCTGTGCTCCCATATATTTGCTGAGCGATAGTCAACTCACATCACGTAGATTATCCATATCGTAAAAAATACCCTGAGCCACGAAAACGTGTTCGTGTCTGTGCCACGGCTGGACAATGGCAGAGAAAATGATCTGGCCTCATCCAGCCGGGGTCAAATGAATCTTGTTGTAGCGCATGTGCTACCATTAGGCTATCTTGCTCTTTCACTGTACATTACAGTCATTTCTATTGCGAAGAAGAAATAGCAATTCCCTTAATATCTACTAGGTATCCAGCAGAGAAAGATGTTGAAAAGTGTCTCATCATCCTAAGAGCTGAGCGGCAGCTTTTAACAGTTTTTGATGTAGTCTGGATTGATTGGAGATATCGAATTGCAGCCTGACTGTCAGTGTACATATATAATATGATGACATCCCTCATAGTGACGACGTGATTTTCCTGCTAGGTTAGGGCTTCCATGATTGCAGATATTCCCGTTTGAAGGACACTACATTGGCTATAGGCAGACGGAATGCCGATTTAATACCTCCTTTGACGGAATCAAGCTATCGTGGTTTTTGCCAAAATCATACTTGGGAGTAGTGTAATCAGTCTCCAAGATAGTCTTTCCCGTAACATGGAAGGGTCAAAACAAGGGATCGTGCGTCTTCTAGTTGACAGTTTTAGCTGGATTGAGTTAAAATACCTTCTTGTGGTGTATCCTTTTTTTTAACGAGGAGGAGAAATCTTCGATAGATGCAGTATCTAATGCAGTTATGCGGAATTTCTACCGTCTAAAACCATACCACCTCCTCCGCCACATTGCTTGCGGGACTATTTTTTGGTATTACTTCACAGAGGCGGCTCCGGCTAATTAGCCCTCATGCTCATTAACTGACTTTTGTTTAGCTTCTTCTCTTTTCAGTTCTTTATGAGTCCCGCTGACAAACTAACTAACTATCACTCCCAACATACGGTTAGTAACATTCTGTAGGCGTTTCTTCTAATTCGTCGTTCAGTTGCGTGCACCGCGCGGCAAATCTGGGACAATCGAAAAATGCGCGCTTTGCTTCTTCTGCGACTCCTTTGCTGCAAGAACATTCTGGCAAGTTATCGAGCTTAAAGCGCTAGCATGATCACCTATAAATTGAATAAAGAGTTCTTTACCTCACCATGTTTTCGTTTAACCCATTTTCAATATCAAGAATGAGTCCATCTACGCTCTACGGGGTGCAGCTTCACCTGATTGTATAGTTGCTATTGCTCATGCTTACTTATCTTTCTAAGATTTTTCGGGTTTCCGAATCCGCCTGCGCCACAGTTGGGCGACTAGAACAAAAACTCGACCATAGACAAATAAACTAAAATTCAAATATCGAAGATTTTACTACTATGATTTTACACTCTATACTGTAAGCTTTCGAAAACCATTGTTAATAATCTTATAGTTGTAACGGTATTGTTTGTATAGGCACGGTCAACAAGAAATGCATTTTTTGCATATACCACCAAAATTTCAAATACCCGTACCAACAACCTTACCTAATAAAACGACACATAAATAAACTGTTCACGTTAGGCCTTTGGATAAGAAGGCCTTGTTATGGTATTTGCGTATCTATTAAGGAACATAACGGTACATTTTAAAGATACTAGCCGAAAACCCTAATATTTTTGTAATTTCATCAAAAACAAAAAAATGTCCGTCTGCCTGTCTATACAACCATAATTGGTTGGTACTCGACAATGCACACTGAGCAGTGAGCATATCAGTTCAGTGTGTCAGAGTAAAAAATCAGCTCAGTGCTCAGTACACACCGTCATATTGAGCACTGTTCAATGTAAATCGTTGAATTTTGTTAAGAGATTTTTTGACTTTTGTAAAATGTTAGTGTTGGCGCTTGCTATTATAAAAGTCGGCAAATTATAGATTTAAGTAATTTATATATTTTTTAACTGAACGATTCAATAGCACCGCTGCTGAGCCGACTCTTTTGTTCAATTTGAACGACTCATTCATGTGCTACACATCACTAATGCTGATACACTGTATTTGTACGATTTTCGACAAATTACTTAACGAAAATAGTAGTTTTCAGCATCTTGGCCATGTTTTACAGACGAAATTTGTTTAGTGAGTAGTTTACTCATTATGTTTGCTGTCTATGAGACACGTATGACTCATGGCATTAGTAAGTCTGCGGTCTATGAGTCATATGTGCCTCATAAAATATAAAAATACTCAGTTGTTTCATGTTGAAATAATCGTAGATTATTTATTTATAAGTAGAACTACACAAAAAATTCAATCGACATTAAAAACAATTAAAAACTAGAGTGAAGTAGTGAGTGAGTAGGCAATCAATAGCTACCCAAGCCTCGATTTCAGAATCTTGATCTAAATTGTTCGTTCCGAAAAATCTAAATGGAGATTTTCAATTCAATTCAATTCAATTTATTAATACATTTACAGGTTTATAAATATAATCTTGATATTACATATTTCAGGCAATTTCTGTATAAAACGCCCCTTAAAAGCAAGCTTGTGATAGGAGCTGTTATAAATATAGTTTACAATCTGCCAATTTTCTTATTGTCTTACACTTTTCTCAAATGAAAAAAATTTTGTACAACTAAAACGAACTAAAACTAATTTCAAATATACATATGTTATATAGATAAAAAAAAACATATAAGTAAATACATAATATACAATTTGGTAAAGCCTTATATTCATATATTTATAGTTAATTCAAAAAACTAAATTTGTTCAAGAATTCTGCATGTGTTAAATAAAGTAGCCAATATTTGATTCTGTATTTGAAAATAAATAAATTTATACTTTGCCTTATGATTTGGGGAATTTCATTAAATGATCTGGGACCAGTAAAATTTAGGTATCTTTGGCTGTGTGTTTTAGAACAGAATGGTACTATCATTCTATTTTGATTGTACCTTGTATTACGCGAGTGGATCGGAGGAATAAAAGTACCATGCTTTTATTTATCTTTACCCACCGGGATATTTTCCCAACTGTTACTGATGCTAGTTATGTAACACGTAGGCGAGCTCGTGGGGCACTATGTGAACCAAGATTTTATACATCAGCAGCAGCGGTACATGCGTTTTATTCTGCTCCAAGGATGTTTAACAAGCTTCCTCTAAATATAAGTAATCTAACAAATTGGAACATATTTAAAAGTTCATTGAAAAGGTATTATTTTCAGAACGAGGATAGCTAATAATAAGTTTTATGCTATTACGGAATATAATAGTATGTTGAAATTTATAATTTATCACTCTTTTTTTATCCATTCAAATTAATCTCATTGCATGCAAGTCTTAAAGTCTGAAATTTGTAGGACAACCATTGCCATTAGTTTGTTTATGGCATCTTTTGTATTTTATTTTTGAATTTGAAATTAATTTTACATTTTAAGTACATAAAAATTTTGTATATATTATGTTTTAAAATTAGACATATGAAAATAGAAGAAAATATTGAATTCTGTTAAATCGATCCGTTGCACAACTCGAGCATTTGCTCATAGTGTTACGGCCAATTAAACTAAATAATGAATTATAACTAAAACTAAACTATTTTTAAGATATATTCAACTTATTAAAAATTGTATATAAAATGTCTGAATTGGCGATAAATAAAAATAAATTAATAAAAATAAAAATAAAAAAAAAATATGTGTGACATAGAATAGATTTCAGATATAGCCTCTTCAATCCGAATACTCTAGTTTTTTCAAATAATTCTAGTGATGGGAAGAGTCGAGGTAGGTTATACATAACTTTGAGTATGTGCTTTTGGGTCACTTTAATGTTATTAATATGAGCTTCAAACGCTCCTCCCCAGGCCGCGATACAATATTGCATTGTAGATTGCACTAATGCATAATAAATGGTTTTCATTTGGGGTATACTTCAAACTCCACGCATTGAGTAAAATATGCTTATGTATTTGTGCAATTTTTTATTAACCAGATCAGCGTGTTTGTCCCATCTTAAATTGTAATCCATTAATACTCCTAAATAGCTAGTTGAGTATACTAGTGTTAATTGATCACACTGGTTGGGACATTCATCAGTCTCATCATGTGTGCAGTTTGTCACATGTATTTTAACTTTTGTGTAAGATGGTTGGCCGGTAGCTGTTATAGAAAATGCCATTATTTTAGTTTTCAGTATATTCAATTTAAGTCTATGATTAAATAGCCATCTTCGAAGTTGCTTAAATTGATTGATGCATTTTCTTTTGGTCTCGGACCAATGAGGTGTGAATGTAAGTAAAACCGTGTCATCAGCGTAAGCAACTATTTGGCATTCGCTATCCGTTGTTAGGTTGCACAGGTCATTGACGTATATTATGTACAGTATTGGGGACAAAACAGTCCCTTGTGGCAAACCAATATCTTTGTTATGTTGCCAATCACCGAGTACGTTATTTACTTTAGACCTTTGTTGCCTGAAATTAAGATAGGATGCAAATAATGCCAAGGGTTTGTGACAGATTCCAATTTTCTCTAACTTTTTTAAAAGAATTGAGTGCGGGATTGTGTCAAACGCTTTCGAAATGTCCATAAATATGGCCAAAGGTTTGTTACCTTTCTCAGTTTCTTTATAAAGAAAATTTGTAACTGCTAACACTGCGTCTTCCGTACTTACGCCATTTCGAAAACCATATTGATTCGGGGACAGAATTTTATTTTCCTCCAAGTACTTTATTAGTCGTTTTTTAATGCATTTTTCGAAAATTTTGGAGAGGCTGGGTAAAAGAGATATAGGACGATAATTTCCTATTTCTTTTCTAGAACCTCCCTTATGTATAGGGACGACAATGGCTTTTTTAAAGCTGTTTGGAAAAGTGCCTTCTTTCAAACATTTATTAAATAATACAGCTAATGGTCTACTTATATCATTTTTAGAATGCTTTAGAATAGATGCACCTATTTGGTCCCAGCCACATGATGCGTTCATTTTAAGCTCAGAAATTATTTGAGCAATTTCAATTTCATCGATTTTACGTAAATGGAGGTTATAATTCCCATTGTTTGTATCGTTATTAATTGCGTGCTCCTTTTCAAAAAAATCTGCTGTTTGTTCTCCTACTTTTATGAAATAATCATTGAAAAGGTTAGATAGATTCTTATTAACATCGTTTGGATTGATATTATTGTTTGAGAGTATCGCTTTTGCTGCATCAGGAGGAATGCTCTCTTTATTAATATTGCTATTTGTGGACTTATTTACAATGTCCCAGAGCTTTTTAGTACTATTTTCAGCATTTGCAATTTGAGTTTGGAAGTAATTGTGTTTCGCTATGCTTTTGACTTTATTAAGGTGATTTCTGAAACGTTTAAAGAATAATTAAAGTGTTTTGTTAAAAGGTTCAATATTAAGTCTCTTTTTTAATTTATCCCTGGTGCGGATTGAAGATAAGATTCCTCGAGTTATCCATGGCTTTATCGATCTCTGTCGACTTGTAACGCATTTAGTGGTTGTGGCCTTTGACTTTATTTTTAATAATGTTGATATATATATAATATATGCTATATTTGCGTTATCATTTTCACAAATCACAGAACTCCAATCGGTTTGTTGAATTAATTGTTTCATCCTAGGAAAAATAATTGTTTCTAATATTTTTTTGTTTCTTGACTAAAATTTTTAATATTGTTATTACTGATCTTTATTATTGTTGTGTAATGATCAGTGATTGAATTTTGTAATATTATAGATGTTATTTGCGGTTTTATATTACTTTTGGTTCTAACGAAGATATGATCTAGGCTGGATTTATTAGTTTTCTCGATTCTTGTGAAATTATTGATAAAAGATACCAATCCTAAACTAGTAATACTTGTAATGTATTCATTTGCGCATTTTGTATTATCAAGAATGTCAATATTCATGTCCCCAACTAATATCTCGAAATCACAATGTTTGTTTCGCAAAAGAGTATTATATAATTGGGGAATGAATATTTCATTTTTGATGGTTGGTGATTTATACCTTTTTTCCTTCAAGTTAACACATTTACGGACCGAATGAAGAAATTAACGAGTGAAATTGACGATTTTACGAATCAAGTTAACAAATTTGCGAAACAAACGAACATATTTTCGAGTCAAATAAATTATTTTGTCGATGAAAAAAATGCTTTATTGGATGATTTTAACAATTTTGCGAATCAAGTTAACAAATTTACGGATTAAATGAAAATAGTTTCGGAACAATTAAGCACATATGCGAATGAAGGAAACATATTGTTTTGAATGTAGTTAGCAACTTTACAGACCAAATTGACAAATTCGCGAATCAAATTAATAATGTTTCGAACCTAGTTAGTATAATCGTTAATCATCATATGTATTTTTAATTCATCAATCAAGTAAACTTCGATTAATGGAACTCGCTTCCGGCTGCGGCAACTGGCATTTGCATCATTATATCTAGTACAAAGTTTGTACACTCCGTAGAAGTTACTGTTTGCACTCCTTGAGCAATCAAGTCAGTTAAAACATGATCTCGTGTAAGATCACCAAGTTCTTGACGTACAAATTCTTTTACTTTAGCGAACACTTTTTCAATAGGGCGCATCGGCGAATACGGCGGAAGGTTTATTTATTTATTAATTCAAGATACCCAAACAGGAAAATATAATCCATAAACGGTACAATTTAAAAAATACACGAGCTCGAGTCGTACTGCCTATTATTCGCGGAAGAAATGTAAGCCTTGTTGCTGCAATGTCTAATGAATAAGTTTTCCATATTCTTGCACACTCAACATGCAATGCACAAAAATTCTGCACATTTCTAAAAGAGTTGGTGGATAATCTGGACTCATCATGGGAAGGTGCGCTTGTTATAATGGACAATGGCCAAATACATAAAGGTGCTGAGGTCAAGGAAATTCTACAGCAGCCGGAAGGGAGTTGCATTAATCGAAGTTTACTTGATTGATGAATTAAAAATTTGATTAACGATTATACATACTACCCAAGCAGCATTTTAAGTAGCGAATACCAATTCTTTTGATACCGCCACTTTATTAAGTTTCGGTTACGTTTTAGACACCAAAATGTTAACTTCATTGTAACAAATCCTGCAAATTAGTTTTTGGGACGGTTCAGGATGGTTGTAGTTGGAACTTTGTAGTGAACGAAATGTTGCTACTACATATTCGACAAGTGCGGGGGAATGGTAAGGCTTCGGTACCACACTTTGCTACTACATACTTAGCAACTCTAAAGTAATATTTTTAAGTGACAAAACCGTAGCCGTGTAATTTCCTTGTACTTTTGAAGGATTTCCTACTTTATAGTGAAATTTAGAACAATGCAGTGGCTACTGTTACTTCAAAGTCCTATTGGGAACTTCAAAGTACCATTTGGAGCTGTCAAATGCTTGTCGCCATATTTTCCAAGGTTTTACAAAATCACTTTTTACATAGGTTCGAAACATTGTTAATTTTATTCGCGAATTTGTCAATTTGGTCTGTAAAGTTGCTAACTACATTTAAAACAATGTTTACTTCATTCGCATATGTGCTTAATTGTTCCGAAAATATTTTCATTTGATCCGTAAATTTGTTAAATTGATTCGCAAAATTGTTAAAATCATCCAATAAAGCATTTTTTTAATCGACAAACTTAGTTATTTGACTCGAAAAAAAGTTCGTTTGTTTCGCAAATTTGTTAACTTGATCGTCAATTTCTCTCGCAAATTTGTCTATTGGGTCCGTAAATGTGTTAACTTGAAGGAAAAAAGGTATCTGACCAAAAACAACAAAGTTGTAAAAGTTACCCCGCCAAAGAAAAATTCATCTGCCGCAAAAAGAATACATATCACTCCAATCCGCTGCTCATATCTAATTTTGTTTGCTGGATGTACTTTTGTTTTAGGTGTAAATGCTGGAGAAGTTTAAATGTACAGGACTACTTCTTAAAGTAATTTGGTGGGAGCTTTAACATTTTATTCAGTGCCACTTTGACGGCTCCCTCCAAATTACTTTAAGAAGTAGTCCTGTACATTTTAACTTCTCCAGCATTTACACCTAAAACAAAAGTACATCCAGCAAACAAAATTAGATATGAGCAGCGGATTGGAGTGATATGTATTCTTTTTGCGGCAGATGAATTTTTCTTTGGCGGGGTAACTTTTACAACTTTGTTGTTTTTGGTCAGATATCATATATTTTTGCATACTTAAAAAGCCAACTAATATGTTTGTTTTGGGAAAAGTTTCAATAGGTTTTTGTTCAGCATATTCCATAAATTTAATATCATAAGTTATATTCACAGGGTCTTCTTTAAAATAAATAGATACTGCAAAAGCAATTGCAAATACGCCATAAATGGCTGTTGCTGAGCTTTTTTAAAAATAGTTCTCGGATGAAATGGGTACAGTTTATTAATATGCATTTTGTGCAAAATAGATTTGTGTTGCTCTGCTAACATTCTGTTAGTAGCTGTTAATTTTT
Source organism: Microchrysa polita (assembly GCA_949715475.1). NCBI lineage: Eukaryota > Metazoa > Arthropoda > Insecta > Diptera > Stratiomyidae > Microchrysa > Microchrysa polita. The sequence continues at coordinate 9,117,225 of OX454421.1, forward strand.
TGTTAACTCTGTTAATGCTCTATTATCGTTCTCTTAACATTCTATTATCTTTTCGTTAATGCTCTGTTAACGTTCTGTTAATGTTCTCTTAATTCTCTTTAATCATTCGGCTAACGCTCTGTAAACGGTCTGTTACCTTTCTTTTATTACTCGATTTACGTTCTGTTAACGTTCTGTTAAGGCTCTGTTAATTTTCTGTTAACACTCTGTTAACGATCTGATAACGCTCAGTTGTTGCCTTGCCAACGCTTTGTTAACGTTCTGTTACTGATCTGTCTTAATGCCCCCCTGACCCAGTGTCCCAATGTCACATTGTCCCAATGTCACAGTGTCCCAATGTTCCAATGTCCTAATGCCCTAAGGTCCATTGTCACAGTGTCCTCATGTCCCAATGTTCTAATATCCCAATGTCCCAATGTCCTAATATCCTAATGTGCCAATGTCCCATTATCCTGATGTCCCAGTGTCCCAATTTAGGTCCTATTGTCCCAATGTGCAAATATCCCAGTGCCCCAATGGTTTAATGTCCGAATGTCCCACTACCCTAGTGTCCCAATGTCCCAGTATCGGAATATCCCATGTCCCAGTCTCCCACCTAATGTCCTAATATCCCAATGTCTAACTGTCCTAATGTCCCAAGGTCCTAATGCCCCAATTTCCTAATATCCCAGTACCCCAATGTCCAAAATGTCCCAGTGTCCTAATGTGATAATATCCCAATAGCCCAATGTCCTAATGTACCAGTGGTCAGTGTCCCAATGTCGCAGTAAACCAAGTGTCCCAAGGTCCCAATAGCCTAATGTCCTAATATCCCAGTGCCCCAATGTCCCTGTATCTCAGTGCCCTAATGTCCCAGTATCCCAATGTTCCAATATCCCAATGTGCCAATATCCCAATGTTACAATGTCCCAATGTTCTAATACCCCAATGTCCCAGTGCCCCAATGTTCCCACGTCCCAGTTTCCCCAGTGTACCTAATGTCCCAATGTCCTAATGTGTTGATGTCCTAATATCCCAATGTCCTAATGACCCAAGACCCTAATGTTCACATGTTCTTATATCCCAGTGCCCCTATGTGCGAATATCCCGATGTCCCAATGTCCCAATGTCCGATTGTCCCAAGGTCATAATATCCCAATGTCCTAATATCCCAGTGTCCTAATGTCCCAGTCTCCCAGTGTCCTAATGTCCCAATGTCCCAATATCCTGATGTCCCAATGCCCAAATATCCCGATGTCCCAATGCCCCAATATGCCGATGTCCCCACGTCCCTGTTTCCCCATTGTGCCTAATGCCCCAATGTCCTAATTTCCCAAGACCCTAATGTCCCAATTTCCTAATATCCCACTACCCCAAGATCCTAGTCTCCCAGTCTCCCAGTGTCCCAATATCCAAATGTCTCAATGCCGCAGTGTGTTTTAAAAAATGGTCAATGCGATGAGCCGATAGACGCAATTGTTGGAAATCTTTTGTTAACTTTACCTTTAAATTTACCGTTATTCCATCCGCTTATCTAAATGGAAGACATTGATTCTTTAGAAGGACCACCAGAGGATCATTCGTTCCAAATTTCATAAAAATCCCATTACGAAGAGAGACAGTAGAAGCAAGTCTTTCTGCAACTGTAGACTTCATTCTGAAATTGGGTTACTCGCTTAAGTCTGTGAGGGTGAAAATTTCACCGTTTATTGCATATATCTTACCCGTTATTGTGCCGATCGAAGATTTTATTTGGAAAGGCACTAGAACAGGATATGTGGAATATTTTGGTAAAAGAATTTTTTTGGGGGCTGTTGCCTGGAAGGCTGTAGCCTGGTCAAACAAAAAAGCAAGTTGTCTCCGGTAATCATAGACTTGTTCGCTTTCGTTTTTCTTTTTCCTTTGGCGGGCGAGACGCTCTCGCGTCTCTTGATATATACGCAAAGCACTTTTCCTACTTTATTATCAAAACGTGTAATTGTTAGTTCTAATCCGGTGAGTGACTCAGGCTCTAATTCTTCACAAGTATATTTTATGTGTTGACCTACATAGACTATTACACCATCATTTTTATTTCTGGATTTTTTGGTAAAATGTAAAGTATATCCAGGTATTTGGAGTGACGAGGCCATATTATTAAAATCAGTTCTGTAGCTATTGTGTTGACTTTCAGACAAAGATATTATATCTATATTATTTTTAAGTTCATCTATAAGTATTAAAAGTTCATCGAAATTTTTTCTTATGCTGCGAATATTTAAATGCAGGATTCCTAAACTTTCTGCATGAGAATTTTTGCTTAACAATTTCTTACAAGTTTGTATTTTATCTGCTATGTTTGTTTCTTCAAGGTGTAGGGTTTGTGTATCATTATTTAAAAACATTTAATTATTTCTAAATTCATAAATAGTCTACTTTCTAAGTTAAAAAGGAAATTAATTATTATTTAGGCATAAGTCAATATCAGATTCAAATTTAATCTTGAAAATTTGTTCTTTTTCTGATTTTCTTATAAAAATAGAGCCGTTTTTTGTCCAAACAAATTTGAAATTATTTTGCCGGGCAAAGACTTTAGATTTGTATAATAATGCCTTGTTAAATCCAGTCAGGTGAGCGTTTATGTAGATCTTATCATCTTTGAAGCTTTTGTGGATCTTATCAGCGGTGAGTTTTGCTTTATTATTTTTGCTTTGTTCCAACCACACATTTTGCTCTCCAATTGAGCTAAATTTTATAATAATAGCTCTAGGCTTGTCATCTCGAGCGTTTTGTAGACGTCTCATAATTGAGACGGGTGTTATATTTTGAGATATCTCGATAACTTTCTCCACTTTTGAGAAAATATCATTTAAGTTCTCATTCTTCGTCTCTGGGATACCGGTTATTTCTACTTCGGTGTCGAGTTTGTGCTGTTCCATATCGTTGACGTGTGTTGTTAAAGACTTAATTTGCGATTTTAGAGTCCGATTTTCTCTCGATAGATCTTCACAAATTTTGGACAATGTGTCTATCTTGCTGCTATATTGGTTGATATTTATATCGAAATCATCAACTTTAGCGCAACAGTAGTCTAGTGATTTTCGATATTCGCCCATTTCGGTTTTCAACCTGTTTTCCATTTGTGTTAGATCGGTTTGTATGCTTTTTTTCAAATCGTTGATGATGTTAATTAAATCAGCATAATTTTTGTTTTCGTTCTCTGCTATTGTAGTGCTGCCGCGACAATTTTGACAGGACCACGATTTCTTGCGCTCCTTCGACAATTTTCGGAAACTAGCTTCTTCGTAATTAATTTTTGTGATATTCTGGTAATTTTCTAATATCATAATTGATTACAATAGAGAAAAATGAACAAATCGAAAATACTTGTTGACGCAACCTCATAGTAGCCTATGTGCCTACTGTCCTATATATAGGACACCCTAAAAACAAATGCCAAATTAGATATGAAAACTCAGCAAAAACCTCCTTGAAGAAGAACCCTAACATTTTCAATTTTCTAAAATTGCCGATTTTCGGAATATTTTTTCTTTAATTAAACGACAAGAAATTACTTCACGAATAGTTTAGACTAATAAGAAAAGTCCTCCTGTATCATTGCGTAACGTCCAAATTATGCCTAATGTCCAATTCGCTACATCTGGGTTAATAATAAAATTAATAAAAAAAATGTATCCTCAAATTAATTACATATTTATTCACCTCATCAATAAATTAAAATATGAACCTATAGAAATCGTATACCGGAAAAAATCCACACCTCATTAACATTACTAAAACATTTTCGTTTTCATTACAAACACTGACATGCTCACACATAAATCTCCATTTTTAAATTTTTTTTTTATAAATAACCGGAAACCAGATCAACTTAACACCGGACGTGAAACATGATGACCATTTAATAAAAACAAAACATATATATGCCCGAACACCACTGCCCGATCAATTTTTCACCTAAATTACCAAATTAACAACACACCACACACACATATTGTCTTAACTCTTAACCATTTAGAGTCGTCTCGCCTCAGATCTCACCCACGCATCCGGCACACGTCCCCTTATTAGTATACAAAGAAACATTATTGCTAGATACAAAATACAAGAGCCAAGAAAAGACGAAAAAATGGAGAAAATTAACAATAACTGAAACACCACCATCATCATCATTATCATCGTACTGTGTACTGTCCGTTCCATAACATTATTATTAAATTCAGTGAAAACTCTCTTTTTTCTCAAATAAAATCGAAAGTTTTCTCCAAACCAAATTTTCAAGTTGTGTTGTGTTACTTAACCAAATTTCCGGTTAACAAGACAGCCAAGACATAAGCCAAGCGTGAACAAATATACAAAACCAACCAAAACTAACCACCGCAGCCATCATCATCAACAATAACAACAACCGGCAACAATCATCTCGTTTGGAGCTCTGCATCCATGTCGCACAGATAAGCACACAGGTGAAGAAGAAGATGATGAAGGTGCGCTTAGTCATTTATTTAAGCCAGATTCCCCCAGATACTTGGAGTGGATGCGATACATCTTAAAATGTACCAGCAAGCTGGAAAGATTACTCTCTATAGCAGCATTTTAGATAAAGCACACGGAATGTTTACATCAAGCAAAAGATTTTGTTTTGCTTGCTTTTATAAGACCATAAAAAGATGGATAAACAGTAATGGTAGTTGGCAAGACATGTTCAAAGTTGTCTTTTTTATTATATTCCATAATTTTCGGAAAAAAAATCTTCAATTAAAAAAAGAAAGAAAACATCATGTTTTTCAATAGATTTCGCACATGCTTCACAAGAAACAATTTAAACGTTGGAATTATGGGAAGTATGGAAACTGATGGAGAAAGACTTGGACGGGAGCAATGAAAATATAATGAAAATTAAAATTATAAATGAGTGTATAGCAATTGGATCGAACAAGAAGTCCAATTAGAAAAAAAGACTGCAGGCAATGCCGCTGCCGTGCAGGAAGATATGTTAAAAGAAGAATTAACAAACGTTTTTAACTGATTTCCGCCAATTGAAAACACGCAAGCTCGCAATACCGGCTCAGTGAAAGTGCGATCTGAAAATTGACTTCCGTATAAATGTGTTTAGAGAAGTGCATGCCAATGCCAAAGGTGAAAATATTTTTAGTATATTGAATGCAGAAATCTAGAGTATCTGAGGAAAAACTTTTTTTTATATCCGTACCATAATCGAGTTATGGCTAAAAAGGATACTGAACACATCAGTACCTTAAATGGGCGCCACACGACTGATGCCTTGACAACCGGCGAGTTACTCCTTAACACCCACTTTCCGGGATGCCAAATACTGAGGAGTGATTGACCTTCAAATGATGACAGTCTGTACAGAGCTAATTCTTCAGACTGGAGAACAGCTAGACTAATCTTTAGACAAGATAAAATAAAATCGGCTATAGGCTTGTTCGAGCCTTTTAAATCCGCCAGCACCTTCAAAAGGGTCTGGAGCTCCTAACTCCATATCTCTTGAGTATTTTCAGAAGCAGCTTTGCGCTGGGCTACATCCCGCGCTCATGGGAGCTTGCGAAAGTAGTCTTCATTCCTAAAATGGGAAACCGGCCCAACGACGATCAAAAATCTTACAGACCAATCAGTCTTACTTCATTCATGCTCAAATCAATGGAAAAAATCATTGTTGAGCACATCAAAAAAACCACGCTGATTAGTAACCCGCTACACAAAAGGCAGTTCGCTTATCAACCAGGTAAATCCACAGAATCCGCGCTCCATAGCCTTGCAGGAGAGATCGAAAGGACCTTTTGCTGCCAAAAATACCGCGCTAGCTGCTTTCTTGGATATTGAAGTCAGTACTGCCTTCGATGCAATTGAAAGACCGCTGAGAAGTAAGATGGTAGGAAATACGACTATAGGATGGATTAGTAGAATGCTCTCCTCCAGAAAAGTCGTCTGCCACATCAACGAGCTGACTCTCCGTGCTAAGGTTACTAGAGGCTGCCCACAAGGGGGTGTACTTTCGCCCCTCCTGTGGTTCCTGGTTGCTGACGAACTTTTGTGGAAGCTCACAAGTGGACAAATTTCATATCAATATGTGCAGCCTTAAGGGCGCTTTGGGGGTTCAAACCTTAAAAAAGGGAGTTTTTTTTTGGGTTTTTCGTGAATGGCGCTAAGACGGGGAAGGGTGCTCTATGGTCGTCTACGAGAAATTTGTAGCTTCTGTGGCTGTTAGTAAGACGCCAAAAGCCCCCAAAGATGGGAGCCCCCTAACAAAGTTTCGTTATTTCGGGAATTTCTTCATAACGCATTCGGGAGGGAACCTTGTAACAATTTGTTGCTTCTGTAACCTCAACTGAAAATTGCAAAACAACTCATCTATGCGCGCATCCCCAAGGAAGCTATGAGGGGTCAAAATTCAACAAAAAAAAAAACGTTTCTCGGAAATTTTTTTAATAACGGGAACCTCTACTCGTAACCCATCTGAAGCAAATTTGTAGCTCGTGTTAGTAAGACGTCAAAAGTCCCAACGATGGGAGCGCCCCTAGGGAGGTTAGGAGGGTCCAAACAACCAAAAAATCAGTTTTTGGGGAATATCTCTATAACGGTAATGTGCACCGAAAACTGTTATATGGCGTATTTCAAGTTTTTACAACGCTTAATTAAATGTTCAAATCTCAGATCGATACGTGCAGTACAAAGGGCGCTATGTGGTTCCAAACTGTACAATTTCGGTATTTTTGTTTATTTTCGTGAAAATATATGTAACGGTGACGTATATCGGAGGCGGTCTGTCAAAATTTAATGTTTCTATCGTTCCAAATAAAGTGCTTCACCGATTTGTATGCACCTGAGGCACGTGCACGTGCATTATAACGTTCAAATTAACTAATTTTTACGCAAGGTATGTGTGGTGTATGTGTTTACGTATCTTCATGGGTTTAACCCTTCTGTCGGCACGAAGGTCTGGCCAGACCTTTGGCACTATATTCTGGTCAAAAAAGTATAGAAGATGAAATCGCAGCGACTTCATATTTCATGATATCCTAGAATAATATGTTTAGAAAGCATTTTGCAAAAATTTGAAAAAATCGGTTGAAGTTGTGAGTATGTTTTTAATGATTTTCAATTTATAGTGCTTTTTGATACCCAATAGGTCTGGCCAGACCTATAGTTTTTAGTTTTATAGTAATTTTTCTCTTGAAGTAAAAAGTGCAAATATTAGGTAAATAAAGGGTTATCCATTTCGTGGTTTCAAAAGTATAGGGCTGGAATTCGACATCTGTCAAACTAAGTTGTTAAACCAATTTTTTTTTAATTAAGTTGAAAGTCTGACATTTACGAAAATGGATCGCTTAACTATCGCACAACGAATAAAAATTGTTAAAACTTACTACAAAAATGGTGATTCTGGCACAGCCACATATCGTGCTTTAAGAGGAGATTATGGTTTACACAATCGTCGACTTTTTTCTGCCTGCTATTGAAGAATACGACTTGGAGAATATGTGGTTTCAACAAGACGGTGCCACATGCCACACAACTCGAGCGAATATGGCTTTATTGCAAGAGACATTTCCTGGCCGCGTAATTTCTCGTCGTGGCGTTATCAACTGGCCACCAAGATCATGCGATTTGAAACCGTTGGACTTTTTTTTGTTGGGGCTACGCGAAAGACCGTGTTTATGCAGATAAACCTTTAACTCTTGAGCACTTAAAAACCAACATTCGTCAAGTTATGGCTGAGATACCGCTCAATATGTGTCAAAAAGTGGTCGAAAATTACCTCAAAAGAATCAATGTTTGCAACAATTCGCGTGGTGTTTATTTACATGATGTAGTGTTTCACACATAATGTCAACGTTCAAACTTTATAATAATCAAGAAATATCACGAAAGAAAATATTTTATATGTGTTTTATTTACGTTTACTTTTGAAACCACAATATGGATAACCCTTTACTCTTATCTATGATGTAATAATGTCATTTAAATTCAATTTGTACTATAAACGATAAAAATTTCTGAAATTTTTCCATGAAAAGCCGTGAAGTTCGGAAATGGGATGCCTAATTTCGTCACATTTTATAACATCACATAATCAACTGAGATTTGATCCTAGGAAATTCAAACCATTTTTATTTCCTTTGTAATAGTAAGGAATAAGTATGAGTGACTTGCAAACGTCTTTCTTAATAGAATTGAGCACGAAAAATTTAGAATTAAATGATTTTTGCGCTTGAAAATTCCCTATTTCTTACCACCTATTTCCCTATATCTGTAGACAAAATTCGAGGTAAAATCTGCCAACAAAGTGCTAAATATTTCCCCAAAGATATTGGAATGCGAAAATTCGATCGAACTATCTACTAGATAGGTATACGCAATGCAAACAGTAAAGCAAAAAAAAAAGAAGAAAATAAGGGAGAAACATGTTTGTACTAATAACATCTCAAAATACATCTACTTAAAAACGTTTTCTGTATACCTACAAAAATAATTTTGATTGGTTCGGTAAAGGGCCCGCCTGACTAGCGCCATGCGCACTTAGACCAAAAATTGGTCCATTGTGCGATACCACCGTAATTCCTACGTTCCGTTTAAAACCAGCCAGTGCTAACAATGTATTTGTTAAGCAAAGTAGGGCTCATATCTCGAAGATCATCTGTATCGTAAAAATACCTCGAATCCAGTGCACGCTTCCTTCTATCGGATAAGGCCGGACATTCACAAAGAAAGTGATGCACACTCTCTTCCTCCTCTTCATCATAACAACTTCTGCAGAAGTCGTTGTAAGGAATTCGGAGTCTCCTGGCGTGCTCCCCAATAGGACAGTGTCCCGTAATAACACCTGTCTAGCGACAGTAATATGGCGGAACGGGATATATCTAGTATAGGCCAGATCATCCTCGTCGTAGCACAAGTATATCCGCAGGTCCTACGTTCAGAAGCGGCTTCAATTATCGATGCGCAGACGGCAATAGGTGCTTTAAGCTTCTCGTGGTCGCCTTCAACAATACTTGCTACCGCATTCCGAGCCAAATCGTCTGCGCAGCAATTACCTTCACCACTACGTCCCGGTATCCAGGATAGTGTAATGTTGAAGAAATGACCCATTTCTCTGAGTGCATAGCGGCACCCTTCAATAGTTTTAGATGCTGTAAATGCTGATTCAAGTGATCGAATTGCAGATTGACTATCAGTGTATATAGTGACATCCTTACCAGTGACAACGTGCCTACCTAGCCATAAAAGCGCTTCCGAGATTGCAGTGATTTCTGCTTGGAGGACGCTACAAAAATTAGGGAGGCAAAAAGACAAGCTGATGTCGAGTTCCTCCGAGTAAATTCCAATGCCGACTCCAGCGTCCGTCTTGGAACCATCAGTGTAGATGGAAAAGGACCTGATGGACTGGCTCGTTTCGTTGCTCCAGCTTTCCCTAGGCGGGATTAAGGTAGAATAATTCCTACCAAAAAAGTATTTGGGAACAGTGTAATCAGTAACCAGTGGCAGGCTGAAATTACGAAGTATCGTTGAGTGACCATAATCCAGCGCTCGCCACAGTCCAGTTTCACGAAGGCGTAAGGCCGTGTAAGCTGCTGACCGTTGGGCCAATCCAATCCAATGACAGCAGTCCCAAAATCATGTCTAGTCCGAATGAAGGTGTTGTACGAAGAGCTCCTGTAATCAGACGAGAAGCCAACCTTTAAGCTACAGTCACATTTGGCGAGCTACTAGTACTAGTAAAGTGGCATTCGAGAAATCACCATAGGCGACGACACGTAATAAACAACGAAAACAGTGTCATGTAAATGGGTGACTATGCGTTGTTACGACGTCGTCACCGAAAGTGTGATGCAACTAGACGCGCAACTAGTCACCCTATATACAGGAGTTAGTTGCAAACGTGAAATTACTACGGTGACGACGTCGTAAACAATCAACAAACTGTTGTGCAATTTGACTAGTAGCTAGTCAACAGACACATTTCCTAGATACTAGTGGAATAGGACATGTTCAATTCGACTAGCACCCAGCCAGCGAGTGAATATACGCTAAAATTATTTTTCGGTGGATTTCGAATTAACTGCTCAACCGATCGACACGAAATTCAGTGTGAATGTGTAAAATGGTAGGGTATTTGCTACGAATGCCTTCGAGATTACGAAATGGTAACAGGGTGTCCGAGACGAGGTGCGAAAGTCGATTATTCTATTTGTCATCGGAAAAGGGTGTATCGGCTCGTATATCGACATGAAATTCAGTGTAAATTTGCAGAATGGTAGGCTATTTGCTACAAACACCTTTGAGATTACGAAATATCAACAGGGTGTCCTAACAAAGGTGCAAAAGCTGATTATAATCGGCAATAAATTTAGTGTGAATATGTAAAATGATAGGGTATTTGCTACGAATACCTTCCAGATTACGAAATGGTAACAGGGTGTCCGAGACGAGGTGCAAAAGTAGATAATAATCAGCAATAAATTTAGTATGAATGTATCGAGTGGTAGGGTATTTTCTACGAATACCTTTGAGAATCAGAAATGTTAACAGGGTGTCCCAAACGAGGTGCAAAAGTAGATCATTTTGTTAATAATGGTTAAATGGATTTACCAGATGACCAGTGTTTGTATATGCCGGTTCATTTTATTTGTCATCGGAAAATGGTGTATATCGACATGAAATTCAGTGTAAATATGTCGACTGGTAGGTTATTTGCTACAAATACCTTTGAGATTGGGAATTGCTAACAGGGTGTCCTAAACGAGGTGCAAAAGTAGATAATAATCAGCAATAAATTTAGTATGAATGTGTAGAATGGTAGGATATTTGCTACGAATACCTTTGTAGTCGGGAAATGTTATCAGGGTCTCTCAAATGTCTTCTTCTTCTTTATATGCCAGTCACAATTATAAATAAATATGATAAACATGTTTTTTTTACCAAAAACAGTTTTTAGACACCTGGCCCTCTACTGATTCCAAAACACTTAAAGTAGCCTGGCTCTGCCTTTTCTATTTGAAATGCTAAAATGACACTAGTCGCAGATACAGACTATAGAAAAAATAGGGGTAGCGACCCTTCGACGAAAATGCACAGCAAACAGTCACTTTTTGTGAATGTTTTCTGTAACCGTAGGTTTTTCGAATTTTTGTATTGTGTTGTTAGCCATTGTTTGTTGGGTATGCTGATTATGACAACCACTTTTGCACCTCGTTTGAGAGACCCTGATAACATTTCCCGACTACAAAGGTATTCGTAGCAAATATCCTACCATTCTACACATTCATACTAAATTTATTGCTGATTATTATCTACTTTTGCACCTCGTTTAGGACACCCTGTTAGCAATTCCCAATCTCAAAGGTATTTGTAGCAAATAACCTACCAGTCGACATATTTACACTGAATTTCATGTCGATATACACCATTTTCCGATGACAAATAAAATGAACCGGCATATACAAACACTGGTCATCTGGTAAATCCATTTAACCATTATTAACAAAATGATCTACTTTTGCACCTCGTTTGGGACACCCTGTTAACATTTCTGATTCTCAAAGGTATTCGTAGAAAATACCCTACCAATCGATACATTCATACTAAATTTATTGCTGACTATTATCTACTTTTGCACCTCGTCTCGGACACCCTGTTACCATTTCGTAATCTCGAAGGTATTCGTAGCAAATACCCTATCATTTTACATATTCACACTAAATTTATTGCCGATTATAATCAGCTTTTGCACCTTTGTTAGGACACCCTGTTGATATTTCGTAATCTCAAAGGTGTTTGTAGCAAATAGCCTACCATTCTACAAATTTACACTGAATTTCATGTCGATATCCACCCTTTTCCGATGACAAATAAAATGATCTACTTTTGCACCTCCTTTGGGACACCCTCTTAACATTTTCCTTCTTCAAAGGTATTTGTAGCAAATACCCTACCATTATACACATTCCCACTGAATTTCGTGTGGATCCGTTGAGCCGTTAATTCGAAATCCACCGAGAAATAATTGTAGTGTATATTCACTTCCCAGTAGAATAATTGAACATGTCCTATTCCACTATTAAATACATTTTACTACTTACTAGTAAAATTGCATAACACTTTTTTGATTGTTTACGACGTCGCGTCGTCACCGTGGTAATTTCGCGCATACAACTAATTCCTAGGTCGATAGGGTGACTATTCACGCGTCTAGTTGCACACACTCTCGGTAACGAAATTCGTAACAACGCGTAGTCACCCATTTATATGACACTGTTTTGTTGTTGACGTCGTCGTCACCGTGGAGATTTCTTGTATGCATGCACTAGTAGCTAGTACTAGCACGGTCTGACTGTAGCTTTACACTTTAACAACTGAATTATGATAGGCAGTTGTGCTAAGTGCGGTCCACCACACACTAACGCCATAAAGCAGAATAGGCCGCACAATAGCTGTATACATCCAATATACAACTTTTGGTTGAAGGCCCCAGGTTTTCCCGATGGCTTTCCTGCACGAATACAGTGCCACCGTAGCTTTGTTCACCCTTTCCTCGATGTTAGGTTTCCATCTTAATTTCTTGTCCAAGATAAGGCCAAGAAATTGGGCCTTGTCAGAGAAACCAAGTTGAATGCCTCCTAGCTTAGGGAGGTTAAAAGTGGGGATCACACGCCTTCTTGTGAACAGGACTAACTCCGTTTTTGCTGGATTAATCCCAACCCCGCTGAGACTTGCCCAGTCTGTTAGGATAGCCAGGGCGTTCTCCAAAAGTCCGCTAAGTGTGTCAGGAAACATGCCTCTAGCGGCGATAGCAATATCATCAGCATAAGCGATGACTTTACATCCGATTCTTTCCAAATTCAAGAGCAATTGATTAATCGCTACGTTCCAAAGTAGAGGAGACAGAATACCTCCCTGTGGAGTGCCCCTGCAAACATATCTACTAGCAGAAGACGAACCCAACCTACTATGAATACGCCTAGAAGTAAGTAGCCTATTAACAAGGGTACAAATTGAACCTTCGACCTGTAGGCTCATAAGAGCATCTGTTATTGCTCTGGGTTTAATATTGTTGAAGGCTCCCTCAATGTCAAGGAACACCATCATAGTATATTCCTTATTATGAAGAGATGCTTCAATATAACTGACCAGCGAATGTAGAGCTGTATCAACCGATCTCCCTTTCCAATATGCATGTTGTGACATGGATAGTAGATTAGCAGGGACGATCGTTCGTACACTCAGAGAAATATTCACTCATATTGAACGAAATATATTTAATTCAAACGATTTGCGCTTTTGATTTGGCTCCACAAGCAAATGCGTTTAATTCTAACGAGTGGCGTTTCTTTCAAAAGCATAATGAGTTGTAAAAAGGCGTTTGAATTAAAAGATTTTGCGTTTACCTGAAAAGAAGGAGCCAGTCGATTTAAACGTATTCTTCATTGAAATAAACACATAATCTTTGATTGTAAACGGGTAACGCATTTTGAATAAATGAAAGGCAATTGAATCAAACGTCTTCGTTTTTATATTGAACATTTTTGCTATTTAAATTAAACGAAGCATTCTTTTTAATGAAACGATATGTATTTCGAAAGTAACATATCCCGTTTTCATTTCATAGAAATTACCCCATTCAAAATAATTGAGTTTTACATGGAATTAAAAGCAAACTCTGCTGAAATAAAATAATACATTCCGTTTGATTGTCCATTCTCCATTCGATTAGATACTCACTGTTACCTGGGTTGACAAATCAATAAATAATAAAACTTATGAAAACTTCAGGAAAACACTTTATTTTTTTTATGTCTAATTTAAATATGATTAATACATAACACTTTTATTTTAACACCCGCTAAACTTAAATTGCACGTGTGGAAGCGTCCATTCCTCTAGATGAATGCAAAAGTACATTCTCGAAAACACTCTTAACATCGACGAAGATTCTAACTAATGACATACACGTTTGTTGTTAGACACTACACATTTGTACACAATGAACATGAACACGTGAGACTCATCGGACCGGCCAGAAGTATTAACTACCTGTTGTGCTACGATGAAACAAATTATATTTTGGCATCGCGTCCTTCATGTATGTGTATTTGTTACGTAAAGGAATGCATACACATTACTATGTAATGCGGAATCTTTTGATTTAAACGACCGCCGTTTGGGGCTTAGCTACTCTTTTGTTTTAAAAGAAATTCTTTTAGCGTAAATGAGAACTCGTTCAAATCAAACGAGATTTTTCAAACGAATACTGCGTTCAATTTAAATGTGGAGCTTTTAATATGAATGTGCGTTTTTTTCTCTGAGTGTATGTGAACATCAATCAGTCGTTCTAATAATTTTAGCATAGTCGATGAAAGGCTAATGGGCCGGAGGTCCTTTGGACTCGCATGCGAGCTTCTATCTATTTTATTATTAAAAGTAACTCTCTCCAGCTGTGTGGAATATGTACCAACTTTAGGCACGCTGTAAGTATTTCTCAGTAGGTCCAGCCAGACCTATTGGGTATAGAATATGCATATTGTAGTAGGTGCCGACAGAAGGGTTAAAAATGATAATTGTATTATAAATCTTGCATATCAAGTCGAATTGTGCGGCCCCCATACCGCCCTTAAGGCTGCACGTATTGATATGAAATTTGGCTTTCTTCAGTACTTCATAGGCTACAAATTTTCCATACAAAAGTTTTTAGTACGAGTTACCGTTATACAGTAAAACCTGTCAACTTGACCACCTCTACAAGTTGGCCAACTGCCTAATTTGACCGATTTTGGCTGGATCATTATGTCGTTCATAGAATTTCACCCTCTTAACTTGGCCACCTGCCTAACTTGTAACTTGACCGCCCAATAGCAGAACCCTTCTAACATGACCACTTGGAATTTCCGTCGAAGAAATTCTCTGAGAATTCACAGATAAAAACTGCAATTCGGTTGTTGTGTTTATTTCGTGTTATTTAAGAAGTTCTAATTTGCGATTTTCTTGTTGTTCTATTGAGGTTAAAACAAAAAAGTGTGAAAATATTTAATGAAATGAAAAAAGGACATTTTAGGGATTGGAACAGTATGGACAACGGTTGTTAATGCACTTTTTTTGGAAATGTAAAGGGCCGAACTTACACGCTAATTTATGGATTTCAGTCAAATGAACCCATGGGCGGATTGGGATGTTGATTGTTTTTTAAATAAATGGATTTTTCAAAAACAATGGGTGCATTTTCCTGACCTAGAGTAGGGCAAAATGCTTTTTATTAAGGTCCATCCAGACTGACTGCCTGATGGTAGCACGCGCTGCCAACTGGCAGTTGTCATTGCATCCAAACTGACAGCCATTTGGTTGGTCGTCCACTTTTAATATTCAATATGGCAACTGAATTAACAAATTAACAAATCTCGAAAATGAATTATTGGTTATGCCATTTTAGGCTTCATTTGACTAAACTGGCATCGCGAATTGCCATTTGACAGCTACTTACCCTAGGTAGCTGCCAATGGCAATTCGCGATGCCAGTTTTTTGACGAGACTTCATTTAGCAGCCAGTTTAGATAAAGCTTTTAGTTTATTACATAACTTTTAGAGAGCTAATGCATCGCAATAGGCTCATGTACCTACTCAGTTGCCCAGTAGTCGAGTTAATTGTTGTTTTGCAAGTACATTATGTACTTACCCTAAACTGTACGGGATATAGGTCCAAGGAAAGAAACCAAACCAACAATTTTGTATGATTCGCTATACACCCTTAAAAAAAAGTATTCAAAATATATCAAATATTTCTCATCCATATGTTCAATACCAGCTGATATTTTAATCGTATTTTGTTGTACCCCTTCATAAGTTAACCATCTAAAGCGGGAACCGGCGGTGGTCAACATACACAGGTTTTACTGTATACGTTTTCGTGAAACCTTGTTAAAAATACCGTTAGGCATCCTGGCACCGTTAGGAATGCCCGAACGTATTCGATCTTTCCATCGTTTTTTGAGAAAGCACAAGAGCTTCAAATTTACCTTACACCACTTTTTTGTATATTCTACCGTTATCGAAATATTCAGAAAAACCTTTTTTCGAGGGTCTTTCACCCTCTGTCTGTAGCACCGCTAGCGGCACTCGTAGAGACGGAGACTTTTGGGGTCTTGTTTAGGACCTCGAAAGGAAGGCTCATGCAAAAATCTAGCTTTCCCCTAATTTTTCCGAAGTTTGGCCAAATTTTTGTTCAAATTTCCTGGCGTAATAGTTGTATTTGAAGTTTAACTATACAAAATGTACAAAATTAGGTTTTTATGCGACTTTCTGCATAATTTCTAATATTCAAATGATACGAAAATTAATTTTTGAATATCTTACGTGAATGGCACCTCAAACTATTATAAAACACGTAGGGCGCATTTCTTTAAAAAAAAAAAAGGATAATTTCAAATGCATTATTTAAAACTCAAATTAATATTTCAATTTGTATTTTTCTATCAAATTGTAATTTTCTCAAAAATATTCCATGAAACTTATAATGCACTTAACGCTAATTACATGATGTAAATTAAATATACTTTCTAACCATAAAAAAGAAAGAAATTCACACATATATCTGCGCTTTAAATACGCTAATAGTTTTAGAGATCACACAACGTGTGTGTGCGCGCATCTTTTCACATCAGCTTAGAGCTTAGCCGTAGCATTAAGAGGTGCACCATTAATAAATATTCATATAGGCCTCATTGGGCTCATCACTCACAACATCTGCTGCATCTTTCACATCATTCAAGATTTAAGCGCTAAGCGAGTATTGTACAGTTCACAGCATCTGATTCCTTTATCAGGTTTATAGTCGAGTTTTTCTCAAAACACCTTTACGAGATTCCGTCACCTGATGACATTGTACGACTATGTCTAATCTACTCTGGTACATCCAACACCAACACCGTCGTTGTCGGTCGTAGTGAATAATTTTCACTTTTATGTGCTACATTTTCACGAAATCTTCAATATGCATCTCCAAAGGCCAGATAAATAGATACTAGCTGGATAGATACAGAGCTACAGACCTGAAAGGTACACCGCTTTCATGTCGAAGCCATAAATTAGCGAAAAAAAGAAAGACTGTCACGGATAAGTAAAAAACGAAGCAAAAAGATACCATTCATCTCAGGTACATATATTAAATATCTGTTTGTACACTTAAAACACTTAAAAGAAAAGTACCCATATGCACGTGATGTCACAAAGCACAGCACGGAGCCCAGAATGTATGGATAAAAGTAAATTTCTCGAAAAATGTATCACCAAAAAAAAAAACGTTTTTAAATGCCAACAAGAAACTGTATCTTTTCGAGAGCAAAAGCATCGTCCCGATGCTAGTAAAATTCGAAACTCTATGCACTCGTTATGTGCCAAAACAAAAAATGGGTAAAAAGTAAACAAACCAAAAAAAAAAAGAAGTGTCTTAAAGAAAGTTACGATTACACTAAATATGAATTAAAAAGAAACACAACATTTGGATTAGTAGGTTATCACAACTCTTTTTCTCGTGCGTTATTAGCAGTGCACCTTTAATTGTTTCCTCACGAGATCTTAGAGTACCGAGTGTGTGGCCTGGCCTGGCATGGTCCTCCTCATCTGAACTAATTACGCGACGATCTTTTTATACTTTTCTTAATGAATATGTAGGTTTTTTCAGAGGCTTGACGGTTGTTGTAGTCAGGAATGTATCTGGAGTTAAAATTTTTCTGGGTTATGTGTTATTCGATTCAATTGCTTTTGGTGTACTTGATAATGAATCCGCGCGCGTAAATGTTTTAACGATTATGACTATTATAAAAACATTAGATGATGATGATGGTCTTCGAGGCGAATAAAAATTGTATTTTCTGTTAAGTTATTCTGTGTTAATAAATATGAATTCGTGTTAGAGTGATTAAAACGAATTGGGACAGACAAAAGGGAAACACATTTGAGATCTGAAAACGTGAATAATGATTGAGAGCAAACAAATACACATTATGTATTTAATTGACCACGACTTGAGCCATCTGTTCAGTTTCACTGAATTTTCACTGAATTATCAGTTTTTATTTTTCGGTTGCAATAAATTCAATGGAGTGAGAAAGGAATTGGCGCACAGAAAATATAATTCTCGTCTTCCTATTTTATTTTGCAGGAACATAGTCGGGCTGTAGAAGCCACCGAATCAAAAGTAGTAGTATAAGGAAGGAATCTTTTTTGTATCACTCTCGTCACGACTTTAACTTTACCAATATTGGGTGGACGTCCTCAGTGAAATATTTTTAGCTTATAGTTCTACTGCCCTAGTGATACCCTGACCGTGAATGGGCCGCGAAGAACCGAAAAAATCTGACGCTCGAATATATCCAACCGATTTTTTTTAGGTTAGAGTCCATGTTTCGTAGGACGGGTAATCGTTGTACCCTCGGCTTTGTCTTCTTTTAGCATGACAAAAAAATTAATCTTTAGTTGTCTCTAAATCTTTTCGTCCGAATCCTTTGATTATGTTCGTTTTCATTTACTTTCGAGTAAATGAGAATTTTACTCGTCGTACACTAACACGTGTAAGCTTTCCGCTTCAAGTTTCCTAAATGTTCTTTAATCTTATTCGCAGAATGAAAGCAGTAAAAAAAGATAATTTATAACTGAGGAGAAAAATGTTAAATTGTAGAAAACTATACATTTATTTACGCTTACTATCTTGAATCCTGTTCCGAAATTCAAAGAAACATAATGTCGTCGACGTTTTCTTTCTTTTTCTACTTGTCATCTTTCTACTAAATAGTTTTCTTGTGAACATTTTGAATTTTAACTCGACTCGACTCGACAAGAACAAAAATGAATTTTATCCTTTTTTTCTATTTGGCATGTTGCGCACCGGTTCGAAATGCAATCTTTAATTTGAGCTTCGTGCAAGTTGAGGCCTGTTCACATCGCATACATAATCACAGATGCATAGTGTCAATGTAGTCTGACTGGTTTAGCGGTTAGTGCGCGCACGTGAGTTCGAATCTCACCGTGGATCATGGTGTTTTTTGAACTCACGAGCTTGTGACGGACTATGATCTCACTCAGATGTTCAACGAGTACCCATTTATGGGGATAAATAACACTGCTGAGCGTGATGCTGATCTCATTATCTCAACAAAAAGCAGATAAGATCTTGGAAATAGGATGTCACTAACACATCCTGCGGCCTTAGTCCAATGCTGGATTGTCGCGCCTGTTATTTATTTTTATAGCGTAATGTTCTAATAATTCCGAGGACAGCTTCAGAGTCTTCTTCTACTTCCTTGTCTCGTTCTTTATACCGCTCCATGGCGTCGCGTCGCTCGACCTGCGGTGTAGGCACATCGCCTATCCTGCGGTAATGTCTGAGCGTATTCTACGAGCAGCTCTATCTTGGATCGTGTCATCGTCGAGACCAATGCGTTGTTGTTGTTTTTCATTTGACACATCCAGGTGTTCTTCGGTCTGCCTCTGGCCCTGGGTTCATCAAGTGAAACTTCCATTGGTATCGCCTTCTTTGCGGGGTTCTCGTGCGGAAGCCTTTGAACATGGCAATACCAATCCAATTGTCGGACTTCAAGCTTTTCGGTGATGGGTTGGTTCATAGACAAGCTACCTCGGATGTACGAGTAGCTACTTTTGATATGCTCCCTGTTAGTTACATAATCTGACATGACATGACGTGACCGCTCAATGAAATACAACATGAGTCTACCAAACGAGACCGAGTTCTAATCGTGCGAATAGCACGATGAGTGTATACCCTATACCCATGTACAGACCTAGAATGCGCGTAAAACCGAAAATATTCAATTTAATTTTTTTTTAAGGGGGAAGGGGTAGATGGGCTGTATCTCGCACATCTTTAATACCTTATAACGGCATCCAGGGGAAGGCAGACCTTCTCCACTTTCCACTAACTTCAAGCATAAGTCACAATTAGGCATTGATGAAAATTTCAGGTCCCTAGCGACATTCTGTCGAAAAATATGGCCGAATTACACTATCACGGAGGGGTCATTTGTAAGGGAGGTAGGGGAACCCATGGTCCGCTTTGGCCCATTTTCAATACCATCCAAGCTTTTATCAAAGCAATCATCTGACCGAAATTTCAAAACGCTAGCTCCATTATTTCGGGAGTTATCGTGCGAACTGACAGACACACGGACGGACAGACAGACAGACAGACTAGCATGGCTTATTCGAATCAGGGACCGATCCTGATCATTTATATATATACTTTGCCATACCTCAGGTGGTTCCTTTGAGGTGTTACATAAATCGTCGTAACAAAAACAATATATGTACCCTATACCATCTTATGGGTATAGGGTATAACAATAATTTGGTACAGCAATTAAAAAAAAACTGTCGATGGAAATAATCACAAAGGAAATGTTAAAACAAAAAATCATTAGATTTTAAAAAGAGTTGAAGACAATTTCAGAAATTATTATAATCCAGTGGGCAGTCATATGAGGTATGCGAAAGGCGATTTTTCTTCGAAAACCTCTGCCGGGTGAAAAGTGGAATAGTATATGCTTCGAATCAATGAAGACTGAATGAGCCAATGAGATTCAGTGTGGTTGTTCATTTTGATTCAAACGCAATTCTCCATTTTCTACCAGTTGTTGTTTCAGACGCCTCAAGTCGGAAATTTTCAATAAAAACTACTTTTTTTGTACTGATCTACTTCTTTTTTGTGATACTCAAATTATCCACATACAATTATTGCAAATAAAGCTGTGTCGCCATCAACAAATTACCTAAATTTCACGTGGAATCAGATCGAGAAAGTGAGGGATTCAGGTAAAATTATTACTCGGGACACTTTTATGATGACGCTCTCTTGTATTTGTTCGCGTGGCGTAGAAATCTATGAGTTTAAAAAAAGTTCCCTATTTTCCCTAATGGAAAAAACAATGGGGTCTGACAATCGTTTTTTAACCCATAACTTCCATATTTTTTTGCGAATCATAAAGATGTTGACACAAGGATTTGCCAATACCAAAAAAAACACCAAAGGGAGGAGCGCAAACGGGGTCATTTTCGAACATTGTGTAGGGCGGAAAGAAACAAAGAATAAGTTGTGGTAAACATTTTGCTAAAAAATTGTACAGTCCTGGCTGTCTGTGTTCAGAAGTTACTGCCGTTCAAAATGTTACCAAGGGGGAGGGGAGAGTAAGAGTAAGTAAGGTAAGAGTAAGTATTGTGTAGCGATTTTGTATAGAGTATAAAGTGCAGGAATAATTTTTTGCTTGATCATCGGCCAAGAGGGGGGGGGGGGAGCAACAATTACAGCTCGTGAACTATTATTACAAGGCGTGCATTTTTCGACTAACTTTCTATTGCATATAACTGTAAAAAATAGATGACTGCGTGCGCTATCATCACCTTTCGGGTCATCCTGTTGCGAACCACGGCTTTTATGTCAAGCCGCCGTCATTGCAACAAGATATTTTTTTTTTATTTGACCAGACTGCTTGTGGCTCGGTGGCTCATGTCCCGGCTAGACCAACGGCGGTCGTGGATTATTTGAGCCAAAGCAACCTGGTCCTTGATAAGCCACCTGAAAACAAAACGTTATGGAGGAGAGGAGGGGGAAGGAGGAAGGAAGATGCCCATCCTTCGGGGCACGGAAGAACTCAAAATTAGAAGGTTTTAGTTTTTCATTATAAATTCATATATTCACAAAAATGAAGCATATATAACAACAGGGAGTTCAAGAAAAATGTTGAAAATTAAATTGAAATTAAAAAAAAAAATAATACTAATGAATGAAGATAGGAATAGAAGGTGAATTAAAAGAAAAGAAATCCAGAATTCAGAAATTAAAAATTAGAATAAAATATATATAAAAAGTAAAACTTACGGTTAAAGAAAGCTCGCCGACGATCGATCGTAGGTACCAACTCAACCAATATGAATTCTAAAAAAAATACAACAACGACAAAAGAAAGCAAATCGAACTAAAATCTCCCTGCTCACAAAATAACTATTAGCTCTCTCCGTCCTCCAGGTAAAATCACGATCCGTTAGTTGAATCCACACAGAAAACAAAACCAAATTCAGTTTTGATCGGACCAGCAGTCGCCGTCGCAATCTAAATCGCGTGATGGAATACGCGCCTTCAGTAAAAATCGCTGTCGTCGCGTGTTGGAACACGCAGCCACAATCGTGCGTTCGAGCACACAGCCACAATCGCGTGATGGAACACACAGCCACAATCGCGTGTTGGAGCACTCTCATCAAAAGAAGTTTCCAATGGCAACACAAGCCCTTAGCCGATGCCAGAAATATGTATCGTTGTTATAAATTTTGTATGCTTTCGCAAGTGGTCAGCAACAACAAGAATTTATCAAAAATTATATGACAACGGATGGCGGTAAACGCACGGGGTTCTGACTTTTCTTATGGGAGCTCTTTTAAGGAACACTGATTTTCACCCACTATGTTTTTAGTTTTTTTTTTCTTGGTGTTTCTGTTTCACTTAAACGTTTTGTGTTATTTTTCCGAGTTCCTTTATACTATCAATTCACCCACTTCGCGTAACTACCGTCCAACTCAACTGTGTCCGAACAAGCTGACCACTCAAAATCTAATAATTTCGCCACCCAACAATTTTCCAAAACTCCCGAAAAAAAAGTAACGGCCGCCAGGGTCGTTCACCCTTCACAAAAAAAAAACCCCGCAACCCATAACAAAAAGGAGTGCAATTGCAGACATCTAGCATACTCCCACGATTGTCCGCTATCACGCTCTATCAATTTACCATGATAGACACATACATCATCTATCGTCAATATTACCGCCGTGATATTGTAAATCACATCGACAACAGCATATACATGAGATGTTTGATGAACTGACCGGTCCATACATATCTACAAATGCAATGCTGTTGTTGTTGCAATTTACTCTACCTGGAAAGGTCGTCGATAAATGATGTACATTGTCGTAGGTCAGTTCAATTATCCCATAGAGCTACTGGAATAGCATGTAATTGAACTGAGCTATGAATATGAGTACGTGGTTCGCAACAATCGTGGGGACGACCCAGACCCAGGAGATGTCTCATACTGCCGGGCTAGAAAGAATAATACCTTTAAGGTGGTCAAGGGCGTATGTCACTAGCCTGGAAGACTCCGATGAGTTTTCCATTCTCGTCTTCCAGTTCATAAGCCACTTGACCAATCCTACGGCGGACCATTGTACTGATAAACTTCGGGGAAAGTTTAGCAGCAAAACGGTCCGCAGCTCGACTAAGAACATGGTTCGAGACGAAAACCCTTTGACCCGGAGTAAAAGCTTTTGGCCGACTACGAAGATTATAACTTCGCGCCGCTCGGGCGTAAGCTTCGGCCAGCTTTTCTTTCACTCGACTATGTGCCAGCTGCAATCTGTCGCGATTAGACTGAAGATTCAACTCTCCGTCTCCAAGTGCATCAAGTTGCTTCAGGAGAGCGTAATCTTCGCCATTCTGAATACGATGGTACCCGAACATTAGAAAATGGGGGGAAAATCCGGTTGAATCATGCACCACATTGCGGAATGCGCTGCACGATTCACTCAGATGTTCCTCCCAGTTCCGATGATCAGATCCCACGTAAGCTCGAATTGCAGCTAGCGTGGACTGGTTCGTTCGCTCCGAAGCATTCGATTGAGGAGAATACAAAGGAGTGAATACGTGATGCACACCGTACTCCTTTAAAAATCCTTCGAATGTTCCGGAGACGAACTGTTTCCCATTGTCTGAGTGAAGAAACTCTGGTACTCCATAGGTCAAAAAGATTTCGTCTCGAAGGTAGTTCACGACCACTTCAGAAGTAGCTTTGTGTATGGCCTTAAGCCACACAAATTTGGTGTAGTGGTCGAGAACTACAAATATATAGGTATTACCCCTTCTAGACCGCGGATAAGGTCCCATGAAATCCACGAAAATACGCTGCATAGGTCGATCAGTCTCTCGACGTGATCCCATCGGGGGTCTCATTCGATAATTCGGAGGCTTAATCATTTTGCAAGTGCTGCAGTTACCAATATGTTCCGCGACATCGGCTCGGAGCTTCGGCCAATAATAATATCTCCGCAGCACTTCAATTGTTTTTCGAATACCGCAATGAGACCCACGAGGATCATCGTGAGCACGACTGATTAAGCTATGCCGGCAGATTTCAGGGACCCACAATTTAGTTCGGGGAAGGTCTGTTGTCTCCCCAGATTCACCTTGGGTAATATAAACGCGATCATCCCGTACGTGCAAATTTTGGAATTTGTCCGGATTACTCTTGATTTGAACACAAAGTTGTTTGTATTCCGGATCCAGAAAAGCCGAATCGGGGATGATCTCGTCTATATGACAGTGTTCGGGGAGGCAACAGACGTTGCCCGCATGAGCTCTGGAAAGTGCATCCGGGACTACATTTTGAGTCCCTTTTCGATGCTCGACGGTGAAGTTAAACGCCTGCAGTTTCAGACTCCAACGTGCCAGCCTACCACACAAGTCTTGTTGGCTCATCAACCACTTCAGACTTGCATGGTCGGTAATGATAGTAAACGGCAGCCCTTCGATATATGCCCGAAATCTCTTAACGCTTTGCACCGCAGCTAAGCATTCCAACTCGGTAACACTATAGTTGCGCTGCGCAGCATTTAGCTTAACGGACATATAAGCGATGGGATGTTCACCACCATTATCATCCTTCTGAAACAAGACACTTCCAACTCCAGTGCAGCTAGCGTCACACTGGATGTAAAAGTGCCTTGTAAAATCAGGATTGACAAGCACGGGAGCTGAAACCAAAAGTTGCTTTACGCGCTCAAAGGAATTACTGGCTTCCGCTGTCCACTTGAAAGATTGTTTTCCTTTTAACAAATCCGTTAGCGGGGCGGTAACCGCTGAAAAATTCGGAATGAAACGGCGATACCAACCCGCCATGCCCATGAACCGCCTAATATCCTTAGCACTTTTGGGCTCTGGATACGCAATTATGCCTGAGACCTTGTCAGGATCAGTCATAAGGATACCATCACTCACCACATAGCCAAGGTATTTGATTTCCTTTTGGATGAACTTGCTTTTCTCTACGTTTATGGTGAGTCCAGCCTTCTCAAGAAAACCTGCAACTTTCGAAAGTAGTTGCAGATGTTCTTCGAAGGTGGAGCTAGTGACAAGCAAGTCATCCAAATATACAAACACCTTGTCCTGTAGCTCATGTGGTATAACCTTATGCATGAGCCTGCACATGGTCTGAGGTGCGTTACAAAGCCCAAAAGGCATCACCTTAAAGTGATATAGGGGTCTGCCTGGGACGGTAAACGCCGTTTTCTCCCGAGATTTCTCATCTAACGGGATTTGCCAAAAGGCATCTTTCAAGTCAAGAGCGGATATGAATCGAGTTGATTGCATCCTTGCCAGTAATCCCTCAATAAGCGGCAACGGATAAGCATCTTTGACTGTAACTTCATTCAGCCGTCGGGCATCGAGACATAGACGCACTTTGCCGGGCTTCTTTACAAGAGTTACTGGAGAGCTCCAGGCGCTATGACTTTCTTCGATTACCCCCAGGGACAACATACGATCAAGTTCGTCATACATCAGTTTCTGAACGACAGGTGATACGGCGTAATGTCGTTGTTTAATTGGCTTCGCCACACCGGTATCAATTATGTGAGAAACCAATGATGTCTTTCCCAAGCCTTTTTCGTGGAAAGACGGAAACTGACGTTTGACGAAATCGAGTCTCTGCTGGTCAGCTGAGGATAATTGAAGAGAGTTTCCTGAAGCAGGCACTTGCTCCAGTTCGACAGCGGCAACCTGCATTGGTACGATTTTAAACAAGTCCCAGAAATCCATTCCTAAATATAATGGATTTGTGAGACTTGGGACAACGAGCAATCTTAAAGATTTCGTTTTGTCCTTAAATCGCACCAATGTACGCACGTATCCCAGTACCGATGCTTTTTGACCTGAGGCGGTCCTGACGTCAGCCTGCAGCGTATGTAGCTGCAAGCCAAGGTCATCTATTAGATCTAAAGCACCGGTACCCAGGATACTTACGCTGGCCCCACTGTCCAACAGGCCTTTGATCTTCCGACCTTGTATGATAACCTCAGCGAAAGGCCGATTATCTAGGTCGGAAGATACCACTGAGGCAACACATGCCTGCTTCAGGAGGCGCCTGTCGCAAAAGAACCTCCAGGTTCGATGGATCCTTTTCATCGTTGCAGCAGTCTGAGTTCTGGGTCGACATTTGTCGCTACTTCGGCTGTCTCCGGACGCCTGACTGCCGGTTGAGGGGGAATGTGAGAGCTCCCCGTTGGTCTCACATTCCCTCTCAAGTTTCCCCATCCACTACAGCGGGAACATTTGGGCTTGACGGTCCCTGTCAAACCGCAGCCGAAACAAAATACATGCTGCGGAGGCAGAGGACAATCGACATAGCTATGGCCCATGTCCTTGCAGTTCCAACAACATCTATAGCTGTTACTGGCTGTCGGTTTGGCAGGGAGCGTTGTTGCCCTTGCTAAATGAAGAGCTTCAACATCAGCACTGGCTTCCCGCTCACAGCTCACATCTAGCTCGTGGACCTGTGCACGGCCTACTGTAACTGATCCGGAAGCTGCCCTTCGGTTCCACCGTTCTTCTATGGAAGCACATTGACGCATTAACTCCCGAGCTGAATTAAACGAAAATCCCGCTAAGTAATCACTGAGACGCTGATTAACGTTATCGAAAATCGTCACTTGCATGTCAGTGTCACTTAACGGGACCCGCAGCTCGGAACTGAGTGCGTCAATGGCATCCATAAAGTCCCGGAAGCTTTCGTTCGGCCGTTGTTTTCGGGCACTAATGGCCTGCCGAACATCCACATCGGTCTTCCGAAACGTGAACCTTTCTAAAAAGGCAGCCCGGAGATTTCGCCACAATAGACGGGGCATTTTGGAGCGAGTCAGCCAGTACCAATCCGCTGCCTTTCCCTTCAGCAAGAAGTGAAGGTCCGATGCCACCTCCTCACCTGACATCCCGTAGCTGGTTGCCAACGATTCCACCCTGATAACGAACTGCTGGGCTGTTGGGCCAGTAGAGGTGGAGGAACCGTCAAAATAGAACCCCCACTTCAACATTCCCACTGTAGGGCGATGAGAACGTGTCGCACTGGCCACCGTGTTATATGGCGGACGCGGCATGGTAGGGGCTTCCACGAAAGGTGGAGCATTAGCCGCATTATTAAAGGGCGAATGAGATCCCGTTGGGGCCTCAACAAAAGGTGCAGTACCAGCGAATGTGTGGCATACAGGTCGAGACACTGTTGGTGTTCCCAGAAGATGTGTATTATTAAAGGTGCTAGCCATTGGCTCAGGAACTGAAGGTGTGTCTTCCAGGTGAAGATCCGCGAGAAAATCGTTAAGCGAATGATCAAAATAAGCCATTTTCAAAATATGTTTAAAAAGAAGAATAAAAAAAAAACGAGGAGAAGGAAAAAAAAATATTTTTCAAAATTTGTGAGAGAAGAAAAAAAAGAAAAAATAAAATAAAAAAAGTATGATCTTTCAAAATATATGAGAGGAATTCAGTAATCATTTGAGTTCTTCCGTTCCTTCCAAATGAACACCTATAGGAAAGGGGAGGTAGGTTGAAATTTGGATGAGGATAGAAAAAAAAATAAAGGAAGTAGAACCTCGTCGCGTCGCAGGGCTACAAACTCTTTTGAGAACTAATTCGATTAGATTTACTAATAAATCAAACAGCCCTAAGCCGGATATAGTTTCAAGATAATGTTAACACCTGCGAACGCAGATGGTCAACTACCGAGTTGCCTCCTAATTCCAGCGGCCACTCAAGGGCCTATCCCACGCGGGAGATGTAGGGGCAGTCTCGATAGTTGGTCCATCCTACGACGAGACTCTACAACCTGTAAAGGATAAAATTTGGACGCCATTGTTGCAATGACGACCGCTCGACGTGTGGCCCGCGGTAATGGACCGCAGACTTCCATTCGAAGCTGATCAACAATAATCAAACGATGGCCCATGCCATCGGAAAGAAAAGCCAATTTACGAATTTGGGCGCCATATGTTGCGAACCACGGCTTTTATGTCAAGCCGCCGTCATTGCAACAAGATATTTTTTTTTTATTTGACCAGACTGCTTGTGGCTCGGTGGCTCATGTCCCGGCTAGACCAACGGCGGTCGTGGATTATTTGAGCCAAAGCAACCTGGTCCTTGATAAGCCACCTGAAAACAAAACGTTATGGAGGAGAGGAGGGGGAAGGAGGAAGGAAGATGCCCATCCTTCGGGGCACGGAAGAACTCAAAATTAGAAGGTTTTAGTTTTTCATTATAAATTCATATATTCACAAAAATGAAGCATATATAACAACAGGGAGTTCAAGAAAAATGTTGAAAATTAAATTGAAATTAAAAAAAAAATAATACTAATGAATGAAGATAGGAATAGAAGGTGAATTAAAAGAAAAGAAATCCAGAATTCAGAAATTAAAAATTAGAATAAAATATATATAAAAAGTAAAACTTACGGTTAAAGAAAGCTCGCCGACGATCGATCGTAGGTACCAACTCAACCAATATGAATTCTAAAAAAAATACAACAACGACAAAAGAAAGCAAATCGAACTAAAATCTCCCTGCTCACAAAATAACTATTAGCTCTCTCCGTCCTCCAGGTAAAATCACGATCCGTTAGTTGAATCCACACAGAAAACAAAACCAAATTCAGTTTTGATCGGACCAGCAGTCGCCGTCGCAATCTAAATCGCGTGATGGAATACGCGCCTTCAGTAAAAATCGCTGTCGTCGCGTGTTGGAACACGCAGCCACAATCGTGCGTTCGAGCACACAGCCACAATCGCGTGATGGAACACACAGCCACAATCGCGTGTTGGAGCACTCTCATCAAAAGAAGTTTCCAATGGCAACACAAGCCCTTAGCCGATGCCAGAAATATGTATCGTTGTTATAAATTTTGTATGCTTTCGCAAGTGGTCAGCAACAACAAGAATTTATCAAAAATTATATGACAACGGATGGCGGTAAACGCACAGGGTTCTGACTTTTCTTATGGGAGCTCTTTTAAGGAACACTGATTTTCACCCACTATGTTTTTAGTTTTTTTTTTCTTGGTGTTTCTGTTTCACTTAAACGTTTTGTGTTATTTTTCCGAGTTCCTTTATACTATCAATTCACCCACTTCGCGTAACTACCGTCCAACTCAACTGTGTCCGAACAAGCTGACCACTCAAAATCTAATAATTTCGCCACCCAACAATTTTCCAAAACTCCCGAAAAAAAAGTAACGGCCGCCAGGGTCGTTCACCCTTCACAAAAAAAAAACCCCGCAACCCATAACAAAAAGGAGTGCAATTGCAGACATCTAGCATACTCCCACGATTGTCCGCTATCACGCTCTATCAATTTACCATGATAGACACATACATCATCTATCGTCAATATTACCGCCGTGATATTGTAAATCACATCGACAACAGCATATACATGAGATGTTTGATGAACTGACCGGTCCATACATATCTACAAATGCAATGCTGTTGTTGTTGCAATTTACTCTACCTGGAAAGGTCGTCGATAAATGATGTACATTGTCGTAGGTCAGTTCAATTATCCCATAGAGCTACTGGAATAGCATGTAATTGAACTGAGCTATGAATATGAGTACGTGGTTCGCAACAATCCTCAATGACTTACGGGACACCCTGTACTAATTGAAATTTTTTCAGAATATTTTTCAATTAAGGCCATCATAACGAGTCAATAGATAATTCTTTGCAGATCGTGGTTTCTTATTAGGCTTTGGCCACTGAAGAGCACACGCTATCCAGCATGCTAACTTGATAGAGCTTCATACTCCTGAGTTTGGTTGTTATCAAGTTGAGGCTTCATCGGAAGAGCAATATAGTAAAGACTGCAGATTCTGTACTTCTAAATAGCAATGGGAGGCTTCAAACCAATAACCTACGAATCTTGGTAATAGCCCTATCGTCTAGGCTCTGTTGCAGTGGTTTCCAATCTTTATCAATTCGTGTGCCCTTCAAAAAAAAAAGAATATTTTAACAGTGGAAGAATTTTTTTGCTGGAATAAAAAAAACCCACAAAATCGTCATGTACTTCAAAAACCTAATGCCTGGAGTAAATAATATATATTCAATAATATAAAAAAACGAATTATGTCACTAATACACTAATATGTACTCGTTTAAAAAGCTTATCTTGAGGACACCGAAGGTGTGTGCACTAACCACAACACCAACCAGACTACATAAATTGTGTACCGCAGAATAATAAATATACAATAGAGCCCCGATATTTCGGATTAATTATGGGACCGACCCCCAATTTGATTATCGAGTAGTCCAGATTACCAAAAAGCGCCGATTGGGACTCCAGTAAATGTCTACCTACAGCAAAAAGTTTATGCTAAAATTGTTACTTAATTAATTAATTATTTACTGAAAACCGGTCGGTAAAGTCTGATGCATGATTTTTTATTTGTCGCTTATAAATTTAAGTTGCAAGTACATTTGTGCATGGGCGTAGCAAGGATTTCTATCTGGGGAGGGGGCGAGCCCACTATTTTATGATTTTTTGGGTGGGGGAGGGGGTGCTGTAGCATGTAATTCAAGACAACAGCACTTCAGATTTTTAGTCGGTCGCAAAAATATTGTTAAGAAACTTTTAAATTCAAATTATCCTCTTGATTACATCAAGCTCGCCTGGTCGACTTTGGCTTTTTAGACAGTGGCTTGTCTATATGTACTCAATGCTAGAGAGGGTCAAGGTTCGGGAAAAGTGTAGCTCCGGAAAAGGATCACCGTGGCCATCACGAAAAAGTCTTCAAATAAATAGCCACAAGTAGAAGATTATTCAGTTTCTATTACCTAATTGATTTAAATTATTCGGAAAACACAGAAATATGAGACATGTTCTTTATGTCCTATGCCCCTATCAGGCAGATTTGTGTATGTACTCTTTGTCACCAAATTAACTCCTTTCAGTCAGTATGATGTTAAATTCCATTAACTGCATGTGGCATATTCCTTAATTATGCTAACGGTAAACGCTATAACAATGTTATACAAGTTTCATTTGAGGCACGAAATGATGAAATACAGAAAATAGGGGAAAACTTTTTGGTAATTAAGTGGACGGAGCCAGATTGCATGGACAACCGACAGCTCGACGGAAGCAATCAGTAGATGAGGACACCCACCAGATGCTGGGCTTTCGGAATCGGAGGACAATGTAGAGTGCAATTGGAGGTCGATCATACAGGCGACGTCGGGCTTTCGTGGCATAAAGCGAATGAAGAATTTAATTTAAGAATGAAAGGCCTAAACCTTGTCCTCCTTGTTTCGGAAGCCCAGCATGTGGTGGGCGCCCTCATCTACAGAGTTTCCCAGCGAACTCTCGGTCGTCCACGCAACCTTCTTGGCATGCAATTATCGTCCATTCGTTGTACAGGGTGGGGCAATTACAAGTTCGTTTTTAAAAATGCAAAAAAAAAAAAATAAATTTTTTTCCAAGTCCTATGGCTTTACTAGGAAGTAAGTAAGCTCCCATTAATGATGGAACACAACTTCATTCAAGAGGCTGCCCCGGCTGGCGTCGCAGTAGCGCATTCTGTCACACCAATTTTCCAAGACCCTGTCGATGGTTTCAGGCTGTAGCTCACGGATTGCTGGGATGATATTGGCTTTAGTTGCTTGAATCGTTTCTGGATTGTTGGCATAAAATCGGTCCTTCACGGTTCCCAACAAAAAAAGTCCAAAGAGGTCAAATCGCAGCTCCGAGGCGGCCAATTGACATCGCCAAAACCGCTGATAACACGATTTGGGAATTTGGTGCGTAAAAGATCGATTGTGGCATGGGCTATGTGGCATGGCGTGCCATCCTGCATGAACCAGAGGTCGCCCAAATCCATGTCTTCAATTTCAGTAAAAAAAGTCCAAGTCCAAAAAAAAAGTCCAAAGAGGTCAAATCGCAGCTCCGAGGCGGCCAATTGACATCGCCAAGACGGCTGATAATAAGATTTGGGAATTTGGTGCGTAAAAGCTCGATTGTGGCATGGGCTGTGTGGCATGGCGTGCCATCCTGCATGAACCAGAGGTCGTCCAAATCCATGTCTTCAATTTCAGTAAAAAAAAGTCGGAAAACATGGCTCGGTAACGCGCACTGTTGACCGAAACGTTGTTACCAGCCTCATTTTGGAAAGAAAAATGGTCCAATGATGCCAACACTCTACAATCCGCACCAAACTGTCACTCTCTGTGGATGCATTGGCTTCTCGACAACAACGTGCGGGTTTTCCGAGCCCCAGATGCGGCAATTTTGTTTATTAACGTAGCCGCCGAGATGAAAATGCGGCTCATCCGAAAAGATAATTTTTCGCCCAAAATCGTTGTCCAATTCAAGCTGCACTAAAGTCCAAACTGCGAAGCGCTATCGAAGGTGATGGTCGTGCGACTTTAATTGCTGAGTCAATTGGACCTTGTAAGGGAATAATCTGAGATCTTTGTGCAGAATTCTTCTCAGTGCGTGAAATGTTTAACTGTTGAGATCGATGGCGTGTTGATGTTCGTGGATAGAGTCTCACACTCTGGGCTACAGCAGCCACATTTTTATCTGTGCGCACCGTACGACGACGCACGGGGACCGTGAGTGTTGTCCGCTAGCATGCCAGTCTCACGAACTTTTTGCACAAACTTGCGTATGTGACGCTCGGTGGGGCTTCATTTCGGCTTCCTGTCCTTCTTTTCAATAAACGCACTGTTTGGACTAGACAGCACTCACTTTGGAAATAAGTTTTCAATATTTCCCAACGTTGTTCAAGCGTAAAGCGACTCATTTCGTTCCGCGGATGTATGTTACTGACTTTCTATCCAGATTTCGAACGAAAGGCAGCTGTCAGTGTCAAACTAACCTATGATTTAAAAACGAACTTGCTACCGAACCGTTACATACCCCGTCCATTGCAAACGTTGAATCTTCACGATTTTCGATACTTCCAGCTCATCGTACAATTGATACAACTCATGGTTGTACCGGATGCGCCATTTATCTCGCTCGCGAACGGCCCGAAAATTCTCCGGAGGACCTTTCGTTCGAGTCCATCGTCCTGCTTGAATCCAGAACGAGTTTCAAATAGGTCAGTAAGTCTCTGCGAGACTGTATTAGTCATCTTCATCCTAATGAGTCGCAACAGCTTTGCCGGTATACCAAAATGTATCAACATGTTGTACAGTAATTTTCGGTAAAGTTCGGTTGCTTATTTATTTTATCTTTATTTTACTTTTATTTTTTTCTGTAAAAAAAAATGCTCAAATTGAACTCCATCTGTTAAAAATTCACCGGATCAAAATTGACTTGGCCTAAATTTACCCCTTTAATTACTAAAGCTGTCCTACCGGCACAAAGCAATGACAAACTCTTGAAACCACCTAACTTTTTCTATTGTCATTCATATCTCTTCTTCTCAGCCGTTTATAGGCAATTTCGAGTCAATGTTACATTGCATATCATTTCGGAGTGTATATAATGTTGCAAGCACTATATATTTCCTATCCACACATATTCGAAAATTTTGGATCACGCCGAGATTCGATTTCCGGACGTCTAGATTACTAGCATCGTAGAGTGCGACTCAACCAAGTGAGCCACAGAGCGTGTCATTCATATATAGCCCATACATTTCAGAAAATTACAAAGCAACTAAAGTGAGACACTGAAAACGAAGGCATCGATCAGGCTTCCAGTTCCAATGAGGATATTTTAATTTCACCATGTTCTTCTTGTTCTTTTCCTCATTACACACAATTTAATGCAATTCCAAAGATTAACGAGTAAATAAATATTAAAAACGAAAGAGTTAAGCCAGTAACCTGACAATTGAACTAAATTCGAATTCCCATTTGTATTTTTGGTGGATTCGTAAGAATAATAATAATATTCTCATACTGATATTGTGTTTTTGCGCGCCTTGTGTTAATCTAGCTCCTCAATTTGAATTGTACTAATAGGCTACTCACGGATCGCCTATATAACATCGCTTCGACGCACACAAACTTTCGATGTGTGGATACTACAGTTACCATCGTATAAAACTTCTGTGCATTTATACAACATAACGATCCTATAAATCAATTTGATTTATTTTTATCAACTAGGTGAACATCAAAAACAAAAAAAAAGTCGTTAGAAAAATGCCTAACCATAATTTGAATCATGTCAAACATACGGAGGCATCATCATCCACAACATTGCGTCGTTATCATATCATGATGATGATGATGTCGGTCATGCTAGCTTCTGGCGCATCAACAGCAACTCTCAACTACTAGCCACACATCAACACACCAATCCATCAGTCATCACAACAAATGCTCATGCTCGGCAAAACATATGACTATGATCACCACACCACCATCATGTTGATCATCATCATCATCACGACATACCTTACGCAGTATAATGTCTCTCAAATAAAAATATGCATCTATGAAATATCTTTCGCACATAAATGGCAAACACTCTGGAATTAAATATATAAAATTAAATTATATCTATACCATACGAAAGGATTGCATGGTGGTGGCATGGATGGCGCGGAGCAGTGTGGTATAGACTGAATGATGATATAGAATGTTTGCACGATTGCTATAAAGTATGTAAAAAAAAAATTAAAACAAATCTTAATAAAAAGATGATGATTGACGAACCAAAACCAACCGCATTGCATGGCGGCGCGATCGTTCAAAATCAAATCGAGATCTCGCTAATACTGGGAACACTGCCTTTTTCTTCTTCACGACGCAGTATATTTCCATTCCACTTTAAACTCGTAGAATCTCCTCCACTTGGGCTATCTCATATCTCTGTATCTCTATTGTATTCTGGGTAAATTTGTTTATCGTGCGATTTGAATACAAATGAAGTGATTTACTCGACAATAGTAACAAAATAGACACACGAGATACCAAAAGTGTATTTACACATATTGCGGGAATTTCGTTGATTTTTTTTTTGTTCACATCACGCTCTTGCAGTATCGAGACAAGGCTACATTATATGAGAACTAGACAATATTTTCATTTCTTCGAATAGCCACGATTGTTTTTTTCAAGGGGATCTCTTCGTGGTTGCGAAAAAAAATGCGAAAAGATAAGATGCGTGTGCACAGTATTTACATCAAACGAGGCGAATGGTGGAAAAGTATTATCTTACATTGTTAAGTGGATTTACATTGATTTTCTTTTTGTATTTTTTTTTTTTGCTTTTGTGTTTCGGTTAATTGTGGTTATCGGCAAAGATTTCTAACTTGGATAGTGCGCGAGCATAAGAGGAACGCACAGATATTTATTTTCAATTGAAATTGCGGTAGCCTCCGGGCGACAAAAGTGCAATTCGTAAAGTAATCAAAAATCATAATAAATATGCATGTAATTGAAAATCGTGCGATATTTTTGAATAATTTTATTTCGACTATATACGAAATGGAAAATATTATACTTGAACTTCATTGTCATCTTGACGTGACTCGCTTAAATTACTTTTTCGACAAAAGATGGCTATAAGCACGACAATGGCAGCCGTTTTTTTTTATCATCGAAATCATTTTAATTTTGCGCGTTATTTCAAGATTCTCACTTCTTTTTTATTGTCTTAGAAAACATTAAAATGTATATATTCGATAAGTTGCTGAGATACGACATTCAATGGAATCTTGCGTGATTTTGGTTATGTAACTGAGATCTCATAGTAAATGGATTTGCTTATCGAGAAGCCATCTAACATTGAGCTGTTTTGACTGGTAATTAAAATAAAGAAAAAATGTTTAGAAACAAAAAGGCTCTGTGACCATTTTTGGGTTTAGATGTGAATTGAGTGAAGGTGAAATTCAACCGAAATTTTGTGAAGCTGATGTTCTGCTTTATTTTTTGAATTCAAACATTGTTTTCGATTTCTTTCGATTTTTATAGTAGATCGGTGTCGGCAGATTTAGATACATATATCTGTTTGCAGGACACGGCAAAATTAGGAGATGAACTTCATAAGATTGTTGTTACAGATGGAATAGGGGGGGGGGGGGGGGGGGGGGGCGATAAATCCCGCAGTTTGTATAGAATTAGCCATTGTTCAAATCATCTTCCATTAGTGGCTGTTATGAAAATGTTCTTTTCCCGCAAGTGCATTTATTGTGCAAATTAATTATACAAATCACTTTAGGCAAATTGACTGATTGAATCAATTTAGTGACCGGACTTTCAAGGTTTTGATTGACTGCCGCTTAAATGTCGGGGGAGTCCAGAAAAAAAATCAATGAAAACCCCCAAAAATGTTATTCAGAATTTTGTTTTGTAATTGGCCACAATGGGGAAAATCGGTGCATTTTTCGTGGGTCAGAGAAGTTAGGACGAGGATAAGCGGTGCAATTTCATGCATAATTTCAGTTTTAAATTTCTGGTTATACATATGTATGTAGGCCTGCTCGGTACCGAGATTTCAGTACCGGGTTTCGGTTTTTTTCAATACCCGGTACCACAAGCGGTTTCCCTGACTCAGGTTTTTTTCGGTACCGACGGTTTTTTTTTAACCATAAGCCGGTTTTTTCGAGTACCGGGTTAAAAACCGTTACCAAAAAACCTGAGAAAACCGGCTCATGGTTGAAGTGAATCGTTCTTTTTAACTCGGTACCAAAAAACCGACTCGTCGGTCGTGTTTTTTTTAACTCGGTACCAAAAAACCGGGATAGCGGTACTTTAGAATATCGGGTCCGGTACCAAGTGAACACCGGTTTTGTACCGGGATCCCGGTTTTTGGAACAGGCCTATATGTATGTATATGCAACAACCGGACTTCGTTTTCTCACTAGCATTTCAATACCAAACAAAAGTATTAAGTCAGTAACCTGACAGCTACATACACTCTCAATCCATAGGATAGTTCCAATTGAAAAATGGCTGTATGTCGGAAAGTGATAACGGTATTTTCTTCAAACTTGGTGACAACATTTTTAGTAGCCTGCTTGTTATTTTAATAACATAAGGTCTCAAATCCGGAGTCCTGATAGGATTTTCTTACGCGAATTCTTAAAAACAGTTCAAATGTGAAAGTTTTTAGGATAGTTCCCGAGGAAATAAAACATCAAATAACGCTACAAAAGCATAATTTTATTCTGGTAAATGTAGCTAGTAATGAGTATGAGTTCCTTTTTTGAGCTCAAAAAGTCAATCTGGAATAGAATTGTATAGGTTTTAACAGTAATTTAAACACTTACAGAAGCTCTTCAGTGATTGATTGATTAGAGAGTGTACTTATTACTATCCGCAGCTTTTCACAAATTGAGGATTTTTCATTGAAAACGTAGTAGAGTCGACTTATTTTCGTTGACTAAGTAAAATTTCCTACACAAAACTCTCGACATGTCACGTCGGCATAAAATGAATCATCCCTAAATCATACGCCAAGGCGGCATTATGTTATGCGAATTACCTCGCTAAATATCGACTGTATAGGGGTCAAAACTTGGCATATTTGGGGCATCTTTAGACGGCTGTATCTCTGAAACGATAGATACGACTCTCGTTTTTTTTTAGCAAAATGTGGGCTCTCGCTCAGGGCCGTAGCTAAGAGGGGGGGGGGGTATGTGGGGTGTCTCACCCCCTTACATTTTCAATTTTTATCCGCAGGCGTCGATGTTGATGTTCAAGGATACAAACATTTGAAAGTTGCAATATTAAAAGTTGGTAATTGAATGTGCATACTTATTAACAGAGGTATTCGGCATGAAAACATCAAACTCACGTCTAAATTGAAAATTTTGTTAACATTATTGACGCCGTGAAACTCATTTGCAGTACAATTAAGTCTTTTAAAGACATTAACAACGACAGCGAAATCAATGCGTTCAAAGTTCAAAGCTCCATGATTTTCGTAAGAAAATTAGATATTGACCCTGAATCTGGCTCAAAAACAATACCAAACTCGTCGTGCTCCGGAAAAAATGGATCAATCAGCTCAAACCACAGCCGAAATAGACTTTGCAACATTTTACCGAAAAGAGTCCAAAATCCTTCTTGACGTTTTTATCTCGAAGTTCACAGAACAATTGAAAAAAACAGCTTAACTGCTCCAACCATTTCAAGACAAATTTTGACCGATAGGAATGCCTTGCTGAAATTCAAATTCTTCTTGATAAATTGCTCCGAGTGTCAAAATTTTAGGATGATAGCGAGAGAGACTTTCAAACTAAGGACCGAAAGCTTACAAGATTATTCAGCTTATTTTGACATGTCCAGTGACCTGAGCTTCGAGTCAGCGATCATTTAGTTAATTAACACTAATAATCAACAATTATGCTAATGTTTTCTGCAAAGTATATTGTCGATAAAATGGATTTACATCGAATTGTGGAGCGAAGGTCCAAAACTAAGTTATGGTGGGTCACAACTTAACTGGTTGAATCGAATTTCTATATATTCATACAATCCTTCGTGTTTTTGTCTTTGTATTTTTCGATGTTTACATGAACGCTCAAAAAACATATCATAATTAGAGGTACGGAAATTTCGCAAATAAAAACAGAAATTTCACATAAACTAATTTTGGATATTAGAAATTTCACTGGAATTTGCATAAACACCTAGTTTTGTAAATTTTCTATACTCATAGATTCACTGTTCAAGATTCACGTTGCAAAAAAAAAAAACGTCTGCCAACTGCATCAACGAATTTAGACAACACACATCGACAAGACCCCTCCTCAAGGAGTTACAGTAACGGCAAAACGAGAAACGTTACGCTTTTATCTTTATGTAAAGTTCATTTCGATTTCGGGGCCCGCCGAACCAAGAGAAAAACTCTGTCTAAAAAAACGCATTGCAGGAAACAAAGTTCATTAATCAAACCTACAACTAAAGTGGGTACGGTTCCCATATGTTCCCACAGCATGTTGTCCATTCTGATCCTCTAACTGCGATTTTACGAATAAGAAATGATCTCTGGAACTTTTTGTTTACATATTCCACATGTTGTGGGAACATATGCGACCGGTTCGTTTCAGAATCGCACCCAATTTCTCTATTCTTATTAACGGAAAACGTGAGAACAAAATCTGAGATGAAAAATTATCTCCAATAATTAACATTTTCGGACAAAAATAAAAGTCCAAATTAGATCATTTCTCATTTATTCGCATAAATGAGCAATTTTTGCCGAAATTCGCATCTCGTTATTTCGTAAAAACGAAATTTCCGTACCTCTAACTAGAATTGGTGAATTTTCAAATGTAGTCGGCAAATTTTACTTTTCACCCCCTAACAAATGTTTGCTCGGTACGTCCCTGCTCTCGCTCTACGTCGACTTCTATAAACCCTAATATCGAAAATGTTCATTTGAAAACACAGAGTGCCGCGATTATCCTGCTAAATATCGACATTGGAATTGAAGCATCTTAAGCTTGATTTTAAAGGCGTTTTCATCGGAATACACTCAATACACATAATGTACATATTCCAGTATAATTTCAGTATTTTTTACGTCTGTATCGATTGGCATCTTGTATGGACTTTTCATGTGGATTCATACGTGTCCAGAAATATTTTTTAAGGTCCATATTTTATTATTTATTTGTAGTCTGGCTGGTCCAGCGGTTAGTGCGCGTACCTTCGGTGCACAGGCTCATGAGTTCCAATCTCACCGTGTTCCATGGTGTTTTTCGAACTCACGAGCTTGTGACGGACTATGATCTCATTCAGATGTTAAACGAGTACCCATTTATGGGGATAAATAACACTGCTGAGCGTGATGCTGATCTCATTACCTCAACAAAAAGCAGATAAGATCTTGGAAATAGGATGTCACTAACACATCCTGCGGCCTTAGTCCAATACTGGATTGTCGCGCCTGTTATTTATTTATATTTTATTACGTTCGTATATTTTTTTACGTCCGCTTTTTTTTTACGTCCGTAACGATTGACAACGTGCATGCCCTTGTTCTTGACATCTCGAAGTCTCTGCATTTGATTTTTTTTCATCTTTTTTTTTTATTATTAGGAGAGTTTTCTTCCGCGTGATCCATACATTCGTCTCTAAAAATGGATCTGCATTCAAAACACGACGTATTTTTTTTACCTCCATGTTTTTTTTATTCACGTCCGTAGCGATTTTCAACTTGTCATATCGATTTAGAACAATTCATTCTTTTCTTTAATTAGTTAACCATTTCAGTGCAGTTTCTTTCCTTGTTACCACGGATTAAGCAGAATTTCTCTTACTATCCTTTGCTTTGGTTAAGCCATGTTAAAGGTACGTTGTGCTCGACACGACTGCGTCGGCTCTAGCGACAGCGACTCGCTCATTTCATATGGATTGATTGATTGATTGTCAAAGCCACTAGCTGTGTTTACATATCGCGCTTTATATTTTTGAGTATTTTTGCAAGTAAAACCACCCAAACTGTTGAAAATTTGTTTTTTTTTTGCGATAGATCCGAGTGCTTCTTAAATCCAGTGCTAACACTATCAGCAATCTACTCGAATTAATACAGACGAAATTTGTGATTTCAAAATCAGGTAAATGTCCAAAAGATCCCTCGCTGAAACGTCACCCGAAAATTTCTCTGCTACGAAAAAGTATAACACCAAAATGACACCAGAAGACAAAAAAGAGTGATTCGTATGCTCTCGGAAACTCTAGACGAGAAGCTGAAAGAATTTAGGGATGTAGTTAGGGGCGACATGAAGGAGCTATTCACCAAGATTGACGACCTGGAGAAATGCAATAGACAACTTGCAAGCGAACTACAAAATGTTCAAGCAACCACCCAAAAACAAGCATCACTGATAGCAAAACTTCAAAAAAATGCAACAGCAAGTAACTTAATTGTGAAGTTGCCATTTAACTTTACACAAAATGAAAACGAAACAATCAAAGATATTTGCATCAACACCTTGCACTGTAGCGAAACGCTGTCAAATGACCAGATACACAAACTGCACGGCGCGGCTGGGGGGCGGAGCACCTTCCGTATCACACTTCGCGATCGGCAACAAGTTATCCGAGCGCTGCAAAACGCGAAAAGATTAAAAGACACTAATATCTTTGTACAAAAGGATTTGCCTTACGAGATACGGCAAAAGCGAAACCAGCTGTTGAAAATTAAAAAACAAATCAGCGAACGTCGACCGAATTTGAAGGTGTACGTCAAAGACGAAATAATGCTGATAAGTGGCAGACAGTTCACCTGGAATACTAATAACAACAAACTGGAATGCGAAGACAGAGACGGGCAAGCTGAACTGAATGAAATAATAAGATCGGAACCGAGCACTAGCACCGCCGAGAGATATGTTGCAATGAATGCCACTGGTGATGATGATAATGCTGTGGGGGGCAATTCGCGAATTAACGCATAGGGATTTGCAGCCGTCTGCGAAGTTTATCAACGAGTAGAACTCAAAATATTATCGTTTAACATTGCCGGCTTGAAAAATAAGAATTTATTTAATAATTTTTATGAATATATTGATAGTTTTCACATTATTTTGCTTTTGGAAACTTTTGTTATGAACGAATTCCAAAATTTTGAAAAGAATTTTACTAACTTTGAGTTATGCTGGACACCAGCTGTGAAGAGAAATGCAAAAGGAAGACCCAGTGGAGGAATCGTGATCGGATTTAAAAGAAATTTAAAACATAAACTGTCATTTGAAGAGTACGATGGATGGAGCTATATCAAGTTTAACTTAAATAATAAGAACCTTTTCATAATCCCAGTATACTTGAATTGCAATCATTGGACAAACGATTACAACAAATTAACTGATCTGCTCATACAAATACGAAGTATCGACATTCTTATAATGGGTGATATGAATGCGAGGATCGGTAGCGAACAACCCATAGCAAATCACACCAGAAACGTAAACAGGCAGACGAAAGACAAAATTTTTAATGCATGTGGTAAGAAACTGCTTGATCTAATGGATTCCTTTGGCTTGAACCTTTTTAATGGGTGCTCGAATAGCGATAATGACGGTGAGATAACTTATATTGGACAACAAGGTCAATCTGTGATAGATCTATGCCTGGCCGGAGGGGACTGGGTTCCTCTCATCACGGACTTCACGGTGGAATGTAAACAGTACTCCGATCATCTCCCAATATGCGCCACGATTGGGCTTGATAGATTCGGCAGTACTGAAACACAGACGACGTCGATGAATTTACTCCCGAAGATCGTGTGGAGAAATGAATATAGTGCAAAGTACAATGCCAACATGAGTATCCATTTAGCCGAAAAGGAAGATGTGAGTATCGATCAATTGAACGCAACGATTATAAAGAGTACGCATAATGTAAACAGACCAAAAAAGGTATCTAAACATCCCTGGTACGATGATGAATGTGAGAAAAGCAGACGGCGTTCATTTGCATGGCTAAGAATTTTTAGAAAACATAACACCGATTCAGCTAGAAAATCGTATATGCAAATGAATCGCGAGCATAAATCCCTATGCAGACAGAAAAAGCTGATATTCTATCAACGTCAAGCCGGAGCGCTAAGTCAATGCAACAACTCCAAAGATTTCTGGCGAATAGCGAACCAGATAAATAATGTAGACTCATTCAGGATAGGAAATGAGCTAAATGTTGACCGACTTAAAGTCCATTTTGAGGGACTGTTACAAAAAGACGATGTTAATTCCACCGTTCAATTTGCAAAACCAAATTGGAGTCAGCCCATGCTCGATGCAATAATAACAATAGAAGAAGTACGAAATGCAATAAAACAGTGCAAGGATGGTAAAGCTCCCGGAAGTAACGGTATCCCCGTTGAATTTTACAAATATGGCAATGACATGATCTTAAAAATACTCTGCAAGGAGTTCAACAAAATCTTCGAAAGCGGCAATATTCCTGCGGATTTTCGTGATGCGGTGGTGTTTCCAATATTCAAGAAAGGAGATATAAACGATCCTACGTGCTACCGCGGTATATCATTTTTGAATACAACTGGGAAGATACTTACTACCATTCTACAAGAACGAATAAGCAAATGGATTAGTCAACAAAATGCAATATCGGAGAACCAAGCTGGATTCAGAAAGGGTTATGCAACGCATGACCATATCTTCGTACTACTTAACCTGGCGCGCGCGCATATGGAAGAGGGACGAAAACTGTACGCGTTCTTTGTGGATTTCAGGGCAGCTTTTGACACTATCGATCGACGTGCACTTTTCTACAAGCTTTACAACCATGGTATGTCAGCGAAATTCGGCAACGTATTCGAAAGACTATACGAAGACACAACGGCGATGGTATGGAGCGGGAAACAGTTGTCATCATCATTTCGAACTAATACCGGCCTCCGACAAGGCTGTAAACTTAGTCCAGATGCCTTTGCGATGTACATAGACGATATCTTGAAAGATTGTCCTAGCGGAGCAGAAGCATGCGGCATTTTCCTGAAGGGTCTAATGTATGCCGACGATATTGTGTTTCTGGCAAAGTCACCGCAAGCCTTACAAGAGACTGTAAATTACTTAGCTGCGTATTGCGATCAGTGGAATTTGACCGTTAACCTTGAGAAATCGAAAATAATGATTTTCAAGAAAAGGCACTGTCTGGCGAGA
The DNA here is from genome assembly GCA_949715475.1 of Microchrysa polita. Classification (NCBI taxonomy): domain Eukaryota; kingdom Metazoa; phylum Arthropoda; class Insecta; order Diptera; family Stratiomyidae; genus Microchrysa; species Microchrysa polita. Next base: position 9,160,904 of record OX454421.1, read on the forward strand.
GACGAAAAATGGAGCTTTAAGGGGAACGAAATCGAAGTAGTTAAGCAGTACAAGTATCTTGGTGTGACCATAAGGAGTAATCTGAATATGGAGGAGCATTTGGAAGGAAAACTTAAGGAGGCGAAATGGGCCATAAATGCAACGTGGAAAAACTGCTTTGGAAACTCTAGTATACACCACACAGCAAAATATAAAATATTTGAGGCAGTCTCTAAGTCTATATTGATGTATGGTGCGCAAGTGTGGGGAGGGAAGAAATACGAACAAGTGGAAAAACTACAGCGTTTCTATCTTAAACGTATCTTCCAGCTGCCTTCTACCTGCATGCAGTTCACTACACAGGGAAATTTATACCAGGCTCGACCACGAACTTCAATCAAGTACATACTGGCTTAACGAATTCAGCGCTCGTAAAATATCAGTCATATTCAAAGCTAGGGGTGAACTACTTCCACTAAACTATATTCCTCATCGAGATAACCTTCCAGTGCTGTGCGACTTGTGCAATTTGAGGAAAAGGGAAGACTCCGTGCATTTCATAGGGAAGTGCCCCATCTTCAAAGAGATTCGACGGACATGCCTAGGCGGGGACCAGCTGAGCGACGACGAAGTAATATGTCTTTTAAATGGATCCGATTGGGACGGTCTTTACGAATACTGCATAACTGCATTGAAATATCGAAATAGAATTGTGAATGGCGACTTATAATAACTCAATATAATATATATCGTGGCGATTGGAGGGAGTTAGGTGAACCTGCATAATACGGACTTGCGTGAACTTCACCATCAACCTCTAATTAGCCACGCATAATATCATGAATAACAAATGCAATTGGAATGATAATTTAAAAGAAAGGTATATAATTAAAACATAATAAAAAAAAAATAATTAAAAAAAAGAAAAATAAATAAAACGTGAATTAAAGCAATGAACCAAACTCATAACATTTATATCTCAATATTTATAATTGAATGTAAATACATATTAATAAACATAATAACACTAGTCAATCAACTCAGGCAGACGGCTATTATATGCCACGCCTTAACTAGTTTAAAACATATATTGTTAAATGGATTTGTAATTTTTGAATTCAATAAACTATCTATCTATCATCTATCTATCATATAAAAACTCGTTTTTAGAATGAGAGAAAAATTAGTTTTTATATGAAATGAGCGAGTCGCTGTCGCCAGAGCCGATGCAGTCGTGTCGAGCACAACGTACCTTAAGGAAGCCAATCCACAAACGGGGTAACAGCTAGCAAGCCCCAACGAGCTCTACATAGGGCATTTAACTATAACTTTAGAACGAAGACATCTAGGACTCTGAAATCTTAATCGAAATCAGACAGTTAAAAAAACTGTAAAACACAATTTTGCCGGTGACAACAAAGTTTTCGTTTTTACCATTGGTTGATTCAGTAAAATAAAAATCTGGCAATATGAGTCCATGGTCTGTAGACCAGGGGTGTCAAACTAGAAACCTGGCCCGGGCCAAATAAGACTCTCGTCAGGTTTAGGTGGGCCGCAGGAGGAAAATTTCACAAACTTTTATATAATCGTATTACGAAAGTTGATTACAGAATATTACTTTTAAAATGTGACAGAAAGTCTGGATAACTTTAGCGCAGTGGTGATCCAGTTCGTGCCCCCACCCCCCTTGCGAGATCTGCTGATCCTGCCCCCCCCCCCCTATGCCATGGGCAAGGAATGCTTTAATTTTGGACATAAGTTTCATCCAGGAATCCATTGCCGCAATTTAAATTGTTTGAACATTTGTTTGTGTGCAGCCCATATTTTGGAACTACTGAATTCTAGGAAGTATTATTTAAATTTCATGATTTCCGCATCCTGAATTTCGTCATGAGCAAAATTGATATTAATATTACTGGAGCGACCAAAATCCGTAAATTTTATTTAAAAAAACATTTAAAGACTATATCAGCCGTATCAAGAGATTTTTTATTTTTTTCTCGACCTAATATTCTCAGCGGTGTTCATCAAATGGATTTTGTAGCAGCGAATTAATCGACGAAAATACAATTTTTGCCATTTTGCAAAGCTTCGCAACAACCGATTACCTCCTGGTGTACATATTTCGAAAGAAGTTCGCAAGAAAACCATAATTAATTATGACAAGCAAGCCCTAATTTATTAATGGTATCAATATTAGAGTTGTGCCCGCGTCCCCTTCCCTAGCCGCCACGCCTCCCAAGGGGGCGCGCCCCCCGTTTGGGAATCACTGTTAGCGGCTTCGGGATTATCCGTGAGAACTTCCTCCTTTAGAAAATGTACTTCAAGAACATTAAACAATTAAGACAAGAAGCGAAAACGTGAAAAAATGATCGAGCTTCAAGTAACCACTTTTTGTGAATAACATGATTTGGGACAGATGATAAAAGAAATTTAGCACCAGTCATCCAGGTCACCCACAATAACCAAATAGTCAGATTAAATTAAATTAAGCAGAATGGTGGCTTAAAGAGACAATAATTTGTTTGTGATATGGTATACAAACTCATGGACCAATACAGCTTGATAAGTATAGGTCTAAAAATCAGGCATTTGGGCTGTGATTATTATGTTGTAATTTCACATCCAGGCGATTTAGTTAGATTTAGTTCGATTTCTGTAGTTTTTAAAGCTTTGCCATTTTTCCAAATAAATCTCAATTTATGTTCGGTAAAGCCAACCAATTTTTTATTAACTGCATTTCGGCACACATGAAGAGACTTAGTATTGTCCTGTACGAAAAAGATGAGCTGTCTTATAAAATCAAATAACCGACCTTAAATTGTTGCTAGTATTTGGAGAAAAAAATCCTAAAAGAATCTTGCATAAGCCATTGACGAGTTTTAGTAATTTTTGAGACTTGAGTTCAACGGCTTAATTTGTTCTCCTTAACAATTTCAACATTTTTGTATTGATACACATTGTGCTGTTTCGACATGGCCGCGGGCCGCACAGAACTGCAAGGCGGGCCGCATGTGGCCCGCGGGCCGCGAGTTTGACACGTCTGCTGTAGACAGTAAAATAAATATTGAACGAAGGAGTCGGCTCATAAGGAAGTGGAACAAAAATTCACTCACCCTATAACAGCGCGGCCGTAACTATGGTCGTAAAACGAAAACAATGGCAGATAGGAAAACAACACAGAACATGCAACACATCTTATGATTCACTTACCCTCTGTGAGCCTGCTCTGATTGCGGGGTGATAAATTCCCGGAATTTGTTTGGTGCAGCTCCCATAGTTGCACATTGCTTCATTTCAATCCTTTCCGCAATCTGTGTTTGTGCTTTTTCAAGTGCTATTGCGCTCCGGTTTATCCACTTTTCAATTACTTCCAAGCCGCGGAAGTAAAAAACAAGCCTTAGCCTACTTCTCCTTCCACGGTTGTCCCATCTATCCATTTCCGCAAAAAACAACCCTTGTGCTACTCGAAAAAATTTGCCTTTTTCATGGCGACACTTGGCGAAACAGCTGTTTCATTTAGCGTAGTCAACACACGAAAATATAATTTTGTTTAATCGGCACTTCCGTATCTGCATCGGTGGATTACAGATCTTAACATGAACATCCCTTGGAAGGCGACACAAAACATAACGTTGACTTCGACTTAGAAATTTGTATTGCAAACACATTTTTGTGAAATTTTGTTAACTTCTATTTAAATATACTTTTTAACATAAAAAGAGTGTATTTTGTGGAAATTCATTGCCTCCTGCCAAAAAATTATTCCATTACGGTCATTGTTTTTCCACGCACATCGATTGTCTAATCCTAAGGGGAAAAACGTAAGATTCAAACCAGAAACCTATTTTAATCTAATTTTGTTATAAGGTCAGCACTGTTAAAAGTAACGGATGCTAAATACAATTTTTTGAACCGACAGACAGCATAAATTATTATCATAGCAGTTAGGGAGACATTCGGCCTACGTTTTGACGCGATTTTAGTTATTTCAATAGCTCCATCATATGGAGTAAGTACTACTTTTTTGACCAGTCGTCTCTTCAGGACGTCCTACGACCTTACGACATTTCACGTATTTTTTGTTATCCTTTTAATGATTTTTGTACTCATATACCGTATAATAATTATTTATGGTGTGCGTATATGTATACTTGAAATTTCAAAAACACGTCCAGAACAGTGGCGCATCTGTTGTTAATTTTGTAACGGTTTTTAGGATTTGTTGTGCCTTCAGTTCGATTCACTTGACTTACTAGGATAAGGCTAACAATATGTAAAATTAACCCCAAAGATCTCTGAGGGTTGGCATACTTTAGCCCGATACAATACACAAAAACGAAAGATTTAAGCGAGAAACACTTAGTCGTATGAACTATAGTCAAATACGAGTAGTAGTCAGAAAATCTGAAAAGCGACAAATAAATAAATTTTCCGATTTCATTGTATCCTCTTCGTATCGTTGCAAAATAAAGTCGAGTTTTTATATTACGGAGTTCGAGCTCATTTGGATTTAACAATTTCAAATTTCAATCAAATTAATTAATTAGCATTCTAAGAGAGGGTTTACATTTATCGAGGATTTGTCAAACGAAACAAACTGCCTTTCAGAAAAAAACAGCCAACCTATTCGCTGAACGTCTGATGTCGGGGCTCAAAATGCAGCCAACCTTTGTCTTTATCTTGCACCATCCCAGGAGATTGGCTTAAACGAAGAAGAAATATTGTCAGGCCATTATAACGCCTATCGAAAAAAGCGTTTGTCGAACAGACAACAAAACGAAAGATTTAAGCCAGAAACCTATTTTAGTTTACTTTTATGATAATGTCCGCCCTGTTCCGAATAATAATTGATGCTGAATAAATTAAATCGGACTGAGTGTACACCCTGTGTCAAATTCATTCGCTATTTGATCACTTAAAATGCTTACATAAATAATGAAACCTGTTTCGGATAATGTTCTGTATACGCACGCAGGATCGTAACGCGATATACCAAGCAATCAGCGCAATCATTTCCACAACGTCAAAGGAATTTACATATCATTCAACGTCAAAAGGCGGGTTCTACATTCTCTATAATAATATTTAGATACACACGCCACATCACAACAAACTTGTCCGGGCTGCAAAAATGTTCAACTATGACGAAATGATCATGTCAAACATTCGCAAACATTGCTTCCTGTTTTTTGTTAAATTCCATATACTCGTACAATCTCGATATGGTTGCCCGCCCCATCAACTCAATATGTATATTCGGCATGAATACGTATCTAAGCATCTGGGCAAGAGATTCTTGTGGGCAAAAAGATAGATTGCTAATGCTAATTCATCGTCAGACATTCATAGACACAAACACATACACATGGATTCGTGTACATGTTAATTTATCGCATGATGGAGAAATTATGAAAGGATCGTAAAATGATGAAATATTCATAAGAAAGCATGGGCAGGCTCACAGATCCCGCTTGATGGTTCTGCCCGGCTATATTGGATGAATTGAATGATTGATGTCTGCACGATGTGTACATAAAGTATAGATCTGGTCTGGTATACGTACTATGGTTGCAAATTGTTCTGGTTTGGTCAGATCATTCGTTTTCCGTGCTTTTTCGCTATTTTTTTTTCGGAAAATGAGGATACTGTATAGGGAAAATATGTGCATGTACGAGAGTAGTTAGTCCAAATTGGTAATGTCTGAGCAACGTGCGTAGGCTGTCAAAAGCTCACCACGAAAAACGCGTTTGTCTTAATAAATTTTCAATATGCATCCGCTGTTTTGTACATTCAGTTTTTCGCTTGCAACAATGTAGCTGGCAAATTAAAAAGAAAAGAAACAAAACTTTGTCCCATTATTTTTTTCCATGATTTTACGTTTGTTCGATTAGGCTTCGATCGGAATTGCACAATATGTAACTACTGAAAAATTCACATTGATAAACAATTCACAATTTTTCACATAAATCTGTCTGCATTAATTTACCGTGTTAGCGGAAAAAAATCCATTTGAAATTAGGTTCCACCTCGAATAGCAGAATAAGTATTGAAAACTTAGGAAAATTCACAATGAGCAAAATTAGGCAGACACCATTTTCTTCGCAAACTTCAGAAAGAGAACTTTTTTTTACATAATTTTGACTTTATCTCCTGACCAGATGAGCGGATTTTACTAATACCCACCGGATTAGTGTCTACCCCGAACAGCAGAATAACTGTTGAAACATGCAGAAAATTCACAATAAGCAATACAATATATCATTAACAAATTAACGTATTTTAGTAAATTGGACCCTCCAGGTTGGTTTCCACACCGAGCTTTTAGACATAACTCTTGAAATATGCGGAAAAATTACAATGAAAAAATTTACCATACTTTTGAACAGATAAGCGGAGTTCAGTGAATTTGATCTCTCGCCTGAATGATTTCCGTCCTCAACAGCAGCTGAACGACTTCCACGCTCAATAGCAGAATACCTATTGAAATATCTGCAACTTTGAGGCCAGGAAAAAAAATTGTGAAGGCTGTCGATTTTCTCCAGTTGTCTATCTGCTAATCGACTTACGGTCATCATCATCATATACTCTCATCTCCCCTTAACACTTTAATGACCGAATAGCTCAGGAAACATTTTAAAAATCGCCCGGAAAGAAATGGTAACGGCAGGCATTTTCCTCCAACTTTTGCCATATCGATTGATCGTCTTACCATATTTCAGTAAATTTCTCCCTCGGCCCCCTTCTCCTCAAGGACTTTCACTTTCGATGGAAGAATAACGATTGCAGGAACATTGACCAAGAGAAGTTCATTTTCTTTTACGTTCCACTCTGCCCTCTCCTCCTGAAAAATTTTGACTCTCAATAGCACTGGTGTAAAATAGACCCTGATCCGTCTAATGGCCACCAACTCCAATAGCTTATGAAACATGGAAAAAACATGAACAGTTGAATTTCTGTTTCTTTTGTGTTCATCTGAAAATTTGGTTCACCACTGGATTAATCTCTACCCCTAATTATTTTGCGATTGAAGCATACTAAAATTCGCAGTGAACGAAATTTGTATTTTTGGCGATTTTGGCTCTGCGAACGATAAGCGGATTTGAGTGAATTCCATCCTTCCTACAGATGTTGACAGAGTTACCGTACCTCAGTAAACAAACAATCCCTTTCTCATTTCATTTTCCCATACTTCCTGAAAGAATTGGGTACTTCCACCCCACCCACTAATTTTTAAAAATATAAAAGGTAGACCGATTCCATCTTCTCCCTTCGCCTGAACGACTTCTGCTCCTAGAATAACTCTTGAAGAAATTGCAACGAGAACGCTAGGGCAGTTTATTTTGATTTCTTGAATACATTAGCGGAGTTCAGTAATTCCACCTCCGCCCCTTTCATTTTCTTCTACATTTGTCGTAATCTCCCCCTAAAAGATTGAAAAAATTACAAATAAAGCGCAATTTATCCAGTTTTTATCTATTTTTCTTGGATGAAGTAGCGGAGTTCCGAAAACTCTGAATTTCGAATTTAAGTAAATTACTTCGCGGCTCCTCTCCTGAAGGACGACTATCAACTGCAGCTAACTAACAACTAAGCTATTGACACATCTGACAAATAATGAAAGTAAATCATTTTCTCCAATTTGTCTATATCCCTTCAATGACTTCCAGAATAGTTTTTGACACATTCGGAATATAATCCAGGAGGAAAATTAAAAATCAAAAAGTTATTTTTTTCCAATTTTTGTTTATATGTATCTCTCGAACGGATTTTACTAATTTCAACCCCCCTCCCCGTGCTGATTGACTTCCAAATCGACTAAGAAAAATATCATGAAGTTCTTTCATTATACCCTTCGCTCATAGAGTGAAAGGGTATATTAACTTTGTCATGAAGTTTGTAACTCATTGAGGGAAGCATCTCCGACCATATAAAAAGTATACATATGTATATGATCAGCATGACTTGGGGAGTCGATTGGGCGATCTCGATCTCTCCGTCTGTCTGTCCGTCCGTCTGTCTGTTGCGACGCGTTTTACTCGGCCAATTTAAATATACAATTTGAATCGGTAAAATCTGACAATGGGGTCATGGGGCTGCCATACCAACTCAACTTCCCAAATTAGGTTCTTTTAAAAAATAACTTTTTTATTTGTGTACCAATTTCAACCGAATTACACACAAATGTGTTTTTATTGATAACACAAAACATATGTAAGAATTGGTCAAATCGGACCATGGGGTCATGGGGCTGCCATACAAACCCAACCGAACTTTTGTGAAGACAGAACGAAAAGAATGGGTGAGGGGATTAAATACGAGTCGTAGGTACGCCCGAAAAAAACCTTTAGCCCGAAGGTAGCGAAGGGTATCCAAATTTCAGCCGCGCCCGAAATTAGCCTCCGTCTCGTTTTGTATATGTATCTCCTGAACAGATTTCACTAATTTCAATCCCCTCCGGCTGATTGACTTCCACCCTTAATAGCAATTCGACAAAAAAAACATGGAGTTGGTTCATTTCCTCATCTTTTTGTCTATATCTCCTGAATGACTACGAAAAGGAGAAAAATGTTGTAGACATGTTTGGCCCACCTTTCTTGAGTGGATTTTAGCAAATTTACCCGGGTGGGGCTTTCTGAACGGAAGCAATGAATCATGCGGGATATTTACAACGAGTAAAATTATGAAGACAGTTCTTTTTTGCTATTTCCGCTGAACAGATTAGGGGTTTTCAGGGAATTTCGACCCCTTACCCCCTGAATGACGCCCCCAGGGTCGCTATTGAAATATCTGCAAAATTATTTAAACAAAAATTGGAATGCAGTACAATCTCCTACTTTTGGAAAATTCTGTAGGAGAAAAATTATGAAGACGTGTTTTTGGAATTCCTTATAGTTTTTCCTCACGCAATTGATGAATTTAAAGCAGGGCTGTTCAACCCGCGGCCCGAAGTCTGAGTAGCGTATCGCAAATCGCCAAAAATTTACGTTTTCGTGCTTGCTTCCTTTAACAACTGGCATCAGAAAACACTGAGGGGATCCATGAAATATTCACTTTAGTTAGGCATTGGGCTAATGGTTTTTTTTACATTTGAGTTTATTTTGGGTTTATATCCGATAAGAATAAGTAATATTCCACTTTCTCTTACTTTTCTGGTGTCAGCGAATGTTCCTTTGCATAAAGAACGTAGTAAAATTAACACACTGTTGCTCGCCAAATTTCGTCAAACCGCTTTCTTTCTTTCATATATCGAAAATAATTCACTTCAGGCAGGGCCCCCGACAGCCAACTGTGTTCTGCAGTACATTTTTTCCTAAAAGGTTTAAAACATGGCCCTGTAAGACATTTAAGACATTTAAAATTATCGTTTCGGATTCAGAGACAAAATAACGGAGATATTACATGAAGTCCAGCAGATTTGAGCAATTTGTTTTATGCGAACCGGAACCATTGGACATAAGCCAGTGTGGCCCCGAAATCCAAAGGTTGGACACCCATGATCTAAAGCGTCCATCACACCGGCGCGACTAGGAATTTTCCATGGCGTCAAATTTATAGCATATTGCGTCGTATGACGATGTATACACCAACGCAAATATTCGCCAGTTTTACAGCGTATTTTTCGCCGCAGATTCTAGCTGCTTAATGGTGCAGTGTAGTACAACTCGGTGTTGGCGTACCCGAAAAAGACGGAATATTTAAGTTTCGAATGAACCTGTTGTATAGATATCGGGAGATGAGTGAAAAAGAGGTAACATTTGTGGAAACATGCAATCCAGTACAGTCATTTGATTAAGAAATCATTATTGGTAACGTTGGAACATAGAGATGGAAACCATTCTGGGGCAGGTAACACCAACATTTTTTTTTTCTTATTTTTAACTTCAAATTTGGAACCTACAACCCAAAACTACCTTAGTGTTTCTGCCGCGCCAATGTGACATGTATTTCACGAGAAAACGGGGGTATAATTAATTCTGGGACAGGCACAAAAAAAAATGTTTTTAGTATTAGCGTCCAATTCCTGAATCGGTGACTCAAAACTACTTTAGTCTTTCTACCACGCCGATTGGATGCGTTTTTCCCGAGGAAATCGGGGAACCATTCTAACCTTTTTGCGTAGTGTGAGTATGAGTAAATTTGTATCCCTATACCTATTGTGTGCAATCGCTACAGGAGCAGTAAAAGTATATGTTTGCCTTTTGTGGTATACTTACAACAAAAAGAAATACATAATATCAAATCCACCGCAATTCTTAGTCATTAAATTTGCCCAAGCAACGGCATTTCGGGTACGCGATAGTCGATTTGTACTGTATGTTTTCGGAAAAATGGCTTCTTTTTGTCATCCAGCGAATTAAATCCAAATTCGAACATCGACCGCAGCTTTTTTTTCTTGATAAGGTACAACCAGGTTGTACTGCACTGCATTTTTCCATCTATTTATTTATTAAATTTAGGACTGCAAAGGTAATATGCCAAATTTCGCGAGGATTTCTTACGCTTCTACATAACAAAACGCAACGTTTTGGTGTAGCGCACAAAAAGTATTGTAAAATTATAAATGCCTTTGGCCAGTTGTTGCTCTTATTTTCTATCATGTCCAATCCCTTTCCTTAAGTGTGAGAGCCTATCCATCTAATACTTTCTCTAAAGAAACTACATGATATCAGCTGTGAGCTGACAGTGTCCAGCGAATTCTTTGCGCCGCTCCGGTGTGAACACCAAAAATGCGCCACGGATCAACAACGGAAAATCCGCGGCGAAAAATTCGCTGCCGCGTGGGTGTGAGCATGACTTAATGTTATACATTCTGTTATTCGCTTGCTACAATAAAGTTTACCAATTCAAAGAAAATTTTGTTCCAGAAATGTTGCATAATTACAAGACCAAACTAGTCTTTCCTTCAAATTGTCAAAATTCGTATTTGCATCTAAATATTGAATTACATTGAATTTTACATTTGAATACGATTTAAAAAATTGTGTTGCCAATAAACGTTTTACTGAATAAGATTTGCTTAATAAATCGATCTTAAGTACATATCTTCATTATACTTACAAATGTCCTTTTTTTCTCTCTTTTCAGGTTGGTTACACAGAAGACTACACATAAATACATGAAAATTGTTCATAAATTTCATTAAAACTGCGGTAAGCTTATATTCTTTGCATATGGAAATTACGTGGATTTTTCTAAACGGATTATTATCATAGAAAATCCTATTCCGTATATCATAGATTGTTCACGTTCCGCGTGCCTTTGATAACATCTCTAATCAATTCCAGTTGAAATAAAAGGGAAAAGATGTCGTGCCCCGACTAGCAGAGAGTCAAACCCAACCAATTCATTGAATAAATCGTAACTTATTCGTAATTACCCTCCCCATTTGTATATGAAAAAATATATTCATCCATACACAAAATAACTTCATATTTGAATGCCGCCTTTTAAGTTAAATAATTTCCTAATGCCTATATCGGCCTAATCGGTTTTCCTACATAGGGCCCGAGAGAGTATTGATATAGAAAACTATCGTGATTTGCGTTATTACTCTATGCAGCACTCTGCTCAAGATACGCCATCCAACCGGCCCATCTTATAGATATGACCACTCCATGAGTAGTATCGTAAAGCAGCATCTTTTGCTCATATAGACAGTTTCATTTGCAAGATAAGGTAAATTTCTTAATGTCTGAAATCTTTTCTTATTTCGCCGTTTTCTTATGGGTACATTTCGTTTGACAACTTAACGAATTTATGTTCGATTGGAACCTTTCCGATTACAAAACCCATCATTAAATTTTTACCCATTGATCGAAATGTCTGATGTGATGTCCGGGGCTCGTTCGGGCATAGAGAGAGACTCATGCATACTAGATGGAAAGTCTTCGATATTTGATTTGATCGTTTGCAATATCTTTTAATAGTCTTCATAATTTGTACGATTTTGTGTGCAATGAGTGTACAGTAGAGTGATTTGAAATGGAAGTTCGTGTGAAATTAAACTTAGAATTGAAAAAAAAAAAATTGACAGGGAAATTGGCTGATAGAAGAGGGGAGTACAAGTTAGTTAAACCGCAGATAAACTCGTTACGCGTAGTGGTGATCCTATCCATGCATTTAATTAATTTTGGCTTTGGCTAAACTGTTCTTGGTAGGGAATCAAATCTATAGATGTTCGCTGTAAATTTTTTGACACCCATATCTCAGTCCGAAAAGTTGGTATCCGAAATACTCCAATTTGTTTGAAGTTGACGGATCTATGTCCCATTAACCATACAGGGTGTCCCGCCGCTGGTTAGCCATGGACCTATGGTAGACTCTGCAGGATGTTTTAGGAAAAAGGCCACCAAAATTATTTCTTTAGCTTTTACCGTTACGCAGTAACCGCATTTTTTGTGATTCTTGTAAAAAAACACTTTCAGAAGAATATAAGAAACATTGATTTGGGTAAAATAGGAGTTTTTCAAAAAAAGTCGTGGTTTTTGACAGGAATCACAAAAAATGCGATTACTCCGTAACGGTAAAAGCTAGAGAAATAATTTTGTGTGACATTTTTCCTAAAACATCCTGTAGAGTCTACCATAGGTCTATGGCTAACCAGCAGCGGCGGAACACCCTGTAGACATAGATATACTGATTTCTAGTACATACTAGTAAATGACACTCATGAAATTAATCATAAATTTTATCGGGAATCAATCACACAATTTATACGTATTTTCATTTTTAACCCTACTTTACATCCTGCATCCACCAATAATCATACTGTGTATCGACGATTACTTTCACACAACTACAAAGAATAATTATTTTAATGGATGCGCTCACATTTCATTTCATTGAACATCCGTGTTACAAATGTACGTATCTATGCATTTCGTGCAACAGTGAAAAACAGTGAAATCAACATTGTGCAACAAAAAATGTATTGCATGTTTACAAAAATACATGTTGCTCTTGTTGTTGATGTTTTTTTGTATTTTTTTACTATACATGCACCCAGCATCATTCAGGTCTGATGCACCGGGACGGAAGTAGAACAATAACCGACAATGCGACGAGACGTGGTGGTGCTGGCTGGCTCTCTCCTCTTGTGCGCCATCAAGATCTTTGATCCGTATAAAGCAATTAGTTTGCAGGCTCGAAATGGTCTATTTATAATATGATGCCCCCGCATCTTCTTCATTGTTATTTGTAAAAATACAGGCTGTGTAAAAATAAGAGATCAATTGCGCTTCTTTCAGTGTCAGTATTCTTGTTATCTCTCTTTAATTACCAAAGTCGCTTCTGGGGCATAGTACAGACGACAAGATTTTGATGGAGTATGTGCAAATAACATCACTTCCCTGTCGCATTTTAATTTTTTTATTTTGACTAGTATTTGTGATTTTAGCTCAAGTTTGAACTCTATATTCACTAGACTTCTAGCGTCATAGTGCGCTAACCAACCACGGTCTCAGAGAAAGTTATGTAAGGAAAGGACGCTGGACATCCGGAGATGTCCCAAAGGACGGAACCAATGCCTCTACAACCGTGCAGGTTGTGTAACGAAAATAGGGCTCCTCAACGAGCGAGCAGTGGCATGCGCTTGCTGTAGCTCACAGCGGAAGTAACGTGTAGGGTTTTGTGTGACTCGTTGCCTCTGTTCTTTTACAAACCAAAAGGATATCGCATGTCTACGCGGATCAACACTACAAACGGGAAGCTTAAAATTGGGAACAAGAATGTAACGATAACAGGCGCCATCTTATTCTGTATGGCGACGGGTCCCGGCCAAACTAAACCCAAAAAATTTTTAAATGTGCTCGTCCTGAGGCGCCCACGGTCGAACAAAAAAATTGAGAGCGCCTCCCTTCGAAAATTAAATTGCGCCCCTGTGGTAGAGAATGGAACTTTCACAACGCATTTCTTTTTCTCGGCGATAAAACTATCGCGCATCGAGTTGCTTGCAAATATAGGCCGAGATATTACCTTCAAAATATTCCTTATCGCCTTCTTAACAACACGACGCCCTGATGAAAGGGAAGAGACTATCGCGTTTAACTTTACGCGGCACGGTTGATTTACGTCGATCACAAGATGACAAATATTCAATAACTACCCATGCAACAGACATTTATCTTCACGAGTCCGCCGCCGCTAAGCGCGGGTTGTCTCCTTCTTGGGCCCATTCTTCCTCCTTTAAAAACAAAACGTTCTCCACCTCACGTCCTCCAAAACCGCGTGTCTCCTCCTTGATAGCCGTGACACAACTCCCCGAAGTTCGCGACATTCTCGTTTGTGTCTACTGAATCGACCAGCTTATCGGACAGTTCAGTGATTCCGACGCATAGATGGCGCGATTTTCAAAAATATTTATGATTTGAACTAAATAAGATTATTATTATATTTCTGAAAATGCTGCAAATTTAAAAAAAGGCATATAAGTGCCAAAAGTGGTTCGTTACAGGCATTGATTAAACAACTAAAGGATAGGCCCGATTCCAACTCAAATGGTCCAGTTTTTGTAATGACACTAATGGCCATGTATGTATTTGACATAAAGGGAACATTGAAATGTAGGCGCGAAATTCACTTCACAAACTTACACTCAGTAACTGGATTTAACTTAAAACAAGGGGGCTTCGCCCCCTGCTCGCTTCGCTCGCCAACCCCCGGGGCCGAGGCTAATTTCGGGCGCGGCCGAAATTCGGATACCCTTCGCTTGGGCTAAAAGTTTTTTCGGGCGTACCTATGACTTGTATTTAAACCCCCTCCTCATTCTTTTTCTTCCGTCTTGATAAAAGTTTTGGGCTTGGTTGAAATAAGTGGGCAAATAAAAATATTTACTCGGAAAATTTTATTGGGGTTGCCGGAACACAGGGGCGAACCCAAGGGGGGATTTGGGGGATGAAACACCCCCCGACATTTTAAAATGAAAATTATAGGTATGAATGAAATTCACACAACATATCTTTATTGATAAATCAAATACCTAAGTGATGATTTTCACTATGCCCGACGTCAGACTATCGTTTTAGAGTGCCCATAGACCTTCCAATCAATTGAAGCAATTTTTTGATTGCCCGATAAGTTGGATGGTGTATGTGACCATCTAATCCATTTTTTTGATTGGACGTGTGGAACATTTTGCCATGCAATTTTTCATACAATCTGTCATGATAATCATATGTTTTCAGTTGCTGATTTATTGATATAAACCAGTGGTCATTCTTCATGTTGTGGGTGTGGCGGTCATTGGCTATGTCCACACATGCGTGCTTTTGTCTTCCCTATCGTCTTCAAGCTCCGTTTCCACTTTCAACATTGAACTGATTGCGCCAAGTAATCAGAAGAGATGAATGCTTCATTCTATCCACATCTGTTCATTATTTATTGTTAGATGTGTGTCGCGGCTTCGTTCAGGACAGATTAATGATCAATTTTTTCGTTAATAGTATGAATAGATGCGTTGTTGACATATTCAATATTTGCACTCGCGTTCAAGAATTAATACCTTTCTTAAATAGCGCAGACATCCCAAGTTTCAATTGTCATAATGACGAAGACAAACGAAAATTGAGTGTCTAGACAGGCCCATTCTCCATCGAAAGTAGCAATGGATCTTCCATCGCTACAAAATATATAATTTTCGCTATGTTGTGTTGTCCCGTGTGTCGATCGGACAGTATATGGGCACTCTTACGCCTAAGGTCTAAGAACTTTTAAAGCGTTGGATTTCATGAGCCACTTTGCAAATACAAATCACCCCCCAAAATAAATTCCTGGGTTCGCCCCTGCCGGAGCACACAATACGATTCCATTCGTTTTGAACTTTTTAGTTGCTTTGATAAAGACACATTAATTCAAGGTTTTGTGAACTTGGTGTAAAAAAATGTTTCTTAGAAGAACCAATATGGGGGGTTTGGTTTGTATGGCAGCCCCATGACCCCATGGTCCGATTTGATCCATTCTTGCATATATTTTGTGCTGTCTATAGAAACACATTTGTGTGAAATTTGGTTGAAATTGGTACACAAATAAACAAGTTTTTCTTAGAACTCAAATTGGGGAGCTAGGTTTGTATGGCAGCCCCATGACCCAGTGATCCAATTTGGGTGAATCAAACATACAAACAACCTGCAACAATAAGAAGCACGTGTGCAAAATTTCAGCTTGCTAGCTTTAATACCCGCCGAGTAAAACGCGTCGCAACAGACAGACAGACAGACGGACATGCTCCAATCGACTCCCCAAGTCATGCTGATCATATATGTATACTTTTTATATGGTCGGAGATGCTTCCTTTAATGCGTTACAAACTTCATGACAAAGTTAATATACCCTTTCACTCTATGAGCGAAGGGTATAAAAAACACTGAAATGATATAAGAATTACTTTACGAGTTGTTATGACAAAAAACAAACGCGCGACGCGACAAATATGTCCTTGAGAATTTGCAGAACGTGTAACAGCTGACAAGTGTTGACAGAAAGAGAACGCATTTAAGTGGAATGTTTAATTAATTAAAATTACATTTAAGATCACAACACTACAAAAAAATCACAAAACCAAAGACATTGGCACTTATCTTGAAGATCCATCGCTTTCCGCCTTAATTCGAGATGGTTTGTAAGCTCGCCATACCGAAATGTTTTATGCTGCTTCCATTTTCACGGATGTTTCAGCAACCCGATGTGGCGACACACCCTGTTGACGTCTGCAAAACGCTTGTTCGCTCGTGACAGATGTCACCACTCACACTCCTCTCAAGTCTTTTGTTTTTTAAGACCAGCCCTAAAATACTTTAAGGTTCCGACAAACAGATGTCTATTTTCTTCTTTATTTTACTTACTAAGATAAGAAGTAAACAACTGTGCGTCGAAAACCCCCCTGTCAATTTACCGTTATCGAGATATTCCAATTTGGAACTTGTCACTAATAAAAATGAATCATCAAGAAATCATATTGACTCCTTAATCGAGATAATACACTCTCAATCACTAGGATAGTTCCACTTGTAAAATGGCTGTATCTCGGTAAGTGATACCGGTATTTTCTTCAAACATGGTGACACTATTTTCAGTAGCCTGCTTGTTCTTTGCATAAAAGAAGGTCTCAAATCCGCAGTCCCGTTAGGATTTTCTAACGAGAATTCTTAAAAACAGTACAAATGGTGAAGTCAATAGGATAGTTCCAGTCGAAATATAACTTCAAAGAACGGTACGACAGGATAATTTTACTTTGAAAAGGTTTTGGAAAGACCTCCATACTTTCTAAATCTAAATATTATCAAAATTGTGTGGGAATGAATGACGAGGATAATCTATACCGTTAGACGATAGTTTAAGAACACTGAAGCTCTTTGGCGAACGTTTAGAGGAGCTTAGGACGAAATCAACTTAATTTACCGTTAAAACCTATACAAATCTATCCCATATTAACTTTTTGAGCTCAAATGACTTAAATAAAGTTCTATCTATTACCAGATACATTTTTCAAAGTAAAATTGTCCTTTTGTACTGTTATTTGATGTTTTATTTCCACTGGAACTATCCTATTGACTTAACCATTTGTACTATTTGGAAGAATTCTCGTAAGAAAATCCTAACGGGACTCCGGACTTGAGACCTTCTGTTATGCAAAGAACAAGCAGGCTACTGAAAATATTGTCACCAAGTTTGAAGAAAATACCGTTATCACTTACCAAGATACAGCCTTTTTTCAAGTGGAACTATCCTATTGATTGGAAGTGTATATCTATCTGTATGAGGAATGTGCAAAAGTTTACAAACGACTTGATGGAATTTTCTTTGGTAACCATAAACCCACCATGTCCGTTGGTGTAACCAAAAGGGACCACATCAAGAGTAGCTACATCCGAGGCAGCTTGTCCATAGACCAACCAATCACCGAAAAGCTCGAAGACCGACGAATGGATTGGTATTGCCATGTTCAAAGGCGTCCGCCTGAGAACCCCGCAAAGAGAGCGATATCAATGGAAGTTCCACTTGATGGACCCAAGGCCAGAGGCAGACCGAAGAACACCTGGATGTGTCAAATGAAAAAGCAACAACAACGCATTGGTCTCGGCGATGACACGATCCAAGATAGAGCTGCCTGTAGAAATATGCTGAGAAATTATCGCCAAAACGGGCGATGTGCCTACACCGCAGGTCGAGCAACGCGGAACCATGGAGCGGTATAAAGAACGAGGCAAGGAAGAAGAAGAACCATAAACCCAGCTCACCCTCACAGAAAAAGATTCCAACGGGAGGTGTAATACTCAAAAAACAAATAATTTTATTTCAACGCTTGTCGGCAAACTATCAAACGTTATTTTCAGTTAAAGCAAAAGATTTAAGTCAGAAACTTGATTTTAATTTACACAAATTATTAAGTCGATTTTTTTCCAAATAACACAGATCTGCAAAAACACTTTTTGAAAATTTCTTTGACTCTGATGGGCGATCCTTATGAATTTTTTCGTTCTGTACTTAAACCCGTTTTTCTCAATCACGTCAGTGTTTTCCTTAACTTGTGATTTTAAAAATATGCACTTAGACCGGAGTTTTCTCGGTTATTTTATTTTAAAAAATTGAATTCGTTTTAAAATGTTATGTTCGTAATTTATTCTTACTTAAATAAAAACTGATATAATTACGGATAAAATGTGTTATTTAGCCAAATGGATTTTTATTGTGAATGGTTTATTCTAATTGATAAAAGAAAAAAAATATACTTGTGGGCAGAGTTAAATGCATAATTGTAGTTAACCCCATATGTATAAAAAATAAATCCATTTGGGTAAATTTTGACCGCACCGCCTGATTTTCTGCTGTGCGTTTACTGGGTTCATTTTTTCTGAGTGTATGTACTATGTTTACAGGGTTTCCCATTCATGGTTGAGCATATTTTAATGGTAGATAGTGTGGCTCATTTTATAATTTTTGACTAACTAATTTTATTTTTCCCGAAATTAGCTTCACACACTATATTATCAAAATCAATTATTATCAGACCCCCCCGAAATTTTTTTTATTGTAGACCTGTGTAGCACAACCTGTGTCACATTAATTCGATATTAGAACATTAATAAACTACCGTATAGAATCATAGTTATTACGGGATAAAATCACCATCATCCACTTGGTGGCAGAAATTTTCAATGGATGGCTAGCCCCCTACAGGGCAAATTCCTCGTTGCGCCACTGAGTAGTTGAAAGTATATTTGGATTTCTTAGCATATAACGTGTTCCGCTAAACAATGAAGACACAAAATTCAAGAATTAATATGACAAGCTAACCCGACGATGGCAGGGTGAAGTTTTTCAGTTGCGGGTGAACGTTTACTGAAATATGCTATTCTGTTCAAGGGATGGCTTCAATTGCAGTCTGCTGGCCAATTTTCCAGGTTTGTGAAGATTTGTTCTGCTATTGAGTCAATTCCGGGAAGAAGGCGGCGTTCCGTTGAAGGGATATTGACAAAAACAGGACAAAATGAGAATTTTGTGAAATGCGCACAATGCGATTTCAGGAGGTAAATTCAAAAACTGGAGGAAATAATCTGCCTTCATAGTTTGACTCCTAACCAAATTTCCCGAGGAGTCTCTTTTATTGGGTGTTGTTGTGGAATTTATAGATATTCGCTAATCCGACAAAAGGATTAGAAAAATTAACTACATTGATATTTTTCTCTTGGTCAATTTTGCCGACATTTCAATGTAGCTATTCGGTGGTCCTTATGCTGGTGGGGGACAGAATTACTGGAAAACGCTAATCCGCTCAATAAATATAGACGAATTAGAGAAAATTGGGTTAGGTACCCTGGTAATTTCCCAGATGTTCCAAGAGCTATACTTTGTTATTGGGGGTGTAAGCCATTAAGAGGGGTTTCTGAAATCCGTTCCGGGAATATAGGCCACTGAACCGTGGTTTCAGTTTTTTTTTACGGAAATACGGTATTTCGATCAAGAAATATAGCTGTAGGGTGGAATTGACCGAAATCCGCAAAACCGTTTAGCTGAAATAGGCAAAAGAATGTCAGGAGCAATTGTCCTCATAATTTTGCTCATTGTGAATTTTCAGCATATTTCAATATTGCTTATTCCGTTATTTAGGGTAGAGAGAAGAGAGCAATAAGGTGGAGCGAATTCACGTAAATCAGCTAGTAATGTTGGAGACAAGGTCTGGTTGGGAAAATTCAGTAAACTGCACTCATTGTGAATTTTCCACATGTTTGAATGTTTCTTTCGCTATTTAGGGCAGAGTCCATCCCCGACGTCGGGCTTTCGTGCCATACATTGATGATGATGAGGGCAGATTCCAATTATGCGGTGAACCGTTATTAACAATCTGCTTTTCCGTTCAAGAGAAGTCAACCAAAAATGGCAGCTGCCTTCAAAATTTTGCTTACTGTAAATTTTCCATAGGCTTCTTCTGCTCTTCGTTAATTCGCTAATCATTTTCAGAGGTATCGGTAGGATTAGAGGCAGAGGTACTTTGTAAATTTTCCTCATGTTCCAATAGTTGTTCTGCTAGAGACCATTCTGGAAGAGCAAATTTATTAGAATTCGCTTATCCGGTCAGGATAAGTGTTGTACAAATTTGCTGAAATCAAACGATAAACCCAGTGAATAAAAAAAAAAAGGGTTCCAAAAAAATTCTCATTTGGTTATTCATTCAATAGTGTTTGCAAATTTCAGTACATTTCCAGCTATCAGTGGTGAACATCAATCCACTAGCGGGTCCAATTTACTGAACAAGTCAACCTGATTAAGAGATATTGACAAAAGTAGGCGCAACTGGATTGTCATCGTAATGTTTCTCAAGTTAAATTTTCCAGATGTTTCAGAAGCAATAGGAGGTGATGGTCATTGGAGTGGTCCAGGGTCATTTCCCATCAATTGCTATTATGCCATTGAGGGTCATTAAGCAGAAGAGAGCGAAGTACGAGAGAAACTGATCTGCCTTGAAAACGTTCGCTTGTTTAATATTCCGTCAAATGTTCTTCCATCGGAGGTGGAAGTCCTTCAAGATAAGGGGGCGGGTATGAATTTACTGGAATGTACTAAGTCGTTCAATTGACGAAAGCTGGGTAAAATGAACGATCATTACATTTTTTTCGGACAATTTTTCAAATGTTGCATTCGAGGCGGTGGTAATTGAAGGAGTGAGGGAGGCGATGCACAGTAGGTGATGGATATAATTTACTGAAGTACGCTTATTCGATCAACAGATATGCAAAAATTAAAAAAAAAATAAACTGCCTTCACAATTTTTCTCCTAGTCAATGTTACAGATGTTTCAAAAGGTATTGTGCTGTTGAGCGTGCAAATCATGCTGGTAAAGGCAGAAATAAATCAAGCGAGAAATGGAATGCACTAAAATCCGTTTATCTGTTCAAAAGTATCGTAAAATACTGCGTCTCTATAAATAAAGTACGGGGTGGAAACCATACTCGTCCAATTTACTAAAAAGCGCTAATTCGTCAAAATATAAGGACAAAAGCATGCGGAAAAGAGTTGTCTTCATAATTTTGCGCATCGCGATTTTTTGCGTGTTTCAACAGCTGTTCGAATTAAGGATCAATCCGGTGAAATTTACTTATTTGATCAGAAAATAAAGGCAAAACTTTGTGAAGAAGAACTGTTTTACCAATTTTGCCAAATGTAATCTTTTGCATGGCTCATAGGTATAGGTTGCCCATTATACTGGGCACAGACCAATGATGTAGGTTAAGCTTACTGAAACTCGGTAGCTCGTTTACGAAATGTTGAGGAAAGAAAACAACTGTTTGCATAATTTTGTTGATTGTGAATTTTCCGAAGTTTTCAATCCTTATTCTGCTATTTGGGGTGGTGATCAATTCGGAAGGGAAAATCTTCGAAAAACCGCTAACACATTCAAGAAATGTAGACAGTGTATATGGAAAAAAGCTCATTGTGAATTGCGAGGCAGAGCAATTAAAAAAAATCATAAAATTTAACCCTTCACCGACCACAGTTACTGCAGTAATATAAGGGAATTAATAAAAAAAATGTGAAATAAAAAAAAATACGTTTATCAAAATTTTCTTCCCAGCAAAATAGCTGCCTTCAAAATTTTGCTCATCCGTTCAGATGATTTTGCATGTTTCAGTAGTTTTTCGGCTATTTCGGAGGAAGAAAAAAAAGTTTACGTAGCTATTTAACTATTCTGTATAGAGACCAATCTGGCGGCGGAAATTTACCGAAATCCACTAAATTATTCCAAAAATGTTGGCGAAAGGATTAGGAAAGCAGCTGCTTTGAACATTTTTCCTATTGCGAATTTTATTATTCTTGTATTTGGGGTAGGGACGGATTTGGCGTAACAAATTTACCCGAATCTGCATATCAGGGGATAAATGCAAAAATATGTGAAAAAAACAATCTTTATAATGTTGTTCATTGTGAATTTTCTGCAAAGGTAGCTATTTGAAAAGGAACTGTTTACATAATTTCAATCATTGTGAATTTTTATGGATATGTATTGTGAATTGTAGACCAATTCGGTGGGGTAAATTTGCTAAAAACCGGCAAATCGTTTAAGGCATACAGAAAAAAATATGTGAAAGAGAGCTGTTCTTTTAAATTTGCTAACTGTTAATTTGTTTGCGTATTTCAATAGTTACTTGCTAGTTAGTTGCTATTAATGGAGAAATTCGGCGTGAAATAATCCGTTCGACGTTCAAAAAATATAGGAAAAAAGTATGCTGGAAAAATAGTCATTGTGAATTGTTGTTCATTCTGAATTTTCTAAATATTTGAATGGTTGTACTGCTATTTCGGCCGGAGCCTTATGTAGACCAATCCGGTGGGTTCAACTTACTTACTAACTTCGTTCAAGAAATAAATAAAGAAGTATGTGAAAAAGAATTGTATTTATATTTGCGCCCATTGTAAATTTTGCAAATGTCTTTATAGTTGTTCTGTTACTTGGGGTAGAAATCAATCCTCTGGACAAAAAATTTACTTTAATCCGTTGTTATGTTAAAGAAATACACGCTGAATTGGGCGAAAAAGAATCCATTGTGGATATTTGCTCATTGTGAATTTTTCGCATGGTTGCAATAGTTATTCTGCTATTCCAGCCGGAGCTTATTTCGACAAACCTAAAATCATGGAAATCGGTCCAGCCCCCTTCTTGAGTTATAAATGGTGTAACTAACACGGTCGCCCGGGGCGGCAACGTTTAGGGGAATTTTTGCAATTCAGCTCAAAAAAAAATGCGAAAATCCGTTAGGAAAAATTCACTATCAACTTTGATTGGTAGAAACTACTGATGTAATTAAAAGAGGCAAAATAAAATGCCGCAAGGCAGAAAACTGTCACCGACAAAAAGCGTTTTACATTCGTTGTGGGAATTTTTTAGAAAAGACAGAATAGGTTACCTTGTTTAAGATAAGGAAGCACGTTTTTTAAAATTACTAAAGTTGCTTTTTAAGAATCCCTGTAAAAGTTCATTCAAAATGTGTTTAGTATTTCAGTGGAAAACTAATTTCGCATTAATTTTTGATTTCTTACGTCGTTGCTTCAGTTTAAAATTGAACAAGCTAAAACAATAACAATTCAGATTTGAATTATTCGATTTAGCAAAGATTTTTTTTATTCATGCCATCTACAATATAAGTAATATCTACCGTTTTGTAACTCCGTGTTGTTTGAAACGTTGATTTGAATTTTCTATTGTTGTTCGTTGTTACAACGACCAAGCTGCCAAAAGTGCTCGATCTATCAATCTTACCCGGGCGGCTTAAGCGCTAGAGCTGGCGCTGGATGGAAGACTATTGATTTATTTGGCGATTTTATGTTTCAAGATTTTTTTTTTTTTGTTTCCGTTCACAATATCAAATTTTCGATGTTTGCATAATACATCATATTGGGCCATTCTCTCAAAACTCTTATAGAATGATTAGTCTTATCGCATAGAGAAGACACACACAATTTTCAGAAAGTTTTTCCATTATATTGAATGGAATTTCTGTTTAATTCGCATAGTTATGTTATCTTGATGATTTTTTCAATCTAAGATGATGGCGTAACCAAGCAAAATATGGCGTAACAATGCAAAATAAACAAATATTCCATTCAATGCAATGGAAAAGCTTTCTGAATATTGTGTGTGTCTTCTCTATGTGATACGACTAACCAGCCGACAGGTACTGAATAAGAGCTATCAGAAACCCGGCCATTATCTGACCAAAAACAATAATAACTTCAGCGCCCCTCCAGAACAAAATTCTGAATGCACCCCTGAATCAAATGTGTCGGAAAGCTTCTTTACATCTACGTATGGTCAAATATGTGCTGCAGAATTTCTGGAAGGACACGTTAATGATTTGCCGCCTTATTTAATGAATCAAGCCCCTCCCGTGATTGCACCACTGCCGAAGGATCTATTTCATATAAAATTTTTCCATCCTACGAGTATGCTGTACCGCAATTTAAATTTTTATGATAATTATACTTAAAATGGGAAAAAAATCAAACAATGAGGAAAAATTGTAATTGGGGAATTTCACAGGGTTTTGAATTTAGAATTATTACCATTCAAGGTCGAGCAACGCGGAACCATGGAGCGGTATAAAGAACGAGGCAAGGTAGAAGAAGAAGAAGAATTTTATAGTTTATACTTTACAGTTTTATAGTTTAACCTGACAATCGCTTTCAATTCCTGTTTGAGTTTTATGCATGTTTTTCAACACAAATCGTATATACTCGTTGCAATTTTCCAAACCAAGTTTCACTTGAATCAGAATTCACTGCAATCTTCGTTTGTGCATTTACCCTTTAAAGAGTATCTTATGTACATCACATCACCGTCTCAATACTACTCGATCTAAGCCCATTTAGCAGACTAAAAGTCAATATACCCTATTCAGTGCAAATAGATATTGCAACACAACGAAACTTATAAGAAGGTTCCCAATCCTCGATCGAAAGTACACAGACACACATTCATTGCCGCCTCCATATCGCGCCGCGAAACATTTCATAGTTTAACGATTAGCGCAGTTAGCGCACCCCGGCAAAACAAAATCTTATTCGATGTTATGTTGCAGATTTCAATTTGAATGCATCAAGCGAAAAGTTTGTGTTGTGGAACGTGAATCAAGATCGTTTTCAGTATCGTATATAGTACAGTATTTAAAGACACAAAACGGCTGTTTACTTAAAAAAAAATACGTAATGGCTGAAATTTGCTGGAGATGTTAGGGGACATGTCTTTTATCTAAAACTGAGTTTTCGTATTCGTGGGGGTGGGGGAAGTTGGAGTATATTGCCTACTTATAGGCGAATTTTGTATTTTTCGTTAATATCATTCTTATTGTTGACCCTACAATAAAGTGATGTATAGTAGTTTTGTTTCTAATCAAATTATCTATCCAACGGTACCTACATGAATTTCATCGGTCAAGTAGTTCCGTTATAATGACCAGTTAAAGGTGAAAATAGTACCAATAATGGGAATATTTTGCTTAAATAAAACATGTAATGACTGAAATTCGGTGGAGTCATTAAGGGATGCGCAAAGCAAAAAAATGGTCTCCAGAGATTATATTTTCTGGTAGTTGTACGGCGAACGTTTCGCAGGCTCAATTTCTCACAAATGAAAATAATAAGCGTCGACTTATCCAGTTTTTGAAAAATTATTTTAATGAGGCGGGCATTAGTGTAGTCCAAGCTCCAGGAGACGCTGATTCTGATATCGTCCGAGAAGCATTAAATAAGGCTATTTCCTACGATTTTGTGAAAATTATGGCCTCCGATATTGATATCCTTGTGTTATTAACGGCACTAGGTAAAGGATATAAAAACGTGTTTTTTGAAAAACCAAGCTCAGGTCGCACTCCAACAAAATTATTTTCGACTTCGAGCTTCAGCTATGGAGAACAAATTAAAGAAAACATTTTATTCTTACATGCTTTTTCTGGGTGTGATACAACATCTGCAACTTACAACGCCGGTAAAATGAAATTTATTTCAACGCTACAGAAAGACCCCGACTTATTACACTCAATTCAACGGTTTCAAAATGAACGTGTGTCTCCATCCGAAATAGCCTCTATTGGGCAATCGATTTTTTATAAACTGTATGGTGGGAAAAAAGAAAATGAAAGCCTTAATTATCTGCGCTTTAGACGTTTCCTTGAGTTCTCGAAAAAAAATAATTTCAGTTTGGCCTCACTACCGCCTACTGAAGATGCCGTCCGCCTACATGCGTTCAGGGTTTATCATCAGGTTCAAGAATGGATTGGTAATTACATGGACCCTGAAGACTGGGGTTGGACAAAAACTTCAAATATGTACCGGCCCATTCCCTGCGAAAAAGAACCAGCCCCGCCAAATTTATGGAAAGTTTTTTCGTGTGCTTGTAAAACTGGTTGTGGAAAAGCATGTGGGTGTAGGAAAGCAGGATTAAAGTGCTATCCAATTTGTATGGTTTGTTGTGGAAACGCGTGTAGCAGCATACCTGACTTTTCTACTCTTACCGAAAACGACGACTTCCTCCATAACGATGGGCTTTTTCCATCGAAACCAGAAGGATACGAAGCTGGTCACAATTGTAGCGCAAGCAATAATGAGTCCGAAAGAGAGGAAGAAAATCAATCTAAGAAACCAAAATTGAGGTAGTCATATATTTTTGTTACATCAATAAAACTCCAGCGACTATGTAAAGAAATTCTTTTTTTTTTATTTTTTGGAACGCTAATTGACCTAGCTTGATTTTGATCTCGTTAAAGAGATAATAATTCAATCAGCAAGAACACACATTTATACAACTTGACATAGCGAAGTTTTTAGCAATCACTAAATACACATTTAAATAAGCAATTTACACCAACTTCCTCCATCCCAACTAATACGAAAACTCAGCTTTAGACAAAAGATTCGTCTCTTGCTACATAAATTACGTTTTTTTTAAAGAAAATAGCCATTTATTGAACTCTTTTGACCCTTGACCGGTAACTACAACGGGTCTATTTGACCCACGATATTGGCTTAGGTACCGTTGAATAGACAATTTGATTAGAAACAAAACTTCTACACATCACTTTACTGTAGGAACACCAGTAAGAATGATATTAAGGAAAAACGCAAAATGCCCCTATAAATAGGCAAATTACTATAACTTCCCCCACTCCCACCAATACGAAAACTCAGATTTAGACTTAGGGCATGCTGCTTAACATCTCCAAAAAATTTCAGCCATTACGTGTTTTACTTAAGCCAAATATTCTTATTATTAGTGCTATTTTGCCCTTCAACCGGTCATTATAACGGAACTACTTAGCCTACGATATTGGCTTAGGTACCGTTGAATAGACAATTCGATTATAAACAAAATTTCTACGCATCACTTTACTGTAGGAACACTAGTAAGAATGATATTAAGGAAAAACGCAAAATTCCCCTATAAGTAGGCAAATTACTATAACTTCCCCCACTCCCACAAATACGAAAACTCAGATTTAGACTTAGGACACGTTGCTTAACATCTCCACCAAATTTCAGCCATTACGTATTTTTTTTTAAGTAAAATATACCCGATTACTGTACTAATAATGTTATAGCAGATGTAGCCTCGGTTGCAAAATTTTTCATCCAGGTTGGGATCACATAATGCCAGAAAATGAATAGTCGCCTCGCCACCTGGATTGGATTCTATCAAAATACACCACGGACTCGTTTTGCGTCGTAGATGCGTTCTTCAAAAACGCGACGCAAAGCGAAACAACGCAAACCGAAACAAGAACGGCATACAAATTTCAGGGATAGGTTCTAAAAATGAAAGATTTCCGTTTTCGTCAACAAAAAATATATAATTCATTTCATGTAAATGAGCCAAATTATTATAACAGTATGTAATTCAAAAAGAAGGATATAAAGTTATTTAAAACACATACTTTAAAAAGTGTATTTATGTATGCACATCAAAATTAGGTCTGTTTTAAAAAAAATGAATCCAATGTCTTTTGGACTGCTGTCCCCTTCTTTTGTTTATTTATTTATTTATTTTATTTTATAGATCGGCATACACCTTAACAGCCTCCTGCAAAGATTTTGCTACGATTGTGCTTCGTTCTTCATTTTCATCGTCATTGAGAAAAACCTCGCTTGCATCCTCAATATGTTTCAGTGCATCTGATATTCTTTGGGCAGAAATGGTGCGTTTCGCTTCAGGTGTCTGTTCTGGATCAGTGGCCTCAGTTTCCAAACGCAAAAGCTCTTCATTGGTCACTTCTTCGTTATTAAGATTCACCAAATCGACAACATCCTCCTCTTCAATTCCCGAAAGATTTATGGCAGAAGCCATATTAACCACCTCACGACTCACAATCGGAACGTCATTAACGATCTCTGATGAATTTGCGCATTGTGGCCAAACGTGACGCCAGCCTCCATTCATGCTGCTTGTAGAGACTTCCTTCCACGACTCGCTAATGTTGGTGATTGCCTGTTGGATATCAAAGTTTTTCCAAAATTCTTTGATAGTGCAAGCCTCCAGCCCCTCTATTCTGCCAAACAGTTTTTTAAAAGTCCTCCGGAGGTAATACGCCTTAAGATTCGATATTATTCCCTGATCCATAGGTTGAATCAGAGAAGTTGTATTGGGCGGCATGAAAAGCACCTGCACCTTATCGGAAATTTAATTTAGATCAATTGTGTGGCTTGGTGCATTTATCTAGTATAACTAATGCTTTGAACGCAATATTCTCTTTGGTGCAATAGCTTTGTATTTCCGGAATCGCGCATTTAGAGTATCATTCCCTGAACATGGCTCCAGTCATCCATGCTTTTCGGTTATGCCTCCAATGAACAGGCAGACTCGCTTTACAGACCCCTTTCAGCGCTCTAGGAGTCTCCGAAGTATGAATCAACAGCGGCTTAAATTTAAAATCACCGTTAGCATTTCCACCGAGGAGCAAAGTGAGACGATCTTTGCTTGCTTTATGGCCCGAAGCTGTCTTTTCCTCGATAGAAATAAACGTTCTACCCGGCAATCTTTTCCAGAATAGCCCCGTTTCATCGACGTTGAAGACTTGTTTGGAGCTGTAGCCTTTTGTTTCGATTACCTCCTTCAAAGTCTTTTTAAACTCTTCGGCTGCTGCTGAATTACCGCTTCCTGATTCCCCCCTTAGCGCAATATTATGCAAGCCGGCTCTGGTTTTGAAACGTTCAAACCAGCAAAAGTTTCTTCGGCATTCTCTAAAAACTCCGGTTCCACTTTTAGTGTGTCGAATAGCTGCTTTGCCTTAGATTTGATGAGGGCTTTATCCAATGGCATTTTTCGTCTGTTTTGTTCGTGGATCCAT
This sequence comes from Microchrysa polita, assembly GCA_949715475.1. Taxonomy (NCBI): domain Eukaryota; kingdom Metazoa; phylum Arthropoda; class Insecta; order Diptera; family Stratiomyidae; genus Microchrysa; species Microchrysa polita. Next base: position 9,190,210 of record OX454421.1, read on the forward strand.
AAGCCCAATAGTGACTCCATTTTTACAATTATTGAGCTTCTGCACCTAGACATATTTTTTGTCGTATTCAAGGCCGCGTTTTTAGCATTTTCTCGGATTTTTACGGCATCTCGGCTACCAATGCTTCGAATGGTTGTAGGCGGCAGTCCTAACGTTAACACAAAACAAAAAAACAATATTATCAATTAATCCTCCACTGTATAAACTGAAAACGAACCTAAGGCTTTTCCCACGTCTACGGCCTTTTCACCAGCGTCAATCCGTCTCAAAATTTCCATTTTTGTTTTAATGGAAATTGTTTGCTTGGAGCGTTTCACGATCTTTCCACTCATTTTGAAAGGACATTATTCGTAATTAATTACAACAAACACTCAATACCCGGAAATCGCGCACTTACAACAGCACATCAACTAACACCTAATGCAACCAATTGATATGCGCTCAGCATAAATAAATCCACATCTCTTAACAATGTTCCGTTATCCAAATATTTTCTGCAGAATTTTGGGACAAGAATTTTCTTGAAATTTCATTGTACATACCTAAAATAATAATTTCTTTTAAAAATAAGATGACGACGCAATACGAAAATTTGGCGACGCAATAGGAGTTTTAGGTAGGAATTGACTGACGACGCAAAACGAAAACAACGCAAAGCGGGACCACGCATAGCGAGGCCGTAGTGTACTGCATGCAAAGAGTTTACCCCACACAACATCTGCCTGTTAAAATAGAAATATAAAAAAAAGGAACTTGACATATTGAATGCATATACATTTTCAAACTAACTGCTATCGAAAGCGAGAAGCCTGCTCTTACAGTCAAGATGTCATCCAATTTATTTCGTTTCTTTGTTTATTCACACTAGTTTTGTAGAGCTGAAAATGAAACACTTTTCCAGAACAATTGGATGAGTTCCAGATTCGCTAAACTGAAAAGTCGAACATTCCTATTGATTTATGGTGGAAAAATCATGAAATTGGTGCAAATGTGGAGTACACTACACACACTCGTACTTGCATTGTATGGAAAAAGTGAATGTTAGTGAAATTTTTAGGTACTCGTTATGTACCAACTATGAGTGACGCACAGACCCTTAAAAGGCAGCCGATAATGATGTGGAAAGTTGTCTAGCGAAAAATTCTGAATGCGAATGGTGTGAAAAAAAATAAGACAAAAGAATTGCAAGAGAAAGTTATGTGGAAGTTTGAATTGGAAGAGCTTTTTTGCTACTGAATTACTAGAAGGAGACTAAAGCCTTTTCACATTTATTAAGAAAAAGGATTTTGAAGGATTATAGAAATGTGTAATAAAAATTCTACAACAACGTTTTCACCTTTTTTATTATTTCAAATTAATTTAATTTTTCCTCTTTAGTTTTATTTATTTTAGATTTTGTTTTTTTTTCATTTAGAAATTTTTTAATTTATTTTTATTATTTTATTTTAATTTTTTATTTTATTTTCTATCTATCGTTTTATTTTATTATTATCTATTTTCAGTACGTAAGTAATCGCATATGAGGATAAGAATGGAATTTAAAAAAAAAATTTCATCGTTTCGGTTATCTACTTAAAGAGACGTCAAGTGAGATAAATGTTGGTTAAGGGTTTCACGTCGTAGTTATTTTTTGTTTAACTGTACAGGCTGTGATTACGTCAAAAGACATACCGTAATTGCCTTTTGGCGAACATCAATGGGTGGGGTTACAAAACGCAACAGTTGCGTATGTTCCGCAAACATGTTTGCGATTCTGATCCCCTAACTGCCATTTTGCGGATTAGAAATAATCTCCGGTTGTTTTCGTTAACATATTCCACAAAGCCAGGCAAAGGAAAAGAACCGGATATTATTTCTGATCCGCAAAATAGCAGTTAGGAGATCAGAATCGCAAACATGTTTGCGGAACATACTCAACTGTAGTGTTTCGTAACTCCACCCAATGCCGTAACATTATTTTGGAAGGATAGTTTCATTGAGCTTTTGTGGATGTATATACGCTTAAAAGCTTTTTACAATATTCATTGTTGTCAAGTTACTTTCGATTCGCAACTTTTACGGGAGCTTTTATTGAATGGATGCTCAAGCCGAATTCAGAAGAGACAATTCAATCCGAGATTTTGTCGTGCGCTTTTATCAAATGGGATTGTTAGGCCATGAAATGAAAGCACTTACCAAATTGTAGTTCTTTTCAAAACAAAACTATTCGATTTGATAGTTTCTTGGAAACTTTGCGAATCAAAATAAAAGTGTTGCGTGGAAACAATGTGAATTCGAGATTTTCTTGAATCGACTCGTGTGAACGGTAAAAAATCTCGTATGGAATCATATCCGAGAAAATCCCGAATGGACTCATTTGAACGATTTCATACATTTAGTATTGGTGTTGCGTCACTCGATAGAAGCTTTAAAGAGGGATGTATTTTCGGAAGGTTATATCGAGCAACGCAGTGGCAGTACTAAACGTACAAAATCGTTCACATGAGTCCATTAAAGATTTTCACGAATATAAGTCCCTTCAATATTTTCTCGAATGTTGTCTAAAATCATATAATTTTTTTTTGTTTTTGTGTCTGTCTTTCAAAGTTAGGGACTTAATTTTGTTTGGTTAACTTGTGATTTGTCCCGCATTAATGGTTAGCGGTGAGGTGAGGTTTTAGCCTTAAAACATGTTGTCTCTGTAGATATCCATACATGGATCCATGGATGGGTTTATTTTCTAGATAAGTATTATATACATATTCATCAAATTCACTATGTCACAATTTCCAATACATTACCCTTAATTCTTCAGTTGCAGGTAAGATGACACACACTTCAAGGAAACTGTGTTACTCGTAATTCGTTATGCTGGGAAAATTTCATTAGACTAGCTGAGGAAAAACAATTATGACGTAATTTAGTGACAGATTAGATATAATACCTCAGTACGGTAGGTTTAGTATAAGACATTAAAAAAATATGTTAAGGTAAGTTTAAAAAAATTTCGAATACGTATTTTTACATTTCGGGATTTAGTATTCGTATTTTGAATTAAATTCTTCCTCTCAGTACCGTATAGCCCCATGTGGGGTGATGGTGCGTTCACTCAGCCGTTTATAGGCTATTTCGAGTCAAGGTTACATTGCATATAATTTCGGAGAGTATATAATGTCGCAATCAGTATATATGCATATTTCCTATCTGCACATGTACGGAAATTTCGGACCACGCCGAGATTCGATCTCCGGACCTCTAGATTACTAGCATCGTAATCTGAGCTGGCTGTGGCATTCTGTAAGGCGATAGGCGACCGTCACTTTTCACTTTTTTGATAATTGGTCTAACAGTAAATCTAGCTAGATAATGGACCTGGAATGACAACATACCGTGAAAAGTTTATTTTCTGCGATATTTATAGCAATCCAGTGTTCATTATATGGCCAGAATTAGCGTAAGACCATACACTGAAGAAAAAAAAACAAATGAAATTGAATATCGCCTTACTGAATGCCAGCTCTGATTTGCTGACTGAGTGGAGAGAGGAACTGATTAATCGTAGATATGGTGTACAAAGGATAGTAAACTTCGCTTTCGGATATTAAAGTGAATAGCCACAGTCCCATTCGATTTAATAAAGACAAAAATATACAGGGTGTCCCGTTATCCAATGCCAAACATTTCACTTCGGAAAAATTAGGGGAAAGCTGAATTTTTGCATGAGCTTTCCTTTCGAGGTCCTTAACAAAACTCCAAAAGTCCCCGTCTGTACGACTGCCGCTAGAGGTGTTACAGAGGGTCATAGACCCTCAAAAACAGGTTTTTTCGAATATCTGGATAACGGTAATATGTGCTGAAAAGTGGTGTATGGCAAATTTGTAGCTCTTTTGGTTTCAGAATAACATGTCAAAAGTAAATTTTGATTCGAGCATTCCTTACGGTGCCAGAAGGTCTAACGGTATTTTTAACAAGTTTTCACGAAAATCTCTATAACGGTAACTCTGGCTATAAGATGTATGGCTAATTCATAGCAAATAAGGTTCTGAAGAAAGTGGCCAAATTTCTCATCAATATGTACACGCTTGAGAGTGCCATTGGGGTTCAAACCTTAGAAGAACCAGCATTTTTGGGTTTTTTCGTGAATGCCTCTATAACGGTGGCTGTAAAGTCATCTATGACATATTTCTAGCTTCTGTGGCTGCAAATAAAATGTCAAAAGTCTCCATCGATGGATGGGCACCCAAGTAAGTTATAAGGGGCCAAAAGTCAAAAATTGTCGTTTTTTGAGGAATATCTCTATAACGGTAATGTTCACTAAAAAGTGTTATATGAAAAATTTGTAGCTTGTACAACGCCTACGTAAATACCAACAATTTCAGATCGATGCGTATAATCATAAGGGGGCTATGAGCGTTCAAGCCATACAAACAACGCAATATTTTATTAATTTCATGAATATCTTCGTAACGGTAACTTATGCGGGAAAGTGGTCTGCAATGATTATGTTTCTTCAATATATCGAAATACAATGTCATGGGGTCAAACTTGAAAAAAAAAAACAACATTTTACCGGGAATTGTTCTACCATGTACTCTTAACGTCCGGAAACAACCGCATAAACCCACCGAAAAATTATTGTGACTTCCAGCGAGAAAAAGTGTATCTCCAAAACTAAAAAGTTTAGTTAGGTTCGTACAGACGGGGACTTTAAGGGCTTTAAGGCTCGTACAAAAATTCAGCTTTTCCCTAATTTTTTCGAAGTTTGCCCAAATTTTTGTTCAAATTTCCTGGGGTATTCATGTTGAACACGCTCGTAATAGCCTTCACAATTTTTTTGCATTATACTGAGCACGATACTTTCCTTCTTAACCCTTAAATGCATAGCGTACCATATATGGTACATGGCTACTTTCCTGTAAAAGTCAAGGGATTATTCAATTTTTGTTTTTTTTTTTTACTTTTCCTGAAGTAGACAAAACAAGCTTTCACATAAATTAAATTTTGGCTTCCCGAAACTTTCCCTGAATTGCCAGTGCGCCGTATAAGTGGACGAATGTTATTTTTTGTGGAATTTTAATAGCTATTCTTTAGAGCCAAAAAATTGGCGAAATTTACCGTTATTTGGAAAAGGAAAAATACTGGTGAGTAAATTGGAATGTGTTCTTGAGGTTCTTTTGAGATTTCGGTCAAAAAAAGTCACCAAAGGTATTGTTTGCACCAATTTTGCGACGTACCATATATGGTACACCATGCATTGGGGCATATTCGGAAATATCTATACATACATTCCGATCGTTTTTAGCTGATGAAATTATGCCTATGACAGTTATCCAAATATTTATGACGATAATCCGTCATAATGATGAAAGTTAGAAATTGAGGTGACACATATGTTTTCGTCATTAGGATTCGTCATTTACTTTTGACGTTTGTGTAAATGATGAAAATGTCCCTAACAACAGCGATATTTTGATGAATATTCTGTTCAATAATTTAAAGAAACACTTTTCTTGAATAATTTGAATAGAAAAGTGTAAAGATTGATGACATATGTAATATTTTTGCAAACATTTTTGTTCTTCAATTTGGCAGCAGCGTACCCTGTCATTATTGAGCAAATGATGGTCCAAATGTGTAATTTGGAATTCGTGATAATGATGGTAAATTTTCGTCATAATGACGTATTTGCGTCATTCGATGTTAAGTGTGTCAAGCTTGTTATTCTCCTTTAGTCTTGGGAAGGGTAGGATATGTTCATAACATTTTAATTATCAGCTCTTTCAATATTATGGCGCGTTTTATTGGGCCCAGGACAGGTCCAAATAATTTAAATTTTCATACAAATTTTGCCACCGATCCATTTTCCAGGACATTTACTGCCATTTTTTTATAAAAGCTATAGGTTAATCAGTCCTCCTCAGGATCGAAGAAAACGGAGCTTTCGTAGTTGATTTGGAACGTTCGTTTTTGTAATTTTATTTTCTATAGCACACCAGTCAGGGCTTAGATTTTCTGTAGCTGCTTCTTATAATCCCAGTCTTTTTAGCTGGCAAGCATACTGAAAAAATTGTTCACATCATTTGTTTTGTCCGTAGGACACGCCACTAAAAACCGAGCTTCCGTGCTTAACATCTTAGTCAAATGCTTGGACTTTCACCAGGACTCAAGCAGCTGCGCCTTGATATCCAATTTCTGAAAACATTTGATTATGACAAGTATTTTCTTGGAAGTTCACGGTCAGGATCCTCAAAAAATATGCTGCTAGGGTCAACCATTCCATATGGAAGACTGTGTGGAGTACCACATTTGATAAACAAAAAATTACAATTCTTGTGGACAGGTCCAGGGACCTGCACAAATTTGGGCTATAAAGCAGCCAGCAGTTCATTTCCATTTTCATATCCTAGCAAAGTCAATCCAATCTATATACTTTTCAAGAAATTTTCAAGATCCCATGAGCTATGATAAGTCAAAAGAACTCTCGAAATATACATTTAACAGTGGATCATGTTTGTAACGAACTATTATGTAAATGATTTATTTTATAAGGAGACCGAGTTCTAATCGCTCTAATAGCATATTGAATGCATACCCTATACCCAAGTACAGAGCTAGACGGCACGCAAAACCCAAAATAATCAATTCCATGTTTTTTTGTTGGGGAGGAAGGGGTATATGCGTCGGATCTGGCGCACTTTTAATATTTAACAAGGACATCCAACAGCCACCACTTGACACACATTTGAAGTTTTTCGCGACATTCTATCAAAAGATATGGCTAAATTTAGGTTTGTAGAGGATGTAGGGGCAGTAAGACCTACTTCACTTTCCATCAACTTCCTGGATATGTCACAAATAGGCATCGATACAAATTTCAATAAGGACTATGAAACTAATCACGGACCTACCCGAGCTCCCTTTTAAAAAACTGAATATTCGCGATTTTCGATCGAAATGACAACCTTTCCTTTATTGAAGAGGAGTTCATTATATCGAGTTTCTACTATAATTTCGATCGAAACTCTCAATAATCATTATCCTTTCTTTTTTGCACTGTTCCTATTAAAGTAAGAGGCAAATTAAATAAAATTTAAAAAATGTCTTTCATTTACAACATATGGCCTGAATGCATGGCGTACCATATTTGGTACACAATGAAAATTCTACTATTTTCGCTTTTCTGGGAAAACGGGCTATTTCCTGGGAAAATAAAAGCTGATTCCGTGTTCAGTGACCGATTTTATATAAAGGGAGGTCAGTTACGATACTGGGTTCAGACCCCATGCATTTAAGGGTTCATTTATATTTTTTTTTTGTGTTGGCTAAATTCTTGGGAATAGAAATAGGTACAAATTAAGTTTTGGTGATTTCGTTAAATGAGAGCGCCTACACTGCATCCGAGTGACGCCACGCCATGGAGCGGTAGAAGGAGGCAAGTGGCAAGAAGAAGAAGACTCGAGAAATATTAGTGGGGGGCTTATTTACTTAGGCAATTCAGCGAGTAAATGACTTGCAATAAATTCCTTTTTAATGTATTCACAAAAGGTTCAAAACAATTTCTTTTTTCGGTAAATGTGAAACAAAACCAAGTTGAATCAAAATTGAATGGGAGTTGAAATGTAGAGAAAATTCGAAAATATTTAAAGCTGGAGTCTTTATCAGAACTTCATTGTGTAGTACAGGTGTTGCTAGATGAAAATAATTTACTTAGCAAGAACACCGATCAATTTGTTCAATAGCGTGCGGGTATACTAAAAAATGTCAGATTCCCAAAAAGGCACAAAAGAACCGACGTATTTCCCATTCTTGACACGATTACAAAAGACCGCACTGCGTGGCTGCGTTTTTTCGCCGTTGCCAAAATATTAACATGATGTGTCGACGAACTGCATTTTGTTTTTACGAAAACCTATCCATCAAAATTTTTTTTGAGTGTACACATATTTTATAAAAACCCGTCAAATTTATATTCAACTGTCTAGTACCAGTTTTGCGAATTTGTTTTTACCATCACATGAATGATGAGATCAGAATACCAAAAACCATCCAACACGAAAACGTGAAATTCTTCATTCAAGGTTCCCGCGAAATGAGATGATATGCATTGTCGGTGTTGTGTGTTTTATTCGGCTATTGTATGGTCGGAGTCTTAAGCTGAACTCCAATCGATTTGGTTAACTGAATTTCAATATTAGCATAGAATAGATGATTCAAAATAAAGATATATACATACAAGAGTTGTGCATCATCAGCCAGGCCAATTCAAGGTCCAGAACATTTCACTCTCATCATCCATATAATTTATTATTGCATACTAGGAAGAAGCTCAGAATATTATGATGATTTGATCTTCGAATATAAATTGAGAATAAATAGATAAATTGAAAATTCTGAAGGAAAGTGTACGGTTAAAGAACCTCGTCTCATGACTAGTATGCGGGTAAATAAAAAGCCGCTCAATTGAAAAGAACGCACTTGGGAGTTGGCTCAGTTCATTGGCACCTTTATGAATGATTACTTCACTGGGTTTAGGTTAGGAATGCCTACTCGTTGCCGGCTTTTAATTCAATTGCAGCTGAAAAGATATGTTAAATGAATTCACTCTTTTTTATTTTTCTTCTTTCTCCTTTCGTACCGAGAGTTCACATAGAATTAAATGTTGCTCACCACCTTCAGAAGATGATGATGATTCGATTTCTAAGTAGAATTAATGATATACGCCTTCTGTGTGTAGTGCTCATCACAAAAGTGCACGAACCACAACTACATGACTTGGAATAGACATGGCAGTCAGCAGGCAATGGGTGATGCTCCTTACTGCCATACTTCATTTTTATTAATGAGCATGATGTGATCGGCCCACGCCTTTCGGGTTAGAGAACGTGTGTAGAAATTTATTAAAGAAGACACATCTTTTGATATTCTAAAAAATATGGAGATGTTTACACATGGCGGATTTATAAGAAGTACATGTATTAAATTTCAAATGAAATGCCATGATCTGGTTTTCAATGTCATGATTTTTATTTAAATTTTTAGAACAGTAAAAAAAATTTAATTGTAAGTCTGGTCATTTTCAATTTAGACGTTAAAGGAAAATTGTAGAATTCTTTGAATTCATCCATATGTAAATAAATTAGGAACACCCCCCCCCCCCTAAAAACTCTGATCCAGGGACAAATTGCTAGTGGATCTTATTGTCTGGACTCTTTCCTAGTATAATTCTAAATAAATTGTGAGTCACGTATCTAAATTTTAACGAAACTAACTAATGTAGATACGACGTCAGAGAAAAATTGAGCGACAAAAACTGTTTCTCTTTGAATTATGGCTGATTTGTTGAAAATTAGTCCTCATAATGCGAAAAACGAGGTCGTGACCGACTTTTTTTTCGTTTTCAAAAGCAATTAAATCTGAGGACGAAATAAATTCGATAAAATTTCTTTTAGTTCTAGTTTTTTTTTACTAAATACCAAATATTCTTTGTCGAAAACTGATCGCAGGAAACGCCTTCCAAACGAAATTTCAAAAGAATTAAGTGAGTAACTCGCCATTCGAACGAAACACAGGGTTACTGGTAACTCGACGTATTCCTTGAAACACGTTGTTATACTCGGGTCTAAATTCATCCTAAAAAATTGTATAAATATTGGAATTATGTTCAGTGGTTACTGAGAAATTTGGAGTTTTGTGTTTTTTGAAGATAATCGCAAATTTTGACATTTAAAGTGACATTGCGCACATAATACATACTTAAATTCGTGTGTTTGTCTTTAAGCCAACAATATGACAGATATTTTGTATTCATTCAACATTTAAAAAAAAAAATGTTTTCGAACGTATTAATTTTAATTTGAAAAATAATAAAATTAATTTAATTTATTATTTTAAATTAACTTTATTTATTATTCAAAAAAATGCACTACTCAAACCGTAGAAACTACGGGAAAAATATCTCCGTATTGGAAGTTTTCGAAAAAGCTACAAGTGTTGATAGAAGTCCTTTAAATAATTAAAACTGATTGCTGTAACTTATTTGATTTGTTCAAAAATTAAAAAAGTACCTCCCCTTTCGGCTTTCGGTTGACTTTTTTTAAAGGATACAATGCGGAGATAAGAGTTTGCTCGGTTTAAATAGTAATAAATTTGTAAATAAAATGAAAATTATTATAGAAATGAATAAAAGTAATATTTTATTATTTATTTATTAAATTGAAATATTTTTGAAATTTTGAATGAATGGAAAGTGTCTGTGTCATAGTGTCAACAACTGCATATTTAAAATTTAAATTTTTAGGAATTGATCGCGGATTTTGTCAATAAAAATAAGATTAATTTTCTTATTATCAAATTGACACAAAAATCCAATTATCTCAACAGCCCCTGAAATTAAGTTCAACATTTATTGCTCCTGTCACATTTGGCGAGTTACTAGTACGAGTAAAGTTGCATGCGAGAAATCACTATTGGCGACGACCGACGACCAGGGCCGGATTTACCGTCTGTAGCGCCCCTGGGCAGTAGCCGAAGTGCCGCCCTTCGTCACTAGTTTAAGCTGAAAATAGATCAGTCGTATTCATGGGAGGTGTACAATTTTGTTTAACGTACGTTGGTTTCCGGCGTTTCTGAAAGTAGCAGAATTTCATTGAAAATTGCAGTTAATTTAATTCTTAGAAAGGTATTTTGATTGAACTTCTAATCAAAGCTAATGTTCAGAAGTATATTATATGCTCATGGAGGAGCGGATAGTCCTTGGAGTCCGTTCTCCCGCTACAGCCCACTAAATTGATTGTTTTCAGTACGGGATGAGTTTCCGTAATGTTTAGTGAAAGTGAAGTCAATCGAAAGGTCTCGAATCCCAAATAATGGATATTAAGTCTTTTTTCTCTTAGTCACAACCATTCTCCAGCTGCAGCCACAGAAATGGCCGTTTTAAATACTTAATGAAACCAGCCCGAAATTGCAGTTTCCGGGAGAAGGAGGTTTGATATGATATACTAGGAAAAATAAAGTGGATCCAGGGAACAGATCCGTTTAAGGTGGTCAAGACCTTTCGTTATAATAGGGTAGAATTAAAAAAAAAGTAAAAGTGTCCTGTGTTCTTGGTTCCACGCTCTGTGGCTCACTTGGTTGAGTCGCACTCTACGATGCTAGTAATCTAGAGGTCCGGAGATCGAATCTCGGCGTGGTCCAGGAAATATATAGTGCTTGCAACATTATATACACTCCTGCAATGTAAAATCCCTCCCAGACCAAGAAATTATGAAAGGAACAACTCTAAAATGAAATATGGGGCCAGGCATTTCGTTGCAGATTTCCAAAAAAAATTGTATTCTTGCCTCTTCACCAGTGTTGTCAGTTACAGCATCATTACCGGAATTTTAGAAACCTCTCCGAGTACAAACAAGCGCACTGATTTGAGGTGATTTAAACAAAAATGTCGCCACCTGCTTCTTTAATCATTCTCACCGAGCTCTAAATATTTTTCACCGCAGACATTGCAAAAAAGCAAATCAGCTGAAGATTTTAATTTTTCAGTGATATTTAAGTTTTTGAGGTTTCGAAGTATCTAGACGAAAAATTCATTTTAATTGTAGGTAGCTTGCTGTACATAATTAAGGTAAAAAGTAGAAGGCATCGGTAAAACATATTTCTGGAGGAAATTTCGCAAAAATTTATTATCATTGCAGTACAAATATTTTATAGTAAACGAAAATTGAACTAGATACAAGAGTAACATAAAGAACAGTCATTGGTGCCTGAACCCATTAGAACAGTACTAGCCCAACTTCGGTTCGGTTTTTTTTGTGTCTACTAGTTCAATTTTTAGTACCGCGAGCATTCACAAATTCTGCTCTCTTTGGAATTTAGATTTATTCCTGCGCATCACTAGTGATACCCAGAACAATCCTTAGATAATCCAGATTCACGGTGATTTCACTCTTTCTGCACTGAACTCATCTAGGTAGGAAGATCAAAATGGGAAACAAAAATGTAAGCCAAAATTATAGAAAACCATTCGCTCTGACGGCATTCTTCAGAGCGGTGATTGCGAAATCGAATGATGGTAGGACTTGAAAATCCGCAAAAATCACGAACATGACAAATGTTCAGTAATATGGCTAGCCTTAGCCCCCTCCAGGACAAGATCCTGGTTGCGCCACTGCTCGAAGAAGACTATAAACTGGCAGCCTGAAGCCTACGGCGGCATTTTTAACGCCCCGTGCACAGATTAAACAAATAGTTCAGTGATCAGACTTTATTCCAATTTTAGAAGTGTTTGCTTAATTCATTAGCCAGCCTAATTGATAAATTTTTTGAGTCGAGGATCAATCGATCAATTGTTGGATTGTAAAAATAAACGACAAGGTGGGTAGGGCGGCAGAATTCGAAACGCCTACTGACATCCTTCCTTACTGACCAACGCAACGACTTTTGCAGTGTTTTCTTTACTTTTTTTCTAATTTATCCTCCTAAAATATCGAAATGTGTATATTTCACATAACATTAATTTAATAGATGAAAGTTTCAGGAATATGCCGCCTTTAAAATTGGGGGAATATGGGAAATCCGATCCTGGATGCATGATATCTCATCGTAAGATAAGACAAAGTAGTGTTGAAATAAAAGAGCCAAATAACATTTTCACTGCCAACTATGATATCTCCAATCCTCCACTTTTTCGAGTTGTGAATGCTAATATTTTCGCGAGAAAGCAAGTTTCAAAAATTTGCCGCCCCTTAAAATCTGCCGCTCCGGGCAGTTGGCGGGTTGCCCATATGCGAAATGCGGCCCTGCCGACGACACGTAATAAACAAAGAAAAAAGTACATACGGTAGAATTGAATAATGGTTTAGAAAATATCGCATCCATGACCTCTATTTTTATTTCATCCATGGACAAATTTATTACGTTTTAAGATAGAAACATATTTATGTGGATTTTGGTTTGTATTGGTCTTTAGGAAGCACATTTTCTAAGAAAATCATAGTTTTAGAGGTTATGTTTCTATAGAAGCCCCATGACTCCATGGTCTGATTTTGTTCATTCTTACACATATTATGTTATTTCAATATAGACAAACTTGAGCGAAGTTTGGTCAAAATTGGTCCACAAACAGTGTTGCCAATTTAGCCGTTATTTAGCCGGAAACTAGATTGTTTAGCCGGAAGAATTCCGGCCGGCCGGATTTTATTTTCATTAGCCGTTTTTCTGGCTACAACTATTTTATAAAATTTTGAAATCAAATTTATTTTGAAAAAGGGATAAAACGCGAACTTCAGTTTTCAATATTTACAAATAAAAAACCCATTGTGAAATTTTCCTTCAAGTTTATTTTCGTTTAAAAGCGCTTTAAAAGTTTGTTCGATCTTGATTTGGTAGTATAGGCGGAACGATAAAATATAATGGTTAAAAATTTGAATTATTTAATTCAAGAAGAAATGGTTTTCACTCTCTGGGCTCCCTCAGTGTAGCATGTAACTAACTACCATCAATCTGGTGAATATGTTTCGTAAGATATTTTTTTTGCTGAATAAATCCTGCGGCATTCTTTCGTAGAAGAGCTTTGAACTCGAAAACATGCCGATTTGTCATTCTTAAATTACATTATGTTTTGCCAATTAATTTTTTTTTGAAATTACGAGGGCGGTTCAAATATGATCGAGACAAATGCTCTTACACGTTTATTTATTATAGAAAAAAATTACAAAAGTTTACATTTTTTCTATGTGCACCCTCTCACTAGTTACACATATTTTCCACCTCTCTGGAAGCTTTTTGATGTCGGTATCGAAAAATTCCTTGGACATCTCGGACATCCATGTGCGCAGAAACTCCTCTGCCTCATCGTTCGGTGTTGAATTTTTGGACCTCCGAGGGCTTCTTTCAGAGGTTCAAACATATGGTAATCGCAGGGTAATAAATCCGGACTGCAGGGGGAGTACTCCAGTACCTCCCACCCCAATTCCGATATTGTATCGAGCGTAAGGCGCGCGTATGAGGACGCGCGTAATCCTGGAGAAGTTCAACAGTTTCAGAATCCATCGCGCCGTTATTTTGCGATATTGAAGGTGTTCGTTGATGAGAGACTCTACTCTACACTACCAATGAGAGTGTCGAGTTCAGCCGGATTGTCTCGAATATTCATCCTACGGTCCTCCGAAATGATTGTTCTACGCGGCGATTGTTGTCTGGTGTGATGCAGGTTGGCGGTCGACAATCATGCGTCTCATTCTCGACGGTTTCACGGGCATTCTTGACCGCTTTGGCCAATTTAAACACAGCAGTCCTACTCAGGCACTCACTACTGAACGGATTATGCAAACGCAGAAAAATTTTCGTATTCTTAACACCTTCCCTCACAAAAAAAAACCAATGACGTTGCGCAATGGCGGTCGGCACTTGATGTTTACTCATGGTCATAGCACGAGCATAAAATATCCATTCGCGACGAAAACTATGCCACTCTGTTCGTAAGGGACCTATCATCTACTCAACCCACGACCTTCAAAACATACATGCGCGCCATCTACAGCGTTTGTCTCGATCACATTTGAACCACCCTCGTATGATAAAATTCAAACTAAATTGTATTGATGGTGAGTTCGTGGAAAATGTAGGAATCATTTCATTCGTTTTAAATGCATATAAACTCCAAAGTAGTCTATAAGTAAGGAGTTTTAGCAAGTTGTACGCCTTTGTGGTAAACGACACGACATTGTACTTCTTGAAATAAATAAAAAATAAATAACAGGCGCGACAATCCAGCATTGGACTAAGGCCGCAGGATGTGTTAGTGACATCCTATTTCCAAGATCTTATCTGCTTTTTGATGAGGTAATGAGATCAGCATCACGCTCAGCAGTGTTATTTATCCCCATAAATGGGTACTCGTTTAACATCTGAGTGAGATCATAGTCTGTCACAAGCCCGTGAGTTCGAAAAACACAATGGAAGACGGTGAGATTCGAACTCATGAGCCTGTGCACCGAAGGTGCGCGCACTAACCGCTCGACCAGCCAGACTACTTCTACTTCTTGAAATAGGTGCACTAAATTTAGCAAAACACACTATACTTTTATGGCTGCTGTTGTCAGTGTTGTCAACTGAAAGGTTGATTTCCATCGAAAATTCTTAGGGGTTAATTGAAATACATATCCGAATATTTTTTTCATTTCTAGGGCGCTTTTAGGATAAGATGATTCGTAGAATCTGCAAATTTTAATACATTTTGTTGAATATTACAAATTTGTGGTTGGTGCCCTCACCTTCGGAGCACAGGATCGTGGGTTCGAGCCTCGCTCTAATCGAATTCAGTTTATTATGTTTTTCGCATTCACTATTTTAACACGAAAATATTGAATTGAATCTTTGTTTATTGTGCAAAGCTATACAATATTTTGCATTGTTACGCTATCATCTGAAAAAAATTTAATTTCATACAATGGCATGACCAAGCAAAATATGGCATACCTAACTATGCAAACTAAACAAACATTAAATTCAATATAATGTAGAAGCTTGCAGAAAATAGTCAATAGTCAAAATTAGTCCACAGATAAAAAAAAAATCATAGAAGCTGCAAATTTGGAAGCTGCGTTTCTATGGCATCCCCGTGACCTTCAACATTCGCCATACATTTCTATAGCCTAAAACCTACACACCAAATTTCAGCCAAATCGGTCCAGTGGCTTAGGAGGAGATGCAATACGAAAACACGTACAGTCGAATTTTATATATGTAGGTATATTTATGTGTATATATGTAGATTCTTTGTGAATTTTTTGCATATTTCAACAGTTATTCTGGGTGTACACCAATACGCTAGAATCAGTTGACTGAAATCCTCGTTCAAGGAATACAGAAAGAAATATACGGAAAACAAATCTTTATAATTTTGCTCGTTGTGAATTTCTATGTTTCAATTTTATTTTGATA
Organism: Microchrysa polita; assembly: GCA_949715475.1. NCBI lineage: Eukaryota > Metazoa > Arthropoda > Insecta > Diptera > Stratiomyidae > Microchrysa > Microchrysa polita. The sequence continues at coordinate 9,206,128 of OX454421.1, forward strand.
TTCAGGGAGACAATCAATTCGACAGGAAAATATTACAAAAATTCACTAAGACTTTCAAGAAATAGAAACAAAAATATGCGGGAAAAAACTCATTCTGAATAGTTGCTCATTGTGAATTTTCTGTTTTTTTTTCAATGTTTTTACTGCTATTCCGGCCGGTGCCTTGTGTAGACCCATTCGGTGGGGTCAACTTACTGGAATCCTGTAATTTGTTCAAGAAAGACAGAAAGAAGTATGTGAAAAAGAACTGTCTTCATAATTGTGGCCATTGTGAATTTTTCATATGTCTCAATACAGTAAAACTTTGTTATAACGCTCCCGGATATAACGCTTTCCCGGCTATAACGCTCTTTTTTCTCGGTCCCGGTCCCATTAGCATTTATTACAGGGAATTTCGATTCGTTACTCTTTCCCGGTTAACGTTAACGCTCTTTTCAAGGCTCATTTTCTTAAAACAATTTTTATTAACAAATTCATTGAGCACGTATAGTCTATCTTTACATTGTAATAATCACAAACAAAACCATGATGCACAAGTTGTTCCGTTAATTCACATCAAGGTCAAATTTCCTGGAAAAGGGAAAGACATAACCACAATTGAAAGTATAATTGAAGATCTCGTAATTGCATCAGCATCCGTCGAGAACAAGAAAGAGGCGTCAAGCATGCCAAAAACATTTGCAGTCTTAGTTGCAATAAAGAAGATTCGAGCTATTTTTGCCTACAGCAAGGACATAGCTTTCAATAAATTGAAAACCTCAGCATTACTGAAGTCTGTTGCCAGTCTAAAACAAAAACAATTATCTTTTTTTTTTAAACCAGGTATCAATTGATTGCCATTTCCTTACTATTTCATTCCATGTATCAATCGAATAATAACAAGCTTGACACACTTAACTTCGAATGACGCAAATACGTCATTATGACGAAAATATACCATCATTATCACGAATTCCAAATTACACATTTGGACCATCATTTGCTCAATAATGACAGGGTACGCTATCTGTTGCAAAATTGAAGAACAAGAATGTTTGCAAAAATATTAAATTTGTTATCAATCTTTGCACTTTTCTATTCAAATTCTTCAAGAAAAGTGTGTCTTTAAATTATTGAACAGAATATTTATCAAAATATCGCTGTTGTTAGGGACATTTTCATCATTTACACAAACGTCAAAAGTAAATGGCGAATCCTAATGACGAAAACATATGTGTCACCTCAATTTCGAACTTTTATCATTATGACGGATTATCGTCATAATGATTTGGGTATCTGTCATAGGCATAAATTTTGTAACCTAAAAGGTATACGCACCTATGAAGTACATTTCTTGGACTTCCCGGATATAGCGTTTTCCCGGTTATAGCGCTTTTTTGGCTTAGACCCCAGAAGAGCGTTATAACGAAGTTTTATTGTAGTTGTTCTTGTTACTGAGAGTAGAGAATAATCCTGTGGAGCAAATTTACTGAAATCCGCTGATATGTTAAAGAAATACACACAAAAATAGGTGAAAAACAAACCATTGTGAGTTTTTGTTCATTGTGAATTTTTCATTTTTCAATAGTTATTCTGGTATTCCATAGACTAATCCAACACTCCTGCTGCAAAGTATTTCGTGGAACGTTGCGGCGTGGGAGCATTTGGAACTGTTTGGTGGCAACATTCGCGAGAATCTCTTGGTGGTCCCAACCACGTAATTTTACACAACTTTGGACTTCACGAAAATGTGGGCACTACATGGTATAAGTAAGATAGTGATTGCTTCGTCTTAGCTACTAGATTTTGGTACTACCACTAGGTTGACTCTAAAGGATTTTTTTCAAGTGGCAAAACCGTAGATTTTACCCCACCAATGCCACAATGAAAGTAGTCATTTTCGCAAGTCAAAAGATCATGTAATGGTTCTTTAGATGGTACTATATAGGTAGTTGCGATTACTATGACGGATAGTATCCAATGTAGGGATGTCAAAAACCGGACGGTTAGTCCGAAAACCGGTACTTAAACGATTAACCGGTTTATTTTCGGTTTTTTTCCTCCTCCGGTTTTAACCCGGACGGTTGTTTGGTTCAATCGGTTAAAAAGCGAATAAAAAAAATCTTTCAAATTCATACAATTTTTCATATATGCTTGATTTTTCAGTCAGCAATTCTATTACTTCTCCCCTATAAAAACTTGCGTTTTCAGATTTCAGCCCTTAAACATATTTTCGAACACTCTCCTTATGACTATTGGGGGCGCGAGAGAAACTTACTTATTTGAAGGGTCAATAAAAACAAAAATAGGTACTTCATAGATATTGTTTTAATTCTTTCTATTTGAGAATTAAATTTTCCAAGTTTTTTTTTCATACAGTCATGAAAATGACATCGGTTAAATGGCGACTCCCTTTGTGCATACACTGATAAGTCGATTTTTGAAGTTTGTCTCCACTCTTTGCAGCAAATCAATCGGTATGTTAGCAATGGTGTCGCGAATGAAAAATGTTTAAGCGAACAATGGTCCGTGGTCGTTCGACATAAGCCAGCGATTTCAAATAACTCCATAAAAAATCGCATGGAGCAGAGCGTGTCATGGTAAATCCCCTCTCTGAGAGATAAGGTGGTCGAGGAGGAGTTGTCACAACAAATTTATCCAGCCTCGTGCAGTGTTTGCAATGGCTCCATCTGTGACTGAAACCACACGTCCCTAACGTTCGTTTAAAAAAATCCGCGATCATATCCCTAGTGAGCGACCGTTAGTAAAGAAGCTCTCGACAGCGAGTGTGTTTTTACTACAATTCTAAGCAAATCAATGAAAAGACTCGGTTAACCGAAAAACCGGTACTTTGGACCCGGTTAAAACCGGACGGTCTAACCGGCTTTGAAAAAATAACGGAGAAAACCGAAAACCGGGTTATGGCCCAGTTTTTGACATCCCTAATCCAATGTCATCGATTCGTCTCTTGCCACTTAACTGCTACTTCGTGTGGGAATTATCGCGAAAGGTAGGCAGTACTCAAGATTCGACTGTGACAGGCTTCGATTTTCTTGTACCAGGAAAATATAAAAGCATTAGAATTAACCCTCATAAATCTTGTGAAATAAGTCTGACCAATAACAATGAAAATCATTTTGTTTTTGAAGTGAAAAATGGAAACAATAATGCTTGCATGTCAAATAAGTCAAGACAACAGAAATACAAGATAATGAAAATAGTGTTATTTCTTATGAATCTGCATTGCACCAAAAACAATGATTTTTACTTCATAGTAGCAGATGGCACTACAAAATTCCCGATGCTACCACAACGTTCCATTTGGAACTGCCTGGTGTCAAATGGGTCGTGATTGTCACTATACGGTTAAAAATTGATAGTACATATAGCAAATTGAAATATGTCGTCAAATTTTAGTGACATTCCATTGGCAAGAAGAGCTCCATTTCAGGAATGATCAAAGGTGTATGCTACTTTGTAAGACGAAATTGCAGTGGCATTTACGTTTTTGGTACTAAAAATGCTAGTTGGGTATACAGAGTGTCCGGAAACTACCGCGTAAACGTACCGTAAAATGATTCCTTACATGATTTCCAGCAAAAAAAAAGTTGTACTGAACATACCCCCAACTCTTAACCCTTTAGCTGCCACAGGTGTTTGAAGATTTTTGAAAAAAATAATGTTTTTTCATGACTTAAACCTCAATTCCTAAAAAACAAATCTAGCTAGAATAGCAAAATTGGATTGCTATCGAAATTACCTAAAAAAAATAACTGCATTAAATTCGGATAAGTGGTTTCCTTTTTACAGAGCTTCGAAGTAAATTTTTTGTTTTTTGACCCAAAGCAATTTTTTGTTGTATCTCAATTTTCTCCAACTTGCTATTCTAGTTAGTATAGTTTTGGAGATATTGGAGTTTAATTCGTGCAAGAAAATTATTTTTTTCAAAAATCTTCAAAAGCCTGTGTGGCAAGTAAAGGGTTGATAATTGGTGGTATGATTCGTGCTACAAATCACACGAAGAATTATTTTCCGGTGCGTTTATGCGGTAATTCCGGACACCCTGTATATAAGATAAGATGTGTACCACTTTGTTGGAAAACTGTAAAGTTATACGATATTTCCATATAAGTAACTCATACTCTCGCGCCTATGCATCAAATTGTCAACGCAATTTACCATCGCACACACCTTCATTCACAATCGCTTCCTGTAATTCAAGCCCTGCCAAATTTGTATCCCACATTTTATGTTTCTTGGTGGCGTTAACAAAACGATATCATTTTCGTAAAATGTAAACAATAGCCACTTTAGTGTAACCTTCGCCTTGAATTATTTTTATTTCGTTGATAAATTTTGAGTCGTGCGAGAACTCCCAATGAAAAAATCGCCAAAAGTGGAAGTCTGGGTAATGCCAAATTAAGAGCACGGTAAACACAATAAAAAAATTAAATAAAAAACCTATAAAATACCGAAAAAAGAGTGAGACTCAAGTATTCATCAAATACGGATAAAGTGTGTATGCGCACAAGTTTAATACATATCACCATAATAGAATCATATATCAAGCGCGAGTGATCTCCAGCGTCTAATGCGCAATTATCTACTCGACTGGAAGCTTGTATCGCCAAATTATTTAAATTGCCAAGTATGAAGGCACATAAACAGAAATCTAACACCTCACCATCGAGTGTCGGTAAACAAAATGATACTACTACGAATTTAGTAACATATGGACAAGAAAAACAGTCCAGAATGCGCCAACGGTTGAGAGTAGGCCTGTTCGGTACCGAGATATCAGTACCGGGTTTCGGTTTTTTTCAATACCCGGTACCACAAGCGGTTTCCCTGACTCAGGTTTTTTTTTCAGTACCGACGGTTTTTCTAACCATAAGCCGGTTTTTTTGAGTACCGGGTTAAAAACCGACTCAGGTTTTTTTCAGTACCGACGGTTTTTTTAACCATAAGCCGGTTTTTTTGAGTACCGGTACCAAAAAACCGGCTCATGGTTGAAATGAATCGTTCTTTTTAACTCGGTACCAAAAAACCGACTCGTCGGTCGGTTTTTTTAACTCGGTACCAAAAAACCGGGATATCGGTACTTTAGAATATCGGGTCCGGTACCAAGTGAACACCGGTTTTGTACCGGGATCCCGGTTTTTGGAACAGGCCTAGTTGAGAGTCATTGAAAAACGCTTAGAATTCTTTGAAAAATGACCAAACATTATTCTTTTATAGATTTTTAATCGTTTCCGCCAGGTGTGTTTCGTAGATGTGCTCTGACTGTCCTAGTCCAGTCGACTGACTAGAGGCATCCCATCTTCTTTTTAGTATCATCACATCACCATTCATGTATGACCATCCAAAGAAAACACGATCGCCCCCGCACTATCTTGATTATTTTTGGTGCAGTCTTATGGCCATAGTTAAAGAAAACTAATTGGTCAACGACATTTTTGTCGTCATGCCATATTTAATTTGAATTCCTAAACACAGTATGTCGTCAAAAAAATATCAATGGGATTCCTCCATTCTGAGAGTATTGTTGTGTTCTATACGTAAATATTTGACTATGACCTCATGCTGAAGATTCTTGATTAAATATTTTGTTTGATGCTAAGATAACGAGTCGCCGATAAGAATGAAATATATTTACAAAATTGTGGAATTGCCTCGAATGTGGGCGACAGACGCTTAATGAGAGAATAGTTTTCGTCGTATAAAGCTCCAACCTACACGTATCCTGCCGACAAATTCCACGCATGTTCTTGTTTACCATAATAGTCAATGTGGAGCAAATGGCCAAGTCATTGCACTCTCTATGTCGTCTACACTAGAGGTATGCCATGCTTACAGTAGTGCAGTCAAATTAAAGTGTTATTATTATTACTATTAGCATAGATAGTGGGGCTGGTTGGCTATGCGCCGACATATTATCTGCAATCTGCATTATTTATCTAAGATCTGGCGTAAGGTACCTACAGCTAGTGAAATAAAGCGCTTGTATAATAGTATTTTTGTTTTAAGCGGCTTTAGTTAGTATGGACTGGAATTTTAATTCAAATATATGTACATACTCGTATCTACCTCTACCGCCCCCCGGTTGGGATTATTATTATCACATGCAATCGGTTAGAAAAGGTTAACTTTGCATTGAGATTTAATGCACAAGATAGAGTGACTAGAAATGTCGTCATATGGTTCAAAGACTTTTTTATGGGCATACCTTGAGACAATTCAAGTTGTGTACCACCTATACGTGTGTTTTAAAATCGGATTGAAAATATTTACATTTTACGAGTATTTTATTATTTTTATGTGAATGATTGCCGATGATTTTATAAAATTTCATGGACGGACATGGATCAGGTCGATTTTATGTGAATTGGCCGATGCATTTTGAGAATTATGTATATGTATATGTATTTTATAACTTGATCTCGAAGCGAATTGGCGTTTAAATTGAACAAAGACATAAGACCAGAGAAATGATTAAGCTTAATGCGTATCGGGAGATTTTTAAATATCTGTAAACCATCTAAAATGACACACAAAAAAAAATAGAGCTCCAATGCTTTCATGCATTTTTCGTATCTTTTATTATTCTTTAACATTAGTCGTCCATTTTCAAAAGCCGTTAAGTGCACGTTTTGAAATTTTTACAACTGTCGGCAGTGGCGTAACGTTTCCTAAATTTCTTCTGTTCGAACGTTCAATTTCATTTCAACTTCATCAGGAAAATAGACAGAACATAACTCACATTGAAGCAGTCAAAAAATTAGCAAGAGCAACGAGCATTTTCGGCTTTAGCTAAACAAAATTAATATTTGAAAAATAAAAGGAAAACTTATGAGAACATCTATTTATCATATAAATCCAAGAGGCGTAAAAAAACACCTTGAAGAGTGCCCTGCATACTTGTCTCGAAACTGTCGTGGATCCTAGACTAAAAACGATTGTCCTAGATATGAGGATCACATTAACTAGCTGAAGACTTTTGACGATTCTGATTCTGGCCAAGCTAAACGACCTGACCAAATACAAACTAAATCCATTGAAATCAAATCGATCTTAGTAACTGTGTTGAAGATTCAAATAATCCAACAAGAGGATCATATAGGAAGGCTCAATTTTACGCAAGAACCTGCAAGAGAGGCACTCACTCCTTCTAAGCAAATTTACCCTTTATTTCAATACAATATTCTTAAGCAAAAGCCCATAGAAGAAATAGAAATTGAGATAGATCCATACTCAACAAGCTTGAGAAACGCTGACCAATAATTTGCGTCTCTCCCACCATGAACAAAGTTTGATACAATGCGAGGTGAATATTTTGTCACTATCATCGATTCTGCAGCTGACTTGCGTTTTTTTTTTTTTGCAGAAAAAATCCCAGAGATATATTTTTTAAGGGGGAAATTTACAGAGGAACTTTAATTTCTTTAGTGGAATTTCGGGGTTTGTTTCCTAACAAACCATCAAATTCCATCAAAATGTGTATCTGCTATAGTCACTTATAAAATTTGTTCGTCCAGCGGGATTTTTTTCGTGGAGTACGAAAGGTAGGAGACAGTCCCCCATTTAGAAGGTATCACCCATACGAGTAACCTGATAAGCTTAGCTAAGTGTCCAGTTCTTGTTTGTCAACTGCACTGAGCTTCAATGAAACCGGTCCACACGGTAAGCGCGAACTCTAATCAAAACAGGCACAATGCCTGTTTGATTTGTTGTGTGAGTTAACGGTACTTCAGATAAAAATCATAGTCTTTTGAATTACCATTAAATGCACTTTCTGTAGATATAACTTTCATAGTTGTAAGTTTCATACTTTTTGAGAAAATTGAATTTGAGTTCGAAAGTGGCGAGTGGCCCGATTTTTGTGAAGCCGAGTGTATATTACAAAAGTTGAGATCAAAGACAAGCACGCTAGGATGCCATTTGATTGGTTTAGTTAATTTGATGTACTGCTAAATCCATGTTCATCACATATAGAATACGTCGGGAAAAGGACTCCTTTTCTAAATTTGGCAATTTGTTGCCAACTCTCAGAGCTGTAAATTTACATCATCGTATTTACGATAAATACAATATTATATGTATTTAAAATTAGATCAATATATTTAAAAGGTTACCGACAAACATTTAATTTCAAATTGTTGAAATGGAATCAAAAAAAAAAATGATGTGTAAAATTAAATTTTCTGGAAAAGGCTTTTACACGAAGCGAAATTTGAATACCCTTCAATCTCCTCGGGCTAAAAGTTTCTTCGGGCGTACCTAAGACTTGTATGTAGTCCCCCCACATTATTTTCCTTCCGTCTTCACGAAAGTTCCGTTGCGTCGACAAAACAATATTTGTGTGTTTTGCTTGGAATAAGTGGGCAAATAAAAATATTTACTCAGAAAATGTTATTGGGGGATGCGGGAGCATGGCCCCATAGTGCGATTCCATTTGGTTTGAACTTTTTTGTTGCGTTGATAAAGACACATTAATTCAAGGTTTTGTGAAATTGGTGTACAAATTGTTTCTTAGAAGAACCAAAATGGGGGGTTGGGTTTGGATGGCAGCCCCATGACCCCATGGTTTGATCGATTCTTACATATGTTTTGTGTCATCAAGAGAAACATATTTGTATGAAATTTAGTTGAAATTGGTGCACAATTAAGTTAAGTAAAGTTTTTCCTAGAAGAACTTAAATTGGGGGGGATAGGTTTGTATGGCAGCCCCATGACCCAGTGATCCAATTTCGGTGATTCAAGCATATAAGCAGCCTGCAACAATAATAAGCACCTGTGAAAAATTTCAGCTCCGTAGCTTTCATAGTGGCCGAGAAAAACGCGCTGCAACAGACGGACAGATGGACAGACAGACAGACGGACATCGTCCAATCGACTCATCTCATCATGCTGATCATATATGTATACTTTTTATATGGTCGGAGATGTTTCCTTTAATGCGTTACAAACTTCATGACAAAGTTAATATACCCTTTCACTCTATGAGCGAAGTGTATAAAAACATCCGATTGAAAGTGGCAATTTTAAGAGACTACTGTGCTGACAATGTGGGGAAGAGTGATTATGGCACGTGCAACCAACTGGCTGTTGTCATTGCATCCAAACTGATCGCCATTTGGTTGTGCTACCAGTTTTGATTTTCAATATATAACTGAACCAACCGCTTGTCAAATTCAAAGTGACAATTTTGCAAATTTTGTTCGTTTTTCTTGAATGGCCGTGTAATAATTCAAATGCGCAGAGTCCGATTTTGATAATTAAATTTAAAAAATCACCAAAATGAAATTTTGGTTATGCCATTTTCTGTCTCCATTTGGTTGCTAATGTAAATGCTAAGTAGCAACACTAATTTGAAGTTTTTCGTGACATTCTATCAAAAGATATGGCTGAATATAACTTTGTAGGGGAAGTAGGGGTAGGGGTAGTCGGACCTACTCCACTTTCCATCAACTCAAAGTATATGTCAGAATGAGATATGGATCAAAATTGACCGGTTATAAGGCCTGTCACTGCCCTGAGGTTCATTTTACTAAGACTGAGGGCTTCGGTGCAGCTGGTATGCCAGTTAGATTCCAGCATACGCTTGCTATGCCTAAGCCCTTCAGCGAGTCTCCATCGATCTTGGAATTTATCTTCGGTCCATCGTCTAGCAACGGTTCTGGCAGTAGATTTACTGATTCCGATTGCAGGTTCAGGACCAGTTAAGGGTAGGTCGGAACCCTCTCTTGCAAGGGCATCCGCTTTCTCATTTCCTTCGATCCCCTTATGTCCTTTCACCCATTTCAGAGTTACTTTGTTTCGGGTAGCTAGGTTCTAGAGATTTTGTTGGCATTCCCAAACAAATTTGGAGGTTGTTTTGGGATTTGCAATTGCTTTTATAGCAGCTTGACTGTCGGAGAGAATATTTATATGGTCTTATTGGTATATCCCTTTCGAGTACTCTCCCCTGCTGCAAGGTTTATGGCTATAAGTTCTGCCTGGTAGACAGTTGTATATTAACCTAGGGGTTTAGATATACTATAGTTGTTGGTTTTAGTATAGACTCCTGCCCCTGTTCCTTCGCCTGTCTTCGACCCATCCGTGTACCACACGATGTGATTTGATAGATGGTTGTCGTTCCATTTACTCCTGTCTTCCCTAATCGTTGAGGTTTCGATGTTGGAGTCGAAGGTGTACATGGCCGGGGTATAGTCGCTGCCCATATCTAGGATTGGGTTTGCAATGATTTCTGTAATCGTACAGTGTCCTACCCTTTGTGGTGTCCACATGTTCGATGATTGCAGTCTGTACGCTGCGAGTCTTGCCTCTTCTGTGATTATGAGGTCCAGTGGTGGCAGGTCTAGTAGTTTCTCTAGAGTTAAAGTTGGTGCACTGCACTGCACTGCATTGTGCGGTTGAATGACAATCAATGCGGCTTTGTTGAAGGTCGATCTACAGTCGATGCGATTCAGTGCATTCGTATTGCGATGGAAAAGTATAGAGCAGCACGAAGGGACTTGTATTTTGTGTTCATCGATTTGGAGAAGGCATTCGATAGAGTACCTCGTGATCTGATATGGTTGGCCTTGAGAGCACTTAATGTCCCCGAGGCATACGTCAGGATGATACGAGACATGTATGATGGAGCTACGACTAAGGTTAGATGCACAGCCGGTGAATCAGAAGAATTTCCGGTGAATGTCGGAGTACACCAGGGCAGTGTATTGAGTCCGTTGCTCTTCAACATCATCATGTGCTACTTATTAACACGTGTCTCCGACGGCCTAGAAATATCTCTTCTTTTTGCTGATGATATAGTCCTCAGTAGCCCAAACATCGTTGCCTTGCAAGCTGCGCTTACAAAATGGTGTGACATTCTGGAGGAGCATGGACTGAGAGTAAGTATAACAAAGACTGAGTTCTTATGCTGCCCATTCTCAGACCCAAATGCACCGATACCAGAAATGTACGTCAAAGGAGAGCAGCTTGAGTCTTGTACCAAGTTCAAGTACCTTGGCTCGATGGTGAACAGCGGAGCTACATGCGATGATGACATCAAACATCGCACAAAGGTTGGGTGGATGCACGGTCGGAAATTTAGTTTCTTTATTAAACCTTTTTTGATTGTATATAGTTCCAATACAAAAAAGTTTAATTTTTAAACTTTTCGATTGTTTGCACCTAAATAAAACTGAATAGTTTAAATACAAAACTTTGCATTATATTTGATTGTAATACATTCCGTTTAGGTTTTAATAAAATAAAAGTTTAAATCCAAAACTAAAATATTTAAATCCAAAACTAGAATCGGGTGAAAAATTAAAACTGGAGAGGTTTACTTTAAAAAAGAATTTAGTTTAAAATGTTTTTTTTAAGTGTTTTTTTTTATCTTATTACATTTTTTTGTGGGGCATGAGTGCGTTCACTCAACCGTTTATGGGCTATTTGAAGTATATAATGTTCAGACACTTGGATCAGGCCGCACATGCATGGAAATTTGGATCACGCCGAGATTCGATCTCCGGACCCCTAGATTACTAGCATGTGCGACTCAACCGAGTGCGCCACAGAGGGCTTATACCTCATGATTATTTATTATTCCATGAACAATTGGCCATATGGCAAGTACTTAAAACTGTTTTTGGTTTAAAGTTAAAATTTTAGTCCAAAAGATTAAATTTGAAACTCATGGTTTGGATTTTAAACTCTGAGTTTACAACTTTTAAACTTTTAGTCTCAATTTTAAACTTTAAGTTTACACTTTAATATAAGTCTGGTTTTATTGGAAAATTTTAATCATTAAGATCCAATTGGTTTACTTTCTAATACTTTTAGCCTTAAAAATTTATAAAACTTTTGGATTTCTTAAGAAATAAACCGAATTTTACTAAAATTAATAAAACAATTGAATTGCTTAGATTTGAAACAAAATTTGCTTAAAATATGGAGTAAACTTTTTTGGTTTACTGTAAAAGTTTTAAAAATAAACTAAATTTCCGACCGTGTGAGGTGGCGAGAAAACTCTGGAGTTTTCTGCGATAAGAAAATGCCACTGAAGCTAAAGGGCAAGTTGTACAAAACGGTTGTACGTCCCGCACTCATGTATGGATCAGAATGCTGGACCATGTATGAAGGTTACGCGAAAGAAATGACAGCGACTGAAATGAAAATGTTACGCATGTCAGTTGGTGTAACCAAAAGGGACCACATCAAGAGTAGCTACATCCGAGGCAGCTTGTCCATAGACCAACCAATCACCGAAAAGCTCGAAGACCGACGAATGGATTGGTATTGCCATGTTCAAAGGCGTCCGCCTGAGAACCCCGCAAAGAGAGCGATATCAATGGAAGTTCCACTTGATGGACCCAAGACCAGAGGCAGACCGAAGAACACCTGGATGTGTCAAATGAAAAAGCAACAACAACGCATTGGTCTCGGCGATGACACGATCCAAGATAGAGCTGCCTGTAGAAATATGCTGAGAAATTATCGCCAAAACGGGCGATGTGCCTACACCGCAGGTCGAGCAACGCGGAACCATGGAGCGGTATAAAGAACGAGGCAAGGAAGAAGAAAAGTTGGTGCACTGCGCATGGCGCCGGTTGTGCTTGCGCAGGCCAGTCTCTGTACTGATCCCAACTTCGCTGCTGCTGTTTTTTGCTTGATTTTAGTCCACCAGACTATCGAGCCATAGGTCAGACGGGGTTTGACCACTGCTTCGTATATCCAATGTATCATTCGTGGTTTTAACCCCCACGTTTTCCCTATTGCTCTTTTAGTTGCATATAGGGTCTGTTTGCCTTTTGCAATTGTGTTTTGCAGCTGCTTGTTCCACGTGAGTTTGTTATCAAGGGTGACTCCCAGATATTTTACCTCCGTGGTAAACTTCAGTTGTTGGTTGTTGGTTGGTACTCCTAATTACACCATAATAATTTTCGTCACCAAAAACAAAATCAAAAGGATGTTAAAATCCGTTAACTTTTTGGGGAGAACTTTATAGACAACATTTCTAGGGTCGGGGAGAATAAGTGGATAAGTCGAAAAGTATAACTTTTCAGGACAGCATTTTTAATGTTTGCCGTGCTATATTGGCCGAATGCGTCAACTCGAAAAAACTTTTCTGATTGTTATATGTCCTCTCCAGTGTCAGGATTTGATCTGCGGAATTTCATTTTAATACTTTCATCCAAACCGGAAGTATGGACATTTAACCCTTCAATACTCGATCGGAATTTATAACAATAAAAGTCGTGTGAAGTATATTTTTTTTATCGACCATAATACTATTTCTGATTAAAATTTTTTAAATAGTTTGCTCGATGAGGTATATTTTTTTTTAATTATTTGTGGGCTTGCGCACGGTACTCGTCCACGCACCATGCTCTATTTGGAGTTAGGGCAAATAAAGAGAAATCATTGTTAAGGTAACTTTGAAATAATATGGATTTCTTAATATGTAGATCAAGTTGAACGCTGTATAACAAATCTGGCCTGTGCACTGGGACAATCAGTTATCGATAACTCTCTGCAAGTTTTTTGTTTTAATTAATATTTTAACCTAAATTTTTGGAAGATAGATAGAAACTTATTAGAAGCCATAAACTGAAAACTGACGTATTTAAAATAGTGGATGGACAATGGACCCTTTTCGTCACCTTCGAATTCATCCGAAGGAGCGATATTTGTTTTTTCTGATGCGTCCAGATAAAATCTTGTTAACTTTATTATTTATTTATATCGGGTCATCCATATGTAACGCCCCATTCTGTTTTAGTAAAATAAACCGCTAGTGATTTTTCGTAATTGTAATTGTTCTATGTAATTTAGAATTTGAAAGCAATATCCTGCAGACATAGCTGATATCGGTTTAAATATGATATAGTTAATTGCAGCTGGAGCTGTGGTCATAAGATGGTAAATGAATTGTCTATGGTAATTTGGCTTTTAAAAATTTTAACGATTGTCCAAGTTCCGTTTGTCCCGTCGAATAAGTGGGTGAGTTAAATATTTTCAAAATTAAACTCTGCCACTTATATACTGCGACGGTAGATCATTTTGGCAACTTAGGGCACCAGTACACAGTCATATTTGGTCATATTTCTATTATAGTATGTTTAAGCCTACTTGATTTCGCTTACTGCGAGTCTAAAAATTTATACTGAATGAATCGAGTAGGCTTAGGCGTATGACATACAGATTATAATATAAATATGACTGTGTAATGCATACCTTATTCGCTAAAACAACAGAATTACGTATTCTATGAATTTTTAAAAGCTAATGCCTTTAACACATACAATAGGCAAATCATGATTCGTCAAAATACGGATTCGTTGCAATCACAATTAGCGACACACTCCTATAAATTTTACAGTAATTCGAATTGTCAGTAAAAAAATTAAGTGAACTAATCGTAAACCATTTCATCTGGAGAAAGGTTTTCACGAACAAACCGATTCCGCTTTCTCCTTATTTTACAGCCTTTATATACACTCTAAAAAAATTTACACCAATAATAGGAGGAAACTTTTTTTCCTTCTATTATAGTAGTAAATTTACACCATTATATGAGCGAGAGTAATTTTACACTTTACGGTGTAAAACTTTTTTTCTACAAAATTACATAAATAAGTAAACCTACTCTTAGAATTATGTAAATTTAAATCAGAAATTAGCAAATTTGCACTGGAACAAATGTAAATTTACACCGGCGAAAATGTAAATTTACATCTGGGTTTATGTAATTAATTAATAATATTTACGGCAGCCGGTTCTTCGAGTTTAATCGTCCTGGAGCTAGTTATCGTCATTCCAACGGCCAAGAGCTGGCACACCCCCTTCGGTTCAACATCAAAAAACGCTATAACAATAATATGATGCTCACACGAACGCACTTCGGACGGAACAGACTAACTGCACACAGAACAAGCCACTTGACAGATACAGGAAAATGCAATAATTCACAAAAGTATTGTAGCACACTCAGTTTTACACAAATGTAGGTGTAATTTTCACACCAAAATCGCAATATTACATGAAAATTACACAAAAATAAAGTAATGGCACATCTTCACACCAAATGTGGTGTAAAATTACACCAAAATAGAGTAATATTAAAAAATCAGTGTAATATTACACTATTTTGTGGGTTTACTAGAAATTTGGTTAAAAAATAAACGTTTACTGTAATTTTGCGAGAAAAAAGTTGTAAAATTCAACGAATTTTCGATGTAAAATTCAACCTTGTTTTTACAGTGTACATCATCATCAGATTTATCTAATGTAATGTAATGTATAAGTACAAACAATATACTTTAGGTGTGTTTTTTTGGCTATCCCGTGCAGGTTTGGGTAACGAAACTTCATATAAAAAAAATGACAGGTGGATCAGCTGACATTTTTTTTATATGGAGTTTCGTTACCCAAACCTACACGGGATAACCAAAAAACACACCTTTTGTTTCACACTCAGAAATATGCGCTTCTGTTCACGTAAAATGCTACAATGGCTATTTTTTTTAAGGCAGGTTTGCTGACCCATACTCGTAAAACAATCGAGGATAGCATTAAGGTTAATTTTCAAATTGTCAAATATATTGCCTTTTTTACACGAAACCCAAATTTTAAACACTTTTTCTTCATTATTTCATATATTTATTTGCAAACTAAAATTAACTTTTTTGTGCTTGGGAACTATGCTTAAAGAAAAAAATTTACTTGAGCTGAAATAGGAAAAATAATAACTGGAAGTAATTGAGATTGCATACATTTAGGGGAAATTTTGAAAAATTTTAAAAGTTTATTAAAACTCAATGCTGTGTGGATGTCATTTCGGGCTAGCATTTCTATGAAAATTACCCCGTAAAGTATATTAGCTGTTGAAAAAACACGGTCACTGAGTTCTGTGACATCCAGGCCCGGTTTCTGATAACTCTTATTCAGTACCTATCGGCTGGTTACTCTTATCGCATAGAGAAGACACACAAAATATTTAGAAAGCTTTTCCATTGAATTGAATGGAATTTTTATTTATTTTGCATAATTCTGCCATATTTTGCTTGGTTACGCCATCATCTTAGATTGAAAAAATCATTGCACGGCTTCATACAACAGCGTAAATAAGCAAAAGATAACATAACTATGCAAAATAAACAAAAAAATCAACAACAATTCAATGTGTAAATAATAAATAAAGCTTTCTGAAAATTGTGTGTGTCTTCTCTATGCGATAAGACTAACCATTCGATAAGAGTTTTGAGTAATCAGGCCCCAGTTTTTAACGTTTAATCTATATTATTTGCATTCGTTGAGGGTGATTTCCGATTTTAGGCCGAAATTGGCGCAACCCGAATGTAATTTATTCGCAATTTCAATAATAATACAAGTCGACTTATCTAATTATTCCCAGCCAATTGTTTCCCTACAAAACTGTACAAGTAGACTTAACCGGGTAAGTACATCAATGAGTGAGTTGTCTCAAAATGCACATTTCTGTAACTAAGAAAGCTTTGAGTTTTAAGCTTAAACACGTCTGCATATTACGCAGAACTTTTGTAAGAGTAGTTTAATGCACTTAACTCATTTTCGATATAAGTCGACTTATCCACTTATTCGCCGTGCCCCTACTTTTGTAGTCATAGGTGGTTGGGATCCTCTCGAAAACAAAGTTCACTAATATCAGTTCAGGAAAGACTAGGCGAAACGAAATATTACAGGATCTAATGATGTTACCAATTAATGGCACTCACACGCATGACTATCCAGTTTCGGATAACAATGTCTATAAATGCAGTCTCAGCGGCATTGTGCGTATTGTTCCCTGTCTCGGAATAGAAGAATTGAAAGTGTCCTCCATACTTTGAATACTGCCGCAAAATAATTCACTTATCTTCGTTTTGTGCACATATAAGATGGCGCTAAATTAATGATTCACTTTTATTTTTGAACAACTTTCTTTCTTACGCAAAACGAGACCACAACGTCTCGACTCCCAAGGAATGGATCTTAGTTCCTTTTTCCCCAGTTCGTTCTTTTGGTACAGCCCCCGGATTGTCTGCTTTTAGTACGCTGAATGGGACCAGACCGATATTGCAATTTTCACGGAGAGAGGGGGGAACCTAAACTGAGCTAAGTGGGGTGAACATAGGGAATAGGCAATTGCACTTTCATGATTATTTCGAAACTGTTTGGGGAAACATAAATTATAGTTAGATGAATTATAGATGAACTCCATTGTATCCTTTTGTCGCAGTAGACATATTGGCTAGAATCGCACGATGTGTAACGTTTCATTACCATCGCATCTGCAGTAATCAACTGCTTGAATTATTAATATCGGGTCACGGAAAAACCTCATGAGAAGCGAATCTTTCAATAATCGGGTTACTGTCTTTAGTCTATTGAGGGAGCAAATGATT
This sequence comes from Microchrysa polita, assembly GCA_949715475.1. Lineage (NCBI taxonomy): Eukaryota > Metazoa > Arthropoda > Insecta > Diptera > Stratiomyidae > Microchrysa > Microchrysa polita. Next base: position 9,223,521 of record OX454421.1, read on the forward strand.
TTTTTATATCGAAGAGTTTGATAGATAACATACACATACAGACTCATAGCAAGAAAGGTCGATATTAAGTTCGCCTATAAACATAAGTAGGCGCAAATATGTAAATATTCTAAACACATTTTGGTAATAAGTACCGAATCACACCTCTTTTCGCAAAGTTCACCTTTAATACTGTCCCCATATCGATCTACCTCAAGTTAATTCGATTTAGTTTAGACTAAAAAGAAAACCGGACTGAAGTATAAAAATTACAAGGCGCAAAATAACACTTAATGCACCTAATTACAATTTTCCAACAAGATTCTATCATATCCATGCTCGTTCATATAATATTATTTTCTACTAGACTTTTCCAATCACGGGCGACAGGTTTTCACCCTAAGAAGTCCACAACAAGTTGCTCTATAAGGCGTATAATGGACACATTACTACGAGTACACATATGTATTGCTTGTAGAATTCAGGACAAGGTGATGATAGTGCTTGCCTTACGAATAGCGTTCGCGTGTATATCACCGCAAATCACAAAACAGAAACTCCAACTAGTGCATGATGTCGACTGGATGCATTTCATCACCATCAATGGGATCATCATCGTCGTCATCTTTGGCCGTCATCATTCTTCTCGTGATGTCAATTATTAGTGTCTCCTTTTTGAAAATTCACATTCTCTCCGCACACGAACAGAATACACAATTAATAATAATAATATAAAAACGATTCGATCTAATGATATCACTTTATCATCGTTGTAAAGTGATAGACAGTGGTGGAGTAGTGCAAAGAGGTGTTCGATAGTATCATAGTTTTACACAGAATATTTTGTTTTTAGGCTTAAATATATTTTAATACATAATATAAAAAGAGAAACAAAAATTGAATAATTTTTTAATATTCCTAAAAAAATAAAAATTCATAAAATTTGATTAGTGAAATTACTAAAAGACCCGACAACCGTTCCAAGATGTTACCTCATTTTGAATTGTGACTATGAGTGCGCTATTGTCATTTCCTTTCCATATTCTCTACGGTAAAATCTCAATGATTTCATTCATTCTCTCATTTCTATTTGGCAAAACCTTTTTTTCTTCTTTTATACATTATTGCATTAGCACATTTTTCACAAAAATTTGTTTTCTACATTTTACCCAAAAAATATACCAACAAAAACTTGAATGCATTTTTGTCCAAAAATCCCCTAAAATGTCCATCAACATTTTTTTTCATAAATGTTTGGCTATTGCCAGCCAATTAACCTAAAGGCGGCCCCATAGCGACCAGAGTGTGGCAAACACCGCACAAAAGATTGATACGAAAAATCGTGCAGAAGCAGTGCAGCAGTGTGGTTGGGCGACTCCAAGGTATCATTCTTGGAACCGGTCTTTTGCGCGGTGTGTGGGGCCGGTATAATATCTAAACTCGCAGAACCTCATCAGTGACAGTGAATACTGTTTTCGTGCTTCTCGTTCAACCGGTGACCTGATGACATATCTCACAGAGCGAGGGAATCGATGTCTCCATAACTTTGGTGAAGGCAACGTGGTTGCTTTGGAATTTCGACAGCGTTTGGCATCCAGCTTTACTATCAAAACTATTTACTTTTGGTGTCCATCCCTCATAAGTAAGTTGGATTAGAAGTTTTCTAACTGACCGGTAAATATGCTGTTTTAACGGCATAAAATCTTCTGTTCATGCAATTATCGCTGTTCCACAGGGCACTGTCTTGTTTCCAACTTTTCTTGCTAATCTTCATCAATGACCTCTTAGCCTTAACATCCAGTCCTGTTCCTAGTTTTGCTGACGATAGCACTCTCGACTTTGGGTACCCTTTTGATTCTATAGTGTGATTCCCGTGGGGACGCTTCATTAATCCAAAGACGATCAATGTTCGCATTGTTGAATCAGGATATTTAGAAAATTATTACCTTTTTTCTGGTTAGAGATGGGGAATTTTGCATCTGCGTGCCGTGTAACAGAGACCGCCAGCATGCAGTTATTTCGGATTCTTACCGACTAAATCTAACACCTCTTTCGTCACCGCTTGACCCTTCGGGACCACCTTTCAGTATTACTTCACAGGGCCTTCACCTTCAGCTAATCAATGCCACAAATTGCCCCGCTAATTGTATCCCAGTTATTTGCTGATAGCACCATCAGAGCCACTAGGTTGTCGAGGCTTATGTTTTCACCTAGTTCCGCTTCTGCAGTTGACTACGGATATCTCTAAATCTGGGATAATCGAAGAAGACATGTTTCGCATCCTCCACAACTCCCTTGCATCTTGGGCATTCTGGCGAGTCGTCTAGCTTAGACCGATGTAAATATTGTCGGTATCCTCCGTGGTCCGTTAAGAAATGGGCCATGTACAAATTCACATTCCCGGGTTTTCGGTTAACCCACATGGTATGTGTCCATCGGATCTGCCACCTTCTCATAGATTCGAGCGTTACAATGTTTCTTCGCTTCAGGTGCATCTCCGGTGCTACGTCTTGACGACCGCGCTGATCTCATCCATTCCGGCTAACACATAGGCCGCTTCATGTGTTGTGGTGCAGTACGTACAACAAACTCACATTGCACACCTACGATAGAACGCGTTTAGGGACTTTTCATTACAGGCGAACCGTAGTGAACTGGCCCAAACTGGCGAGGCATATGTAATGATTGATGTTCATGTTACCACCCTCGACAAAAGCAGCCTCGTACTTGTACTGGGACCACCCATGTTTGGCATCATTCTTGCTGGAGCCGCCGGCCGTGGCGGTCATCTCCATACTTTAAGTGCTCTTCAAAATGTATTCTCAAACACCTAACGGTTTGCTTATAGCTTATTTGTTTCGCGGCCGCCCCATTCCCGAGCCCACGCGTTGAAGTCTCCCGCAATTATCGCGGGGGTTTTAGTACTCGCGGCGTGCACAAGTGCGTCAAGAAAACTCTCAAAATCTGTGTCATTCCACCCTGGTGGAGCATAGCAGCTATACACGTGTACGCCGTCGATCTTCGCTGTTACCACTCCGTTTAACCCTCCCGAAATACCTTGTTGGAACGCATATCGACCGCAAGTCCAAATTGTTACCACGTTGTCCCTATCTGATCAGATTTTTATATTGGTCGCACATAATTGCAACGTCGATCTTCTTCTCTTTCAGCGTCTGTTATAACAGATTCAGGTTCAACTGCAAAAATCTCATTTGGGGACTAGTTTTATTGCCTTCTTATATACTTGGGACTTGTCGAATTCAATTTGGTATGCCTATAGTTGGCCCTAGACGCCTCCTTGCACAAAATGCAATTGGGCTCTTTGTTGCCCGATGCGGCTATGTGACCATCCTCTCCACGCTTAAAGCACATATTTGACCTATCTTGCTGACTATTGCAGTCACTCACAAAGTGGCCAAATGTTAAGCACTTAAACCATCTCTTCGGAGACAATAGGCATTTTAACCGACATATCATCCACCCCACCTTGACATTGCCTACTTCCATCACCTTGTTGGCTACGTCTGTGTAAGCTTATGGTTGCTCTTTGGGTGCCACCGTACGCCTTCCACAACGACTTGACGGCGCGGCGTCAAGGGGAAGCTTCCACTTCCAGTTTCTCAACGAATGCCGCCCGGATATCATCCATCGTTACGACCTCATCGAGAACTAGAACTTATATCCTCGTCTCCTGCCGCAAAGCTCTTATACTAGATGGATTCAGTCCTAACAGACCCGTAATGTTTTCGTTGTATCCATCTACCGAATCTCCATCGCGGGTTTTCGTTTAGAACAAGAGTTCTCCATTTCTTGTTCCACGAATTCGGCAGACGTTATCGCCCATCTCTTTCAGCCGTGGTTCGGACTTCACTCTCTTCAGGATGTTGACATAAATCATCTCTTCTATGACTGAGAAATGATCATGGCGTCAGGTCTTGTCCTTAGCTTCTTAAATTTTACGTTTTTCTTCTTCTCTTGTTTAGTTTCCACACTGCTCCGGGGTCTCGTTTTTTTTCCAGTGATTGCTTTCCAGTTTGAGCCACTCCCTCCTGTTGATCCACTGTCCTCTTTTTTGGAGACTGCGCTTTCTTATTTTTTTGCGGTTTGAAGAGCTATACTCTCCTCCATGTCCCGCCTGCGCTTTAGCCGTTCGGGCGCCGGCACCTTAGGAAGTTACGGTGAAGTGTGGACTTCTTTGTCTCTTTGAAGCTTTTTGGCATTTTTACCGTATATGTGCTCCTTCGCTCCGTTATACATAACGCGTACGTTCCTGAGCATCTCTTTCACAGTGCCGTGTATGTTGGGTTTCGACCCTACAAACTCCATCGCGTTGATAATCAGTTCGCCCGAAAACAAAAAATTTTAATTTTATCCGTTCTTGCCATCCTTTGCACTACATTATGTATCGTGTCGTTCTAATTCACGATCCAGGCATGTTTCCTTCAACTTCATGCATAAAATCAAGAGTTCAATCTATTCCATGGTAAATTGAAAGTATCGCAAACACGGTCACAATAAAAACAGCGCATAGAAGACATTTGAGAAAATTAATACACAACAAGTGTCGCCATTGGAATAGATCAATGTTCGCAAAGAGGTTGTTGTGGTGCAAAGCGAGGTGAGGCCGGTTTAGCTAGTAAAGTACTTCTATACTGACTATAGACAGACTAATGCACTGAGATATTGCACTTGTATCTATCACTTCGTTGCTATACGTATTGCATCGATGCTCTCAATCGATTGAGTGTACATACAGACATATTAGAAATGAAGCAAAACTAGGTGCATGATAGCCCAAGACGCAAGTTATTGCCTTTTGCCTGGCACTCTTTGCTGTCTAATTTATTCCAGTACAAATTTTCTTAAGGGGCATTGCTCGTCAAAACAAGCACTTTAAAAAGTGTTACACAATATGTAAATGAATAATGTGCGTAAATACGATTTGAGTACGCAACCGAAATTACTTATTCACGCAGGACCATCTCAATTTGTGTTGAAAAAATGGAGGTCACTGTTCCAACTCCAAATGGACCGAACGTGTGTACTACCTCAACTCTAGATTTTATTATTGATGTTTACTTTCATCTTCGCTTTCGTCTACTAAATACTTATCCGTCTTTTTTACGGAAAGTACACACAACACTTGAAAAGTTGTCTTTGTAAAAAAAAAAGAAGTTCAAATCTTTTACAAAAAACTAAGTAAATAACGCACGAATGATGCGAGTACACACTTGCACTATCAGTCGCCATGAAGTTTCGAAAGCCCCTTAACTTTGTTCAAAATCAAGTACCTCGGCTCTGTGAGTCTGCTGGTGCACCTTGGCATCACTAACCGCATCCATCGATAGTATGATCGACTTTTGTGGTTTCTTCTTATGGTTTGTGCTCCCCGCGGTTGAGTGATCCTCGCATGCAAAATAGGCTCGCGTTGCGTCGGTCGTCGCAGCGACTGGCACAAGAGACAGACACAAAAAAGAGATACCCAAACGAAATCGAAAGACTTTCTACTTTCGCTCTGATACGGATCGATTTGAAACGACTTTGTCTATGGATTTTATGTGGAGAGTGGTGCCGTACGCATATTGTGCGTACTTGACTTGAATTTATATCTATAGCAATGTCAAAGAGATGTAGATTGTGAGTTGTTTACCGAGTTTATTGATTTTTTCGATTTCGTTTTCATCTAGATTGTTGCAAATGATAAATATTGAAAAATGTCAATTAGAGATTAATTTGGCAAATTGTAATGATTACACCAGACTAAATAGTGCTTTTAGAGCTGCACTGAAAGCTTTTAATTAGCTTAAAACGAAAAAGAAGTGAGACAACGTAATTTTAAACATAGCCAAGAAACAGAAGAGATTATTCTACTGACACAATACAAAGGAGAAATTGTTCCAATTCAAAAAAATTGCTTTAATTCGACACTATTTCAATCTGCATTGCGACTAATTGTTTTTACATAAGATGTTATTGCTGTCCTCCTATTTTTTCCCTTAGCGCATCTCCAAGCTCACAAGTTAGTCTTAGGCACGTACGTTAAAGAAACCATTACTCAAGGAGTCCTTATTCAAGCAAATACTTAAGAAGAACTTAAATCACGGAATGAAAAGGGAATTTTCAGTAACTTTCTCATCCAAACAATTTTTTTCTACAAGTATTTCAGTGCCAACATGAATTATTTTGGGGAAAATTTATTGGTGCCCATTTAAGAAAATTAATAATAAATTGAAAATAGCTGTCCGGCTACTCAAAATGCACCCTTAACATAAAATTTGGGAACATACAACTGTTATGTGGATTTAATATGTTTATTAAAAAACTAACATGAAACTTGTCAAATTAGTGAACATTATTAAATAATATTGAATCAACATGATATTCTTTGACTTAAGGCATCATCCTTGAGCTAAGGTCGTATGTATTGAGTTAAGGAAGTCCATTGTTCATTGAGATACATTTTTGAGTATACGGACAAAGATTTGCCCCATAAGCATAAGCTCCCACATTTCATCAAAATGATTCATTTTTTTTTCAATTTCCATAATTTGTTAAAAATGAACTTCTAAAAATGAAAAACGAAATTTTCGAAACCCCATTTGGAACAATTTTCCAAATAGGTACTTTCTTTACACTTTTTCGATCGTTTTAATAGATACTTCACTGTATATAAAATAAGAAAGATAAATAACTGGCGCGACAGTCTAACATCGCACCAATGCAACACATCTGCGGACACCTAATTTTCCAAGATCATAACTAGACGTTTGCTGAGATATTGAGATTAACAGCACACTTAGCGGAGTTATTTATAAAAGTCGTTTTACATCTGAGTGAGATCATATCCCGTCACATGGGTCGTGCATTGGAAAAACACTACAAACTAATTCGCTCACGATGAGATTCGAACCTTCGACCCTGTGCACCAATACACTACAAACTGCTTACTGTACATACATGAAGGATATAATAGTAAACGAGACCGAGGCTAATTTCGGGCGCGTCCGAAATTTGGATACCCTTCGCTCTCCTCCGTGCTAAAAGTTTTTTCGGGCGTACCTACGACTTTTTTTTAACCCCTCTCATTCTTTTCCTTCCGTCTGCACAAAAGTTCCGTTGCGTTGACAAACCAATATTTGTGTGGGGTTTGGTTGGAATAAGTGGGCAAATAAAAATATTTACTCAGAAAATTTTATTGGGGGATGCGGGATCATGGTCCCATAGTACGATATCCCATTTGTTTTGACCTTTTTTTTGCTTTGATGAAGACACATTAATTCAAGGTTTTGTGAAATTGGTGTAAAAATGTTTCTTAGAAGAACCAAAATAGGGAGTTGGTTTTGTATGGCAGCCCCATGACCCAATGCTCCGATTTGATCCATTCTTACATATGTTTTGTGTCATCATGAGAAACACATTTGTGCGAAATTTGGTTGAAATTGGTGCCCAGATAAAAAAGTTTTACTCAGAAGAACCTAATTTGGGGAGTTGGGTTTGTATGGCAGCCCCATGACCCCATTGTCCGATCTTACCGATTCAAACATACAAACTGCCAGCAGCAAAAAGAAGCATTTGTGCAATTTCAGCTTCATAGCTTTTAAATTGGCTGAGTAAAACGCGTCGCAACAGACGGACAGACAGAGAGACAGACAGACGGACATGGCCCAATCGACTCTCCAAGTCAGGCTGATCATATATGTATGTATACTTTTAGTCTAGTACAGATAGCTCAAAACCCAAACATAAAAAAAAAAGAAATTTTTATGCCAAATTGTTGAATACACTGCCTAATATACGCAGTAAAAAGTTACACCAATTTGCGCCATGGGTTAAGGGGGCCGCAAAGGGGTAAAAATTTACTTTTTTGCAAATATCTGGAAAGCTATAAATCTGACCTTAAAATCTTCTGAGGACGAAACAAACTACACAAAATTGCCTTTGTAATGACATATAACACTCTAGACGTTTTCTCGGAAAATTATACCCTAGACCCAAAAGTATTATAGAGAATTTACATTTTTTGAGTTTTACATTTCGGACTGTAACTCTTGATAGAAACAACCTAGGGTGACGAAATCTTGTTCATTCTATTATTACCAACAAAATGTATTTGGTTTGTACCAAAAATTGAGGTGCTCCGACCATTGACGCCTCCCTCACTCCTCCTAACATTTTTCAAAAAGGCATGCCTGTAGCTTCTTTTCAAATTGAGCCAGGCCGATAAAATTTGGTGAGGTGCCTAGTTTAAGCCCCATTATGCTCCTCACCAAAAATTATTACCATCCGATGAAAACTAAGGGTACTCCCCATAGAAAGTCAACCAAAATTCTAAAAAAAAATCACATTTTTTCACTTCTAAATTCTATCTAAAATGAAAAAATAAAATTTATTTCTTAGAACATCATTATAACAGTTAATTGTAGTCTTCTAAATGTATATTCAAAAGTTTGTACCAGAGCGTGCCTTACAAATACGAAAAATGGGGTTTGAAGGTTGCTAGTACACGTTACTCGATTTATTCGGAACTAGCCTTTGAACTAGTACCAATGACTTTCAAACACAATTTGTTGATACTTGTAGTGTACGCTTTTATGCAAAATTTTGGACATACATTCAGAAGACTACAATGAACTGTTATAATGACGTTCTAAGAGATAAATTTCATTTTTCCATTTTAGATAGAATTTAGAAGTAAAAAAATGTCAAATTTGTTAGAATTTTCGTTCACTTTGTATGGGGGGTACCCTTAGTTTTGATCGGATGGTAATAATTTTTGGTGGGGAGCATAATGGGGCTTAGGCTAGGCACCCCACCAAATTCGATTAGCCTGGCTCAGTTTAAAAAGAAGCTACAGGCATGCCTTTTTGAAAAATATTAAGAGGACTGAGGGGGGCGTCAATGGTCGGAGCACTCCAATTTTTGGTACGAATCAAATAAATTTTGTTATCAATATATGGACAAGATCTTATGACAGCAGGTCTATTCTATCAAGAGTTACAGTGCGAAATGTAAAACTGAAAAAATGCAAATTCACTATAATACTTTTGGGTCTAGGGTATAATTTTCTGAGAAAATGTCTAGAGTGTTACATATCATTACAAAGGTTATTTTATGTTGTTTGTTTTGTCCTCAGCTCATTTTAAGATCAGACTCATAGTTTTCCAGATATTTGCAAGAAACTGAATTTTCACCCCTTTGCCACCCCCTCCCCCCTTAACCCATGGCGCAAATTAGTGTAACTTTTTACTGCGTATATTAGGCAGTGTATTCAACAATTTGACATCATAAATTTCTTTTTTTTATGTTTAGGTTTGGGGCTATTTTGAACCAATTGTACTGGACTATTTTTATATGGTCGGAGATGCTTCCTTCAATGCGTTACAAACTTCATGAAAAAGTTAATATGTATGTATAAACCCTTTCACTCTATGAGCCAAGGGTATAAAAAAATTCTAGGGTTGTGTAACATCGGAACATCAATTTAAAGAACCTCACTCTTTTTCATGTTTTGTCCCACTTCAGCAGGACAAAACATGAGCAGAGTAGATCATTTGGCACATAAGATTCCATTAATTGTGGACAATGCGCCAGGACATCCACATATATCTATATTAATTCTGGTTAACGACATGAATCACAATGTAAACGTTAACTTTTTACCTCCTAATACAACCCTTTTGCTGCAACTGGCGATCCTTTGATATCATGAAATCAATACAAAACATAAAGACAGCTTGGGATGAAGTGCAGCGAACCACAATGAATCGACCCTGGAAAAAGCTATGGCCTGATTGCATTATTACAAGTATCAAGAACAATGTAGGAGAAAACGTCGAAGAGGAAATCGTGCAAGTAGCACGGCAAGCTGAATTCTCGTCAATCGATGAGCCGCAAGTTATGGATGTTCTGCAATCGCATAACGCCGAACCTTACCTATGTGTTGGCAATTCATTATAGTGACTTGCAACAGGGGTTCGAGTTTATACTGCTTCGATATACGTCGTTTCGACTTACGTCGCATATTTTTGGAACCAATTAACGACGAAGGTCGGGGTTTTACTGTATGTATTTGTTTCAGATATTAATTGTGGTAGACACGTAGAGTTATTTGATTTAATTGACCTCAAAATGCTATAAATGCTTCTTTCCACCTGATAAGGGACGCCTGCCTTGGCTAATTCTCCATTGAATAATACACAGATGGCTACAAGATATTTGCAGGCATCCCAGTACCATCGGGAGTCCATGTGTTATGTTTAAGTTATTTGTGTTATATTTGTTGCTGTATTCAGTGGCGGATTTACACATTTGCCGCTAGTAGGCTGTTGACATTTTGCCGCCCCTACCAAGCTCTACGAGAGGGGTTCCGAGTTCAAAACCTGGTATGGGCGGGTCTGGGCCAAAAAATATCACTGTCTTTCAGTTTAAGCGGGGCGCAGGATCAAAAATACGGAAACCTCTACAAAAATTTACGAGTATTTTACAAATTTGATTACACAGATATTTCTTTTGAAATATGGCCATAAATCTGAGGCACTTGGGATTCTTGAAAAATGAGACTTTTATACAACGTACTTAAATCGAATTAAAAAATGTTTAACAAGAAATTAGGCCAAAATCTGTTTGATCCGTCAGTAACAACTTTTTTTCGAATTAATTTCCGTGAAATTATAAACATCAGAATATTCATCATCATTCATTCATGGCATTGAAAATTGGCAGAAAACATAAGTAAACTTCGGACAGAAAGGTGGTTTTAAATAAGCAAAAATTAGTTTGTGATGCACCGGCAAAAAATCGAGTACTTGGAATCAAATTGCAATGTATACGAAATTTACTATTTTCTCACCGAAGGATCGGGGTATTTTTTTTTTAAATAAATATTTTCCAAGATACTCTTGTCCCATAATCTAAAAGGTTGCGAACAAATTATTTTGCAAACGTATCAAATGACTATCGGTTTCGGCAGAGCCAATACCATTTTTTTGAACCGAATCTCGGGACAAAGCCCCTTCACCAAGGAGATATTTTGCCTGCACAAAATGACTGCCCTAAACAAATATACAAATTATATATTTGTAAAATATATATTTTAATCTTGCATAATAATATGTTCACAGTGGTTGAAAAACGATTGATTTCGCCGTTTGTTTTCAAAAATCACCGAAAATTGTTCACGGTGCAATATTGGTGATTTCATATGACAACCAACATTCGGGGCCATGGGCGTAGCCACTACACTGGCGCACCAGATGCCTTTTCAGTCACTCCCATTGCTGCCGGAGAAGCCATGATCGGGTAAACTTGCAGTCAGGAGGCGCATACAAATGGAAGACAGCGAGTGGCCTCTTGCAACTGACGGAGACTGCGTACCAGCAAACACATTTCACTTGAGAGTGTGCTACTGTGGCTGCGTGGATCCCACATTTCATGGCTTCTGAGTTGGAGTAAACAATTTCAACCGTTAGTACCCCTCGGGAAGTTAGTGGAATTCAACTTATTTTCATCTGAAAGAGTGACAAATGGTATACAGCTTTGCTTTGTTAGAGTCCTTGTAAAGAACGGGTTTTATATTTCAGTGTCTTTCAAGTTATTTAATCAAAATTTATTTTCTAGCTGAATCATACCAGCAATAAAATTTAGCCACTGTTAATACTATGATAAATTTAGAGAAATAACCTTCCGACGTTCGCTTGTATGTGAGACATACGGTCTGCTTTTCGCGTGCTCGTCACTCACATATAATGCCAAACTGTATGTGAGATATACGCGCGATCATCGTTGTCACTATAGACGTGCGAGTATCGGAAGGTTAAAACCGTTAACCATATTTCAATCAATAAAGGATTTAGAAATATTCTGACGATGCAACTTTGCTAAGGTGAAAGTGACAGACGAAACAAACTGAATTCGCAAGTGGAATATGTAGTCCGAGAACGGACAAATATTGCACTGAAAATAGAGAAACTGCACCCTAAAAGGCAGATATTGGAAGCCAGTTGAATGTAATCTCAATACAGAAGAAAATCATCCTCATCTCCTTTTTTTAAATTTGACTCTAAAATTAGCAAAAAAAATTTAGTTAACAGTTGTACCATATTGTACTGCAATTTGAATAATGCAAGTACATTCTACGATGCATTTTGAATTTAATGACATACGATTTAATCTAGTAGAAGGGTTTTGAGTCGATTAATTTAGTGGTTTTTGTAAATCCTGTCCATAGTGTGAAATCCCCTTTTATTTTGCCTATAGATCGTTCTAAGTTAAAAAAAAAGAATGCGCTGGTAACTTCAAACTGACCGTCCAAATAAGATTTTGGGAAAATTAAGAAAAGTGGCAACACACCAAACTGAACAATTTTTTTTCGGGTGTCAGTTAAAATATCGGAGTGAGCCGAAATGTGCTGAATAGGAGAGTAAAGTTTGGGACCTGGGTTTTTACACATTTTCATTGGACAAAAATCTATTTTTGAATGTTGGCCCAAATCACATGTTTTCGTGCACTCTGAACATATTATTAGCCACCTATTTTACAAGCTTTTGTAAATTTTTAGACTTGAGTTCAACATTCCATTTCTTACATTTTGACGCATTTTTGCTGATGATTATGAATTTTGTTATTGAGTACAGGACAGATCAGCTCAGCTTCCATACAAATTTTACAAACATATTGACAAGAACAATCCAACTGCAATGACAAAACTTCAAATCCGGATTTGAAACTACAATTTCAAATACTTTTCTATCAACGTCACTTCTAAAATACAGTTCTAAATTTCATGTTCATTGTTTGATCCAGTCACAAGATAATGCACGGAACAAATGCTTAAGGCGATAAGTTATTCGAATGAAAATTTGCATTTCCTAATAACCCTCATCAAAATTTTCAAATTTATAAACCTAAGAGGGGCTACACACGCACAAATTGAAATTTCAAAAATTTACTGTTATTTACGTTTTCTTACCAAATGTAAACAGACTTAGGCCCGTATTTATGAACATTCCTTAACTCAAGGAGACCTTGAGTCAAGGATGCCCAAATTCAATAAATTAAATATAATTTCCCATAGTTTTTCATAGAAATCATTTATATTCAGGAGTCAATGCATCCTTAATTTAAGGCGAAACTCAACGAGACCTTAAATTTTCAATAGAATTGAAATATTATATTTCAAGGAAGGTTGGTAGCTGCCTTGAATTCAAGTGAGGTTCACTATAGAAAATTTCAAGGTCTCCTTGAGTTTCTCCTTAAATCAAGGATGCATTGACTCGTGAATATAAATGATTTCCATGTAAAAGTATGGGGAAATGACATTTAATTTATTGAATTTAGGCATACTTGACTCAAGGAATGTTCATAAATACTGGCCTTAGTATTTAACGTGTATCAGCTCATATTAATTTTGTGTAAAGTTTCATATCGGTACCCCCCCCATAACTGTTTAGAAAAACCGAGGTGATATAAAATAATAATAAAGATATAAATCAAATCAAAGTAGTCGATGAGTGCGAGTCCTTTGATTTGAGTTTCCATACGTCTCCGATAAGAACTAAAAAGTCACCTCTTCGGAACACCCTGTTATCTTTGTCCTACCAACTTCTAAGGTATTCGTGCCGAAGACTGTTACCATTCTACACATTCCTACCAAATTCTAAGTGAACTGGCGGACAGACGGACGGACCAAAACCATTTCATAAGGGTTTTCGAAAAAAAAAATCTAAAAAAACCCTACAAAAAAGCTTTGTTGCGAATTTTAGCCTGCAAGCAAATTAAAAGAGGTCTTTTCGCTAATAAATCGTTTCGTTGTTTGAAGCTCTGAGATAACGGTGACAAATAGTTCTTCACTTATGTGTCTCCCTGAAGTACAAACACACTTCACGAGAAGAATAAGTGGTATATGGCATAGCGTTGAAGTTTCTTATTTGCTTCAAATTTGCCGCCCCCGCAAAATCTGCCGCCCTAGGCTCCAGCCTACTCAGCCTACTGGTAAATCCGCCACTGGCTGTATTGGTGCGTATAGGAGAACGAACGCTAAATTTACAAATAAACTGCTTTTGCCTATACTATTCCAGTGTGGAACACACTGCATAATTCATAAATTCGTATATCTCTCACTTTTCGAATTAATTTAGACAATAATAAATTTATATAACATAATTACACAATAGTCGCGCGAATTCCATAACAGTCTAAAAAGAACTGATAACATCAAAAAAAGAAGATCTTTTGTCGGCACGTCCAATTCAAATAAAATTAAATGATAAACGCATATCCATATACGTAAATGTATATGCATGCATATCAAAAATCATAGTCACGACGATTGTCATTCAGTATTGAATTCGCCTATATGTGAATTCTACATTTTATTTTACCTTTTTCTTCTCTTAATTTGCAATCGGACATAAATAAAATTCCATTTTTTGCCACCGTGTATTATCATACATCGCATGTGAACGCCATAATCATAATTATTTATTCAACGGCCGTTCAACTTTCTTTTATTATTGAAATTTGTCGCGTAATATAGAATTGGAAGATATAATATGCGATATGCCATTATTATGGATTAATATGCAGGGGACAGGCGGACAATTTTTGAGAAGCATATAATATTGTGATGTAAGATATAATCAGGGAAGTAGTTATGGCTTAGTATTAAATATAGGGAAGGAAGTGTATCTTTTTTTTTTGTCAGTGAATCACGAGATACATACGTAGTACAAAGCATCTTTTATTTAGTATCTAATCTAAAAAAACAAAGTAAAAAAAAAATCAAATGTCGAATGGTATTCATTTTGAAAACAAAATATATAGAACATCATTCAGTATGTCAATATTATGGATTAATATACTCGTAGAGCTTGTAGAGTATACGATCAGTCTCAATTCTAAGAAAGAACAACATTTCCACCTTTTTAGTTTTTTTTTGTAACATTCACCTTGATCATGATCATAGTGATCGTGACTGTCCGATCTGTTGACACTTTGAACTTGAAAAGCATGTGATGTGATGCTACTCTACCCAATATGTCATAGATACGTCGAGACAACAACGACATACGTCTCAGATTCACATATGAATATAATTATCGAATGATATATTCGCCTACATATGCTAAATGATGTGACTAAATTTGTTTTTAACAATTTTTGTTTCATATTTGCTTTGAGACGTTTTTTTTCGTAGAAGACCGACAAAACAACAAATTTATTATAGCAAAACATGATCATATTGACAGCAGGCACCTGTGTCTATTTGAATTTGGATATACGATTGTGTATGTTCAAATTATAGGCATCTTAACATATTTTATAGACAATAATACATTATTGTGTTACGTTTAAATTTAAAATCAGAAAACCTTATCTATTACAAGTTTCAGGGTTTTCTAAAATGTTTACATGAATATATAAAATAGAATGAAGTCATAAATTTATCCCGCAGCATGTAAAGTTTCTTTTAAGAAATTTATAAAATGCTTTCATATCTTTACATTGGCACTTTTAACGACCGATAATATCCATAAAATCTGATTTCAATCAAATATTGTTAAACTACTCATAATGTATTCGCAGGAATCAAATACTCTTCCTCCTCTTATGTAAACTTGAACCGTATAATTAATTGCACCCTTCAAGAACATGATCGTCTTTGATTTAACAGATAATAATAATTTTGCTATTACATACATACCATGATTTTGATCTAAAACGCTATCAATTTTTCCATTATCGAGTTGTAATGCCTTCGCCAATTAAATCTATAAAAAATTCTGGTAGGTGAGTTAGAAACAAAAGTGAACGTTTTACCCGACAACAGATACAAATCTGTAAATTGCTAATAGAAGATATATCAAGAAAAAATTGCCGACATTCATACGATTAGTATAATAATAATAATTTCAATTAACATGGAAGTCGGAAATGCATTTGAGGCATTATGAGGTTTCTCTAATAAATGTTAGACTTGATGAGAGCATACTACTAAATTACTACATATAAGCGCAAATCCGACTATATGGTCAGTTCATGAACAATAATTACAGCCGATAAATGAATTATTGTTGGAACATGTAATGTATGAGTGCTCCTCCCTTCACGGAAGCATGATTTATTCGATTCAATTTTACTACCGTAACACTTCAGGGAAAAAGAGTGTTTTCTTGTTGATAATAGTGAAATTGAAATAAATCGCGAGATTTGTGTGTTGATTGATTTAGTTTGACTTTTACTTATTTCATATAAGAATTATAGTTTTTCTCTCCATTCAGAGGAGAGAATCGAATTCTAATAAATTTGTGGCAGACGGCAATCCACATTTTATCCAAAGTTCCAATTATAGCTATTAAAATTACAGTCTCTGTGATCATTAGAATACATACAAAACGAAAGATTTAAGCGAGAAACCGGCTTACAGTATTTTTTTTTACGAAAGGCTTCACTGTATGTGTGTGTTTTTTTTTATAAAAAAATGGCAAAACACCATATTAATCCAGATTGAACTTTGTGGAGAGATTTTTGGTAACCGATAACTGGAGGTACTGAAATTTCAAAAACACGATTTTCGCATTAACTAATTTTGAATATTAGAAATTCGCATAAAAACATAATTTTGTACATTTTGTTGCTGTTAAACTCTGTTTAATATGGAAGTTCTGAAGATGTCATTTTGCAGTCTTGTACAGCCCGCGGCCAGGTCAAAGAAACACAATGTGTATCCGCAGAAATGCGTAAAAATAAAAAATGTGAGGCCTTAAACTCTCTCTTCATTACGGTAACTCCTAGTGGAGCATGGTGCGTTGATGACTACCGTGTGTAGTCATCAACGTTACAAAGACAACTGAATTCGGAGTGTGATACGGTTGTCAGCCATACCACTTCCTAGTCGCATTGTTAGCTTATTATTCTACGGTAAGAATATTTCTTATCATCTTCTTCTGAATAATAAACTTGCGACGAGTCGTGCCGAGTTTGGAAACTCGTTTCTCTATGAGTGTCTATTTCACAGAGTGGCGACCGAACGATCACGGCCACAGAGCACGACAGGGCCACAAACTAGGTCTAAGAAATTCACTAAAACCCGTCAAGAGTCGGTGGCTAATGCAAGATTAAACTCTGTATTTTGGAAATCTCCCTCTATGTTCTATAAACAAATTTCAGAACTTGTCCCGAAATTCGGATCACAAAAAATTGGTTGGCTTTCCCGAACCTTATAATTATCTGCCACGGTTGCGTTATAATTTGTGTCCGCATCTTTCAGATTATGAGATAAGAACATCTTGGATTGAGATTTTTGAAAAGAAAACCATGTTTTAAAGAATCCGAAATATTGTGTTTGGTGACGAAATCAGATTGTTGTGAAATCTCGCAAACACATTTCAGCCTATTATCGGATTTTTTTTGCCCTTTTGCTTATTAAGATTTACATGTCTTTGTTTCACACCACATAAGAAATAAGTTTTTGTCTATTTTTATCCAGAGGGTACATTCTGTAAGGGGATAATCTCCATCGCCAATGCACTCAGAAAAATGGGCCCCGTAAATTTAAAAGTTTTTGTACCATTATTTTAATTGGACGGCAATTTACCAGATTTCTTCACAAAAGTAAACAGATGCAATAATTAATATAACTAGAAGAATCCTATCGAGATATTATGTATGGAATGAAATGTGTCCCGTAAATCCAATGGGACATCAGGTTATATTTCAATCAGTTTGTCTCATTAAATTTACAAGATCTGATATGATTAACTAATAATAGGATGGATCCCATTTGTTTTATATGATGTCCTATTGCATTAATGGGATAGGCCTTTTAGTTGAATTGCATGCATATGTATTTTGCAAGATAACCAACATCATGCTCCGTAGCCGAGATCGTTCGGTTGCCTACCCGTGACTTGGTAAGTTTTAAAGAGTACTAGAAAATCGGATGTTCAATACTCGGCCTGGCCAAATATCGTGACTGTCG
The DNA here is from genome assembly GCA_949715475.1 of Microchrysa polita. NCBI lineage: Eukaryota > Metazoa > Arthropoda > Insecta > Diptera > Stratiomyidae > Microchrysa > Microchrysa polita. Next base: position 9,241,477 of record OX454421.1, read on the forward strand.
CTTTCATACGAAATTCGAAAAATAACAGAAATGGCTTGAGAGTTCATATAATTTCGACATTTTTTAAGTTGTTGTTGGTGTGAACGAATAAACAAAAGGGTGCTTTTGGAGTATTTGTGGAATTATTTATGATGTAAGAACTTAATATTTTACTACAAAATTGATTGCTAAATGTATCTTTTGGTGCGTGAAATTGGCGTTGGCGTGAGGATGTACAGTTTTTTAAAGGACATAGATGCGATAGTGGGTCTAGAATACTGAAATATTTAGTGAGGGTTAATTGTATTTACATTAGAGTAGGTAAATGTTAGTAAATTTTTCTTGACAGGGCGTGGGCATTGTATAGATTTGACACTATGGTTCGACAACCCTGTCGAAGGAAGATAATATTTTCGTGTGGGCAATTGTCACTTTGCTTGTTCGATGTCAACTTTTAGTTTTTTCCCCGTTTCATTTATTTTTTTTTTTTTCATTTTAGAATTACTAATTTATAAACTCCAGACAATCGCCGTTTGAAAAAAAAAAATATTTAAATTAACTAAAAATCATATGAAAGAAAATAAGCTGCATGACAGGAAAAGGATAACTGCGGGGTTATAGTTCATTTATAATTTTTTTATCGATTTCTCTGGACTGATTCGATTTAAATCCACTTTCTTAGCCAATCAATACCAATAAAAAAAGTGGTTACATGCAACTGTTTTTATGTGTAGTTTTACCTAATATATGAAAGATATTGTGGAAATACCGCTAACGCATCAAACAAATATCTTCATACACGCTCTCCTAGAGACATACATTTTCATTTCGACAGTTCCCCCGATCCCCGAAATTACTGCAAAAGCGCGCGCCGAGTCAATTTTAAAAAGTTGTTTCGCTAACTTGTCGACATATCCAAAAACCAATAATGAACTTACAATGTTTCGCTCAAAGTTCAAAGCTCTTCACCAAAGACACACTACCAATCCACTATCCACCCTGACGCCTTCAGGTGCCATATGATCTGTTAAGGTCCATCTAGATTAGTCGCCAAAAGCTGCGCGTCCAAAAACTGGCATCGCGTACAGCTATTTGGCTGCTACTTAGCATCCACACTATAGAAGCCAAATTAAGACAGAAAAGACATAACCAACATTTCATTTTGGTGATTTTGTTAAATTTAATTATCAAAATCGGACTCTGCGCGTTTGAATTATTACACGGCCATTCAAGACTTAATCAATTTCACACAAAAGAACGAACAAAAGTTGCAAAATTGTCACTTTGATTTAGACAAGCGGTTGTCAAAGCGGTTGGTTGAGTTGCCATATTGAATATCAAAACTGGACGCATAGCCAAATGGCGACTAGTTTGGATGGAATGACAACAGCCATTTGGCTGCACGTGACGCCATTTGGCGACTAATCTAGATGGACCTATAGGTTCGCCATACCATACATACTTCCGATCGTTTGAACAATCTTTTTGGTGTTGTGTGTGTTTTTCATATAAATCGGTGGCTATTCTTCATTTTGTGGCTGTAACGGTCATTCTTCATCAAAATTAGCGATGAATGTTCATCTCCAAAAAATAAATTGAGTGCATTCAGCGAACGAAAAATGGAGCAGAAAAGTGCTCTTCCAATTAGATTCTCATTCCGCGTGAAGGCTTTTCAGCGGAGGAAGAGGTCGGTGGCGGGTAATTCTTGCAGCATTTCCAGTGTTTTTCCAGTAAATTTCGTTCGCTGAATGCTCTCATTATTTTCGTTCCTAAAGATAGCTTTACTTCGACAATCTGTCATCAAATAAAGCACACACCGACGAACCAAACATGAGCGCCAGTCACACACACACACACGTCTAGAAACATTGCATACACACATTCAAAAACATAAAGAAATTCCTTACGCTTTTCATATACCATGGAATCGATCGTACGTTGGACGACAATATAAGTCCATTTTGGGAACTCGTCCATACGTACCATATGTACATATATCTGTCTCTGTCACACGAAGCACAGCGAGCACAAAAACCATCAGTCGCCGTATACAAAGTGATGACCTTACATGATTCCAAAGGACGACACCTATCATTTTCATTGCACTGTCGCTTTGTTAATTTAGATGGAATTTACTTTTTGAAGAAAGGTTTCTGCGTTAATTAATGGTTATGCCGTGTCACATTGTGTTATTCGTACACAATTGATGTTTCAACAAGAGTTCGTATTGAACTTATGGTGAATTTTTCATGAAAGTGACTGTCGCCTTGAAAATGACAGCCATTGGGCGACTGTCGCTTTAGATGATTCCAAAATGATGAAAATGACTATCGCCAGTCAACTGTCGCCTTACAGAATGTCGGTTCAGCTTTCTGGCCGAAATTAATTTATGTCAGCCTAACAATATCGGCTCTCAAGGTTCTTTTTGACAACCTATATGTTTCTAGACGACAGGCCGGCAGTGTGTTCTGATCAGCTGCCCAAAATTGGTGATTCCACTTAACTTTCGCGGCTAAAGTTTCTAAAATTCTGGTTTAAAGTTTCTAATTTTGTTTGGAGAACATTCTCAAAAGATGATACTTCTAAAGGATATAATCCCGAGGTCATTAGTGACTCTGTTCATGATCATATTTTAAAAGAAGTTTTCTTCAATTAAATTTCAAAAAAATTAGACATTTTTAATCCTGCGGCCCACTCAAAACTAAAGACAGTGATATTTGGCCCGGGCCTGGTTTCGAGTTTGACACCCTTGATATACAGTGAAACGAATGTTCAAAACTTAACACTGCACAAAAAAAATGGTTGCGCGTGTTTATGGTTCAGAAATACCTACATATTTAATACAAATAAGCAAAAAAGCGGCTAGGAAGTAGTGGCTAAAAACTGAACTATTTTTCGAGTTCAACTGTCGCCAATTTTTTTGTCAATACAAATAGTCGACAACGCTTCTATTGTAGTTCCTTTCAATTTTGCAGAAAACAAAGTTCATTCAACAAACATCCGACTAAACGGATCTTGCTCACTGTTTGACAAGCCGTTATGCTCGTGATTCGGAGAACTCCTTTGTATTAATTGGAATCTTTTGAAAAAAAAAATCAATCTGAGACGAACAATTGTCTTCCATAATTAATTTCTCGTGGAAAAAGTAGAAATTAGAACATTTCGTATCTATTCGCAAAACTGAACAATTTTCGCCGAAATTCGCATCTATTTCGTAAAAACGAAATTTCGGTACCTCTACTGATAACCAACTTTGGGCAGTTCGATTTGACGGTTTTTCAATCCTGGTACATAATTGGTACATAAAATAGAACACCCCATGTCAAATAGGGCATTGACTTTCAACCTTTTTGGCACCGTGCTTCTTAAATATTGAAACACGACAAATAACTCCGAGAAACACTCCTACTCCTCCTCTCCGTTCCATGCTTCTTTGACTTGAATTTTGGTCAAATTCATTAATTGGTATTTATTTGTTAACTGGCTGTAAGCGGCCAAACAGATTTTTTTTTTAAATGTGGTTCATTCGGACTTCACTAAACATGATAAGCAGAAATGAATCTCAAACGGAGCGTCATCGTTACTCAAACTGAAAGGTATGTTTCTAGGTAACGGACACTTTGAATAACCTACCAACTGAGATGTGAACTGCAAAATGGTGAACAGCTAAAGCACTTGGTGAAACGTATAGAATTGTCTCACCTTAATACTAACAACTAAATTCCGGAATAGTTTCCCGATCAGGGGGATAAACATTTTCCACAAAAACCGCCATCCTGAAATTTACTTGCAGATTGTGCTATTCTTCTAGGGCAGTGGTTCTCAATCTTTTTCAGTTCGTGCCCACTTACGATGTCTGCTGATCCTGGCGCCCCCAAGAAAATGTTGAAAATAGGTGTACGAAAATTGCCTTGGCCAAAGAATGCTTTTAATTTGATTCGTAAGTTCGGAATCTATTTTCGCAAAGTAAATTATTTGAAAATTTGTTTGTTAGTGCAGCCCATATTTTGGAACTACTGGAAATTTGTATTATTTATTAATTAAATTTCGTAATTTTCGCATCATGAAATTCGTCGGTGAGTTAGGCTGTCACCATGGCTTGAGTGATACGTTGAACAGCAAAATTGATATCACCGGAGCGATCAAAATCCGCAAGTTTGTCACCAACAACTAGCTGGCTCGCGCAGTTCATATCAGAAGCGCCAGCTTCGTCAATTTCAATCAACCATATCAAGTGATTTTTGATTTTTTGCCTAAAATATTCTCAGCGGTGTTGGATCAAACGGACTAAGTAGCAGCAATTTTTTTTACATTTTAATAAAATTTTGGATCATTTTTCAACTTTTTGCAACAACGGATTACCCCTGGTGGATTTTGAAAAAAGTTCGAGTCAGAGTGATGGTGTTGAAAATAGACGGCCTCAATATTAGAGTTGTGACCGCGTCCCTCGCCTAACCGTCACGCCTCCCTAGGCCGGCTGGGCCTCACATTTTGGGAATCACTGTTCCAGGAGAATGCGACTGGATGTTCCATAGAAATGTTATTAAATGTGTTTAAACTATGTAAAAAATTAGTGATGTCTCTGAAAAATAAGCTGCAACTATTTGCGCTTTTCGCAACATAAACTATTTTTGTATGATGACAAGAAGCGCCGAGCAACATCGTTTCTCCGTGTTTATGAATCTGCGAATATGACGCTTGTTGCAAAGGTGGACTCTAGTGTTTTAATGAAGAAATGTTGACCAAGACGAATAATTGCTATTGGAGCAGGAGAATGGAGAATGTTGTAAAATATTTTTCTTTTAAATAAATTATGTTATTTCTAACAGGATAGGGAAGCAGCGCTTCTAAGGACCGCACACTACTGAAACCAGTCGATACGCCTCGTTACGGAGCCGATCTGAAAACACAAATCATACCAATATCTGCGCCTGTCAGCGTCTAACAGCGTCAAAAACCACGAATCAGCATCATATCAAATTTCCTTGACAAATCAGTCAAATCGCATAGTCTCGCAACGAATCGCATCGCCCGGTTCGACGTCGCATTGCGTGTGCACACATCGCATCGCCCGGCCCGGAAAAGCTCGGCTTCGTTGATAATGTCCTGTAACTACTACTCAGTTGCCGTAACCTCGTGGTTTGGCATAGCGCGCCAAAGACGTTTTGTTAGCATAATAAGATTTCAGATGTATAAGTTGCTGGCTTGAGCTTTATTCTATGCCCACACTACAGGGACTTTACACGGATAATGTGGGAAAGTAACGCCCCGTGGAGTACATAGGAATTGACCGGAACGGCTTCACACGCCAATCTTGGCCAACATTTAAATAGGTTAGGTTCATAATTGTTTTTCTCGATAAGATGTGATAAATTGCTTGGCAATTGCTAATACAAAATAAACCGAGGTTCTGACTACGCATTGTAAACTGGGGTTGAAATGAAACAAAAATATGCTGGATTCTACAATTCCTTGCCGGGACACATCTGTAGGCGCTGGGTGAGAACCATAGGCGGTCCGCGAGCTGCGAAGTGGACAGCTATGCTCATATGTGACAATTTAACCAGGCTAAATTTTTATAAAAAACAGTGTTCAGAACCAGGAGAAAAAAGTTCTCTGTTGTCAGGTTACTCAGTTGAATCCTCTTCCCATTGCAAACTCTAAAAGGAGACAAAAGAAGGTTGTCTGAATCATACGTTACTTCGACATATAATTTTTAATAAAATCACGAAATCGTTTTAATATAGGCTGGCAATGCGGTTATTTTTTTTACTCGCGTTTGTGGTTAATGTTGTTATTAAAAAGTTTTTATGTACTTTCGTATATAATTATAAAGGTTCTTCGTTTAATTTTTTTGTTTCTTTCAATTTTGCTAAGTAGCGAATATAAAACGAAAGACTACAGCCAGAAACCTGAATATAATCTTTATTTGGTTTAGTGTTTATGGTACTGGATATTCGCAAACTACCGCAATTCTCTTTTAATGCTCCCTTAAAGGCACTTTGTCAAGAGCCTTTGATTTTTTATATATTTGAGCCAAACTATTGGTATATTTTACCTGTACTAAAATACATTTTAAGGCTTATATTTTCCATATAAAGACAATGCACAGATAATAGCATTTATTTTATTTATTTTAGCGAATTTTTAAACATTGGCGTTGAGAATCCTTTTTCACCAAGAAATCTTAAGGAATTTAATCTTCCTAATATTAACTTGATTAAGTGGATAATAAAACAATTTATTATATATAATTTTAACTTTACAGCGAACGAGTTAAAAGCTACACTAAGATTTACTATCGCTACTATCACGCCATGCGTCAAAGTCCATACTAATGATTTAATAAAATATCTTTGGGCAAGGGGTGTGGACATTAAAATTTCCAAGATAGCAATCAACTTAGTGCTGTTCCAATAAATTTTAAGAAGAAGTCGAATTATAAATTTTACTTTTATGTTTATGTTTTTAAACACGCATGCATACATACATCATTCAAAAGTATGGCTTTTTTCGGCAATGCGATGATAATAATTCAAAGTTCCAAGCGAGATTATCCAAAAAGTAATTTATTCTTCTTTTATGAATGTCTTTTTAATGTTTATTTTTATTTAGATAAGCTATGCCTGTGATGGTCAAGAATGTCACAAATTGATGCATGACTTTAATTTAAACCATTTTCATACGGAATTATCACCGAACCGGGGCAATCAAAATACATTGGGGAGTTAACCTTGAGACGCACCATCCGAAAAAAATGTTTCATCCTATAGACAGCAATGTCTTGCTTCTGCTGTAAAAGATATTTGTATAGCTGTAGTGCTGGAATCACCTGATCAGGTACAAATGTCCATACATACTTCGACAGGTTGCAATATAATTTTTAATAAAATCACGAAATCGTTTTAATATGGGCTGGCAATGCGGCTGTCTTTATACGCGCGTTTATGGTTAACGTTGTTCTTAAAAAAAGTTTTTATGTACTTTTGTATACACGGAGATACATATATTAATTCGTTGCTCTGTAATTTCTGATCAGATATGGCTTTAAAACGATGTATAATACGGCAGCCGGGCGCACACAGTATAAGATCACCGACACTTGATTTCCTTGAAACATGATCGTGTCTCGGTAGTTTTTCACACATGTCGTCGATTCGAATGATTATTATAAATATAAATTTTTAATTAACTTTTTTCCTTATAAAAAAGAATGATTTAACACAATATCGCGTGTTAATTGTGCATAAATGCATTCATCATGTTAGATATAATTTTGTTTAGCATTATAACTATGCATATACTAGGCATATGTAAAATATACGGCATTCAAAACAGTGTGTAGATCACCTTAGCAAATCATTTCAGTTAGACACACATAATGTGCTCCTTGATCTTTGATATTTATAGATACTGCGTGAAAAATAGGTCACTTACGATCAGTGCTGCCAACTGAGAATTTAGAAAACGGCTAAATTTAGCCAGAAAACCGGTTACATTTTTTCCAAAACGGCTAAAAATACGGCTAAATAAATTGCAGCCAGAAAACCGGCCAAAAACCGGCTAAATCATACAAAAAATTGACATTGCGATAAAAATATAATAAAAACTCATTTTAATAATTTTATTTCTTCTTTGGAGTACTACCCGTAAACTATGCCTTATGCTTTAGGCAGATTTCTTAGTTTGATTACATATATGCTCCAATAGCTGGCATTACAGTCAAAATTTACTTTCTTCGAACTTAGATAGCTCAACTAGTCGAAATTTTTGTAAATACCATTTTTCGATCATGTTCATAACCACATCCAATTCGTAATTGGGGAATATAAAATTCGTAACAAAGGAACAGTGGCGTAACAACACTTCCCAATTTTCTTGTGTTCGAAATCGAAATGGACGCTCCTTAACGTTCGATTGTTTTCACCAGGAAAAATTTACAGAACATAGGTAACCCGCATTTAAAGCAGTCCACAATATAAACAAAAGCAACGAATATCATTTCCTAAAAGTTTTGTAATTTTTTTTAGACAAAATTGAAATTTGAATAATTATACAGGAAAACCTGTATACGACCATCATCATATTTATCACAAAATCCAAGAGAAAAAATTGTATTTTTTTCCTGAATCGTAGATTTTGTAGCTGGCTTGCACATTTTTCTTGCAAATTAGTGAAAATGAATGTCTTTTAAGAGAACAGTTACATCTATCAAAGAAAATTTCTTTATGATTTCGGATTTAGGGGTTTGGCTTGGGGGTATTCCACTGAACACATGCAACACCATACGTTACGCCACTGTAAAGGAACGTCAAATGCGTAACTATGGACAACTGCATTTATGCATATCTCACCATTAGCGTATCTGAATAATTTTATATTTTTATTAAAATTTAACCAGTTCAGTGTTTAGATTTTCCTCAGTTGCGAATTTGAGCTCCCCAAATAGCGAAGTTTATTTTCCGTAGCTACGAAATTATAACATTGGTACGAATTCGTTGATTTTCCGCAATTATACGAATTAGATGTTCCAAAAGTACGAAATTGATGTTCCAAAAATATGAACTTGACCGAGAAATGGTATAGATTTTCAATAAATTTGTTGCTGCGAACCCAACAACAAAATGTCATGAATCTACGAACATTTATAGGATCTATGAATCGTCCTAGAAAGTTTGCACACTTGTTTTTAATCTGACATGATTACGTTATTTTGTGGTAACACACGTGGTGACTCGTTGAAAAAATTGAAAAATGTTCGGGGTACCCCCATGTTCCAAGACTTGCTCAGCAAAGAATTTGATTTAAGAAAGTGTCTTCCATTTTGCAAATTATTCAGCATATTAGTGGTTAGTTAGTTACATGCTGAGAGTAGATACTCATATCATCAGTTTACGTGAAATCCATGCAAATACTGTAACAAATTTGATAATATGTCGCTAGCGAAAACAATGCAGTTGCACTGTATTTCACAGGGAAAATGTGTCATCGACAATCAATGAGGATGCGAGTGCCCAATTATCTTAAATTTATTGAATTAAGGCAAGTCTCTACCGAACATTTTCCCCGGACATACATGCAAATTTTCCGCTCTGTGGCCATAATACTTACCCTTTTACACAACAATAAGTGAAGAAATAATTTCATTTCAGGTTTGTTCTATTTTCAAAGTAAAATAGATTTTAAAATTTCTTGAAATAGTTTTAGCCAGAAAAAACGGCCGAAGAAAATCAATTCCGGCTAAAACTCCGGCCAGTCGGATTCAGTAATTTTCTCCGGCTAAACGTTACAGTGTTACAGTTGTTACAGTTAAATATGGCCGGAAAACGGCTAAATTGGCAACACTGCTTAAGATTAAAAATGACTGCAATCGTTTTCCGCAATGAAAAGCCTACTCTTAAACGCTATTCTGACTGAAATCTTAATTAATAACGAGACCGAGGCTAATATTTAGCGCAGCCGAAATTTGGATACCCTTCACTCTCCTGGGTCTAAAAGTTTTTTTTTCGGGCGTACCTATGATTTGTGGTTAAACCTCCCCACGAATGGGGAGGGGATCTTATTCTTATCTTATCTTATTAACCTTGCATCACAATGAAGGCTTTAGCTGTGCTTAGTGTTTTTTCTTACATATTTATTATTTCTTTATTTTACATAATTTTCTGCGGAACACACCGTGTTTACGTTCGTTCATAATTGACCCCGACATATTTTTATACGGCTTGCATATGCATATGATACGTGAAGTTGATTTTTCGAACGACAAACTGTTGCATTTCCTTTTCATTTCAAGGCTGTGTACGTTAAAAATCATATAGTGAAAAGCATTGACGCGTCGCATCTGTCGTAGTCTTTACGTACATACATAGTTATCTCATGTTCTCACGTATATAATTATAAAATGATAAATGACGCTATTGATCTTATTGAGGGACATAAAGTCAACAATTTCAAGTTAAAATTGCAATGACGAATATGTTTTGTATATAATATTTCATTATAATTTATTACGACTGTCGACATAAATTTTTCAACTTTTTTTTTATCAAAAGTGTAATCCTAACAGTTTAGCAAGTCACAAAAAATAAAACAACGAAATGGGGTGCGCATTTTTAAACAAAATCTCAAAACCTAAGAATACCTTATCACTAACTCAAAAAAAAATGTGCCACATACGTTAAATTGCCCAGCGGCAACTGTTCATAAGAAAGAAGAATGTTGAAAAATCAACTTATACGCCAGGAAATTTGAACAAAAATTTGGCCAAACTTCGGGAAAATTAAGGGTAAGCTGGATTTTTGCATGAGCCTTCCTTTCGAGGTCCTAAACAAGACCCTAAAAGTCCCCGTCTCTACGAGTGCCGCTAGCGGTGCTACAGAGGGTCAAAGACCCTCGAAAACAGGTTTTTCTGAATAACTCGATAACGGTAGCATATACAGAAAAGTCGTGTATGGCAAATTTGAAGTTCTTGTGCTTTTCCAATAAACAATGGAAATACCGAATACCTTCGGGTACTCCTAACGGTGCCAGGAGGTCTAACGGTATTTTTAACAATGTTTCACAAAAATATCTATAACGGTAACTCGTACTAAAAGCTTTTCTATGGAAAATTTGTAGTCTATGTAGTTTTAAATAAACCGGTCAAATTTCATATCAATACGTGCAGCCTTAAGGGCGCTATGGGGGTTCAAACCTTAAAAAAAGGTGTTTTCTGGGGTTTTTCGTGAATGGCGCTAAGACGGGGGAGTGTACTCTATGGTCTTCTCGAAGAAATTTGTAGCTTGTGTGGCTGTTAGTAAAACCCCAAAAGTCCCCAAAGATCGGGGCCCCCCTAACGAAGTTATGAGGGTCCAAAGATTCAATTAAGCAGTTTTTGGGGAATATCTCTATAACGGTAACGTCCACGGAAAACTGTTATATGGCAAATTTGTAGCTTATACAACGCTCAGCTAAATATCCGAATTTCAGATCGATGCATACAATGCTAAGGGCGCTATGAGGGTCTGAACCGTACAATAACGGTACTTCTCGGTTTTTCGTGAATATCTTCATAACGGGACCGCATTCGGGAGGGAGGCCTGTACGAATTTGTTGCTTCTGTAAGCTCAACTTAAAATGCCAAAACAACTCATCTATGCGGGCACCCCCAACGAAGCTATGAGGGGTCAAAATTAAACAAAAAACCGCTTCTCGGATTTTTTTTAATAACGGTAACCTCTTGAGAGAACCAATCTTAGATAAATTTGTAGCGCATGTGGCTGTTAGTAAGGGGCCAAAAGTCCTTAACGATGGAAACCCCCGTAGGGAAGTTATGAGGGTCCAAACATCCAAAAATGCAGTTTTTTGGGAATATCTCTATAACGGTAATGTGCACCGAAAACTGTTATATGACGAATTTGTAGCTTATACAACGCTTAATTAAATATTCGAATTTCAGATTGATGCGCGCAATGCTAAGGGCGCTATGAGGGTCCGAACCATACAATTTCGGTATTTTTGGTTATTTTCCTGAAATTCTCTGTAACGGTAACGTATAACAGAGGCAGTCTGCAAAAATTTGTTGTTTGTATGTTTCCAAATAAAATGATCCACCGATTTGAATGCGCCTGAGACAACCATACGTGCATTACATCGTTTAAACCAACTAATTTTCGAGGAAGGTATGTAGTATGTAGTGTATGTGTGCACGTATGGTTGCCTCAGGTGCATTTATATCGCTGGAGCATTTTATTTGGAACCATACAAACAACAAATTTTTACAGACTGCCTCCGGTATACGTTACCGTTAAGGAGATTTTCACGAAAATAACCAAAAATACCGAAATTGTAAGGTTTAAGGCCTCATAGCGCCCTTAGTACTGCACGTATTGGTCTGAAATTTGAACATTTACTTAAGAGTTGTAAAAACTTCTAATTCGCCATATAACAGTTTTCGGTGCACATTGCCGTTATAAATATATTTCCAAAAAAACTGCTTATTTGGATGTTTGGCCCCCATATCTTTGCTAGGGGGCTCCCATCGTTGGGGACTTTTGACGTCATACTAACAGCCACACGAGCTACAAATTGGCCTCAGACGGTTTCTCTCTAGAGGTTACCGTTATTAAAAATTTTCCGAGAAGCGGCTTTTTGTTTAACTTTGACCCCTCATAACTTCCTTGGCGGTTTACGGGTAAATGAGTTGTTTTGGCACATTAATTTGATGTTACAGAAGCAACAAACTATTACAGGCTTCCATCCCGAATGCGTTCCCGTTATAAAGCAATTCACGAAAATAACGAAAAATACCGTTATTGTGCGTTTCGGACCGTCATAGCGCCCTTAGTATTGCAGGCATCAATCTGAAATTCGTATATTTCAATGAGCGTTGTATAAGCTACAAACTCGCCATGTAACAGTTTTCGGTGCACATGACCGTTATATAGATATACCCAAAAAACTGCATATTTGGATGTTTGGACCCTCATAACTTCCCTATGGGGGCTTCCATCGTTGGGCCCGTTACTAACAGCCACATGAGCTATAAATTTGTTTCAGATTGGTTCTCTCAAGAGGTTACCGTTATTAAAAAATTTCCGAGAAGCGGTTGTTTGCTATCTCCTTCACCCCTCATAGCTTCGTTGGGGGTGCCCGCATAGATGAGTTGTTTTGGCATTTTAAGTTGAGCTTACAGAAGCAACAAATTGGTACAGGCCTCCCTCCCGAATGCGGTCCCGTTATGAAGATATTCACGAAAAACCGAGAAGTACCGTTATTGTACGGTTCAGACCCTCATAGCGTCCTTAGCATTGCACGCATCGATCTGAAATTCGGATATTTAGCTGAGCGTTGTATAAGCTACAAATTTGCCATATAACAGTTTTCCGTGGACGTTACCGTTATAGAGATATTCCCCAAAAACTGCTTAATTGAATCTTTGGACCCTCATAACTTCGTTAGGGGGGCCCCGATCTTTGGGGACTTTTGGGGTTTTACTAACAGCCACACAAGCTACAAATTTCTTCGAGAAGACCATAGAGTACACTCCCCCGTCTTAGCGCCATTCACGAAAAACCCCAGAAAACACCTTTTTTTAAGGTTTGAACCCCCATAGCGCCCTTAAGGCTGCACGTATTGATATGAAATTTGACCGCTTTATTCAAAACTACATAGACTACAAATTTAACATACAAAAGCTTTTAGTACGAGTTACCGTTATAGAGATTTTTGTGAAACATTGTTAAAAATACCGTTAGACCTCCTGGCACCGTTAGGAGTACCCGAACGTTTTCGGTATTTCCATTGTTTATTGGAAAAGCGCAAGAGCTTCAAATTTGCCATACACTACTTTTCTGTATATGTTACCGTTATCGAGTTATTCAGAAAAACCTGTTATCGAGGGTCTTTGACCCTCTGTAGCACCGCTAGCGGCACTCGTAGAGACGGGGACTTTTAGGGTCTTGTTTAGGACCTCGAAAGGAAGGCTCATGCAAAAATCCAGCTTTCCCTTAATTTTTCCGAAGTGAAATGCCAATTTTCCTGGGGTATTAGTATCTTTCTGATAGAATATACGAATCGGATAAAATTTACGATATGTCTTGGAATCGTACTGAAAGAAATAGAGCCCCATTCCAAGTGGACAGTCTAGCGTAATATTGGTTAACGAGAGTATTTCCTTAACCATTGATTGCAAGAAGGGATTACGTCGACTATAACGTCGCATTTCACAAAAACGATTTGTCGTATTGAAAAGAACCACGGATCGATTCTGGGCCGTATATCGTGATGCCACTGTACGCCATGTTGGATTAATGACATTTTGCACTTTTACCGGATCAGACTCGTAGTTTTGCTTTGGCCACGTGTGAAAGCTGGAGTGTCCGCCGATTTTAGAAAAATGGAAAACGAGCAATATCGGCCGGTGATTCGATTCTTGTTTTTGGAAGGGAAATCGCGCAGCGAAATCAAAGAGCGTTTGGATACTGTGTACGGTGACTCTTCTCCCTCTATGGCAACCGTCAAAAATTGGTTTATCGAGTTTCAACATGGTCGCACGTCGGTTTTTGATGAGCCACGTCCAGGTGCCCCGAAAACGGTTAGCACGCAGGATAACGTGACAAAAATCCACGATCTCGTATTGACAGACCGCCGATTGAAGGTGCGAGAGATAGCTGAGACAGTAGGCATTTTAAAAGATCGCGTGGGTCATATCCTGCATGAAATTTTGGGCATGAGAAAGCTGTCGGCACGATGTGTGCCGCGTTTGCTTACTCCAGACAACAAGCGCAACAGTGAGACCACTTCAAAGCAGTGTTTGACGCTGTTTAAGCGCTATCCGAAGGAGTTTCTGCGTCGTTTCGTGACAGTCGACGAAACTTGGATACACTGGTACATACCAGAGACCAAGGAACAGTCGAAACAGTGGACTTCAGCCGGCGAACGTGCTCCAAAGAAGGCGAAGACTGCTCCATCGGCCGGAAAGGTGATGGCCAGCGTTTTCTGGGATTCACAAGGTGTGATCCACATCGGCTACCTGCAGAAGGGCAACACGGTCACAGGGCTGTGCTATGCCGAATTATTGGGCCGATTCGACGCCGAATTGAAGAAAAAAAATTCTCTTCCACCATGATAACGCACCGGATCACACCTCCGCCCGCCAACGCCAAACTGGTCGAATTGGGCTACGAACTGCTGCCCCATCCACCGTATTCTCCAGATTTCGCCCCGAGTGACTTCTTTTTGTTTCCAAACTTGTAAAAGTCACTCGCCGGGCAGAAATTTCAGTCGAATGAGGAGGTCATCGCCGCCACGGAGGCCCACTTTGCAGGCCTCACTCAAACGACTGTCAACTAAAAACTGCGCGTCCAAAATGGCCGAAACTTTGGTGAGTAACTGTTAAAAGATGCACAACTACATTCACTAGCTTTTATTGACGAGTGGCGCCATCTTTGAATTGAGGTCGGAAACTTTTCAGACCACCCTCGTACATCAGATGCCGAGAAATCTCTGCAAAAAAACGGGGAACATGAAATTAAGGATTAATGCGATTAAAATGTGTGATACGTTTGGAGCTTGTGCCATAGGATATACACAGAACAAGATAGCCCAACCAAAAAAAAACACTGTATTTATGGTAAAGAGCGAGATTTACAACTACATATAGAATGCTGGGTTGTATGCATTCTAGACTTTTTGTTTTATGTATTGTTTTGTGCTTTTGACAAATAACTAAAAATGGTTAAGTGCCCTTAACATACATTTAATTGACTCACATGAGTGCATCCATTTGTCGAATAAATAACATTGAATTTCCAATGCATTTATGCAGTTACATAAAAGTAATTGTCTCCATAGTATAGCCCAATTCGCTCAAGACCCAAACAACCAAAAAAAGAGGAAAGTTTTGATGCCAAATTGTTGTACACCCTCTCCTCTATACGAACTAAAAAGTTACACTAATTTGAGCGTTACGTTAAGGGGTGACGAAGAGGGGAAATATTGGTTTTTCCAAAATATTTGGAAAACTATTAGTCCGATGACAAAATGTCCTAAAGACGAAATAAACTACATTCAATTTCCTTTGCAATGATACATGATTCTTTCGACCTTTTCCTGGAAAATTATCTCCGAGACCCAAAAGTATTATGTGCAATTTACATTTTTTAGGGTTTTTTAGATTTAAAAAAAAAAAACCCTTATGAAATCGATTTTGTCCGTCCGTCCGTCTGTTCACTAAATAACTCGATCGTCATGAAATTTGGTAGGCATGTGTAGAATGGTAACAGTCTTTGGGACGAAATACTTAGAAGTTGGTATGGCAAAGATAACAGGGTGTCCTGGACATTTGAAAATTTATTCACTAAATAACTCGCGATCGGCTTAACCCATTTTGTCCTACGGTTGCGTTTTCGCAACGCTTTACATTTTCATGTTTCACGCTTTTCTGGTAAAAAATATAAACTTGTTCCCCGAGGAAGAAAGGTTCATTTTAGAATTATCTAATCGACCTGTTTTAGCTCAAAGATGTATTTTGACATTTTCTATGATTTTTTAGTGTTTGAAAATTGTGAAAATTCCATGTTTTTAGGTACGGATGCTAATTTGTGTATAAAATTACTTAGATCAAATATTTTCCCGAAATCTACGGAAATAACATAAGAAAGACTTCAACAGATGCGAAAATATACATAGTTCATCCAAAAGTTGTATTATGAGCGCAGAACATACGCTCAAAATTTGAGGTTGCGAAAACGCAACGCTGGACTATAACGATATCCTCTTTTAAATCAGCTTGCTCCGGTCAATGATGCTTTTCACGGTCCTGTTAAAATTTCTCAAGAAGGTGTGCCTGTAAATATTCTCCAAATTACGTCAGGCAAATCAAATTTGGTTCACTTTCTTTTGGAGGTAGGTACCCTTAGTTTTGATCCGATCGAAATAATTTTTAGTGGAGAGTATAAACATTTTTTTTCTATTTTAGATAGCTTCTGAAGACAAGAAAATGTGCAATTTGGCAGATTCACAGTTTCGCAAGTACACTTTGTATGGAAGATACTCTTATTTTTGATCTGATTAAAGTAAGTTGTGGTCGAGAGGATAAGGCGGCTTGCCGTAGGCAATCAATAAAATTTTCTTTGTCACGCGCAGGGACGTAGCCAGGAATTTGTTTCGGGAGGGGTCCAAATTTCGATTTCAGAAATTTAATTTTAAATCATTTTTTTTTGTGTTGCTAGTGAAAAACTGTTTTACTGTGTTTTTGATTATACAGAAAAAATACATCATTAAAAAAAATTGTTGAAGTTCATGCCATTTTATTCGATGTATACCGATTGATTTCATCCGCTCCAATTACATAGGGGATTTAAGTAGTTTCTGAATATCTAAAAAAAATTGAAAACAAAAGTGGATCAACGTATATGATCCCTGGTGTTGGTGGAAATTGATTTGAATTAGGTAAAGTTATGGTTACAATCACGGAACGGTATTGTCTGCTTATTCTGTTAATGAGGGGCCACCGAAGTGAAAGTTTTTTAGTTTAACTATAGTAAAAGGTTAGATTTAAATTTATGAATCGGTTTGGTAAAGTGGGACCAATTTTTGAGAGACTTTAAGGTGTAATTTTAATATAAGATTTGTAGTAGTAGATTTACCTCTGAAAAACCAAAATTATTAGTGGTCGAACTAGAGGTGTAAAGGATGTAACCCTGGTCATCCTCCAGGTCAAATAATTGAAGGATTGACGAGGGAGTGCTAGTTCGTAGATAATTTTCAGTCTCAGCTTTGTCACCATTTTTAAGTATTGGCACGAGGCAAGACATAGCTTAAATTCCAGTGTTAAGAATAGAGTGATTAGTTAATAATAATAAGCAATGAAAGTGGATACCTTATTTTTTTTCTGCGCAAATTTCTCGAAACAAATCTGAGAAAAATCATCTGGGCTGGTATCATTAAAGATGTCAAATCAATTTATATATATTTTTTAGAATCTTGGTCTTTTTTAAATTAATCAGAGGGGAAAAACTTGGAGACTAAACAAATTGGAGGAAAATTATATCAGCAAAAATTTAACATACATAATGTTTTCATTTCATAGTTGGTTAGAAAGAACAGCGGTCGATCAAACACCTTAAGTGATAAAATATGAAGCTGTTCTTGAAGACCAATACTTTCATCAAAATCGGATTCAATGTAGGTTTTTTTCGGTTTTGTCCTACGTGCATTGTAGAAATACAACAAAATTTATCACTGACAAAAGAACAACTTTAGCATGTCTAAAATAAATTAACTGTGAGAGAACTGAGAGAAGATATTACTTTCCAAAATGGGGTAATTTATTGATAGAGCCAATTAGGACAAGAAAATCTAATATTAACTGCGCGGTGACTCAAATAAACTCATTCCTAATTTCTTACACACGTTGACTTCTTTGCAGCTATCGTGATTCATAGCCAATATCTCTTAGAAAACGTATTTCCAGCTAACCGAACGTTTTGACATGTTAATTATAACAGTTTTTATGTTATCATCATTGAAATTTCAAAGCCCATTGAAAACATTTCGGGAGGGGTCCGGACCGCATGGACCCCTCCCCTGGCTACGTCCCTGGCCACGAGTCATGTAGAGAATAGTTACAGGAACGCCTTCTTGAGAAATGTTAACAGGAGCGTGGGATGTGTTATTGGCCGGAACAACAATAATAAGGATTTTAACAAATTTTAAAAAAAATCTTGTAGTAAATCGCTGTAAAGTGTTCTGAAAAACTTAACCTGCTTAAGCCTACAATAGAGGTCGTCTAGCCTACCATCTATTATTTAACTTGCGTGAGAAAACTTTCACTGAATTTCTTCCTACATGCATGTGCGTGGCCAGAGGGGGGCATGGAGGTGCGCTTGCCCTCCTGGTCGATGATTATGGTAAAAAAAAATGAGAATTCTTGCTGATGTAGTAAAAAAAATCGCTTCACTTTACAATGCTTGAAGGCGTAACAATTCGAGTTTGATTCCAGGCTTTACGCAAAATTTTCTGCTGTAACTGTATAGTCTGGAAAACTAAAATATTTGTAGTTTTCTGGCCCTTGATATCCGGAACTGGGATACCTACGTGTGAGCATCATGAATCATCGATAACAATTTTAACCGTCGCATGAAGGTCTCTCCGGGAAGATAGTGGAATTTAACTTCATTCCATCTGAAAGGGGCTTTAGTGACAAATGGTATACAGCCAGCTTTGCCTAGTTGTAATTTCCATGTCTTTCAAGTTATTTTGTCAAGATTCATTTTGTAGCGGAATCATACCAGCAATGAAATTTAACCACTGTTAATATTTTGTTAAATTTTGAGGAAATCTTATTAAAACCGTAAACCGTATTTCCATTAAAAAAATGTATAAATTTGTTCAGAAGAAAAACAGTGACAGACGGACACAAACCGATCTTTTGGTCTATTTCTTTTAAATCGCAAGTGGAATATGCAGTCCCAGAGACAAAAATGGCATTGGATATAGACGAGCTACGGTCTAAAAATCTGAAATTGGAGCCCAGTTGAATGTGATCAGAATCAGCAGTAAAAGTCTAAACACGTGCTGGGGCCATTTTTCGTTAAATGGTGTAGAAAATCATTTTCGACTGTCCTTTTTTAAAATTTTTGCTCTAAAATTTGCCTATTTTTGTGACCGACAATTTAAACTCCTAAGAATATCATAAATAAATAAATAACAGGCGCGGCAATCCAACATTGGACTAAGGCCGCTTTTTGTTGAGGTAAATGAAATCAGCATCACGCTAAGCAGTGTTATTTATCCCAATAAATGGGTACTCGTTTAACATCTGAGTTAGATCATAGTCCGTCACAAGCTCGTGAGCTCGAAAAACACCATGATCCACGGTGAGATTCGAACTCGTGACCCTGTGCACCGAAGATGCGCGCACGAACCGCTAGACTAGCCAGACTACTGAATATCATGATAATGGAAAAAATTCGGGCATGCCTCCCCCTGACCAAAATCCTGGCTACGCTCATGCACACGCCTCGGGCCTCCCTACTGGCACATGCATTGTATTTTTGATCAGTAAGATTTTCCCCATGTTTCAGTACTCCGGAAAAGTAACGTGCGGAAACGCTTTTTGTTGGCATTCGCGCAGATAGCCTGAGTCTGTTTTTCTCTTTGGCTTAAGCAGTAGTGAAAGCGAGTTTTTATTCATACCACCTAATAAGTGTCTTTACTTGAATACAAGGCGCCCCACAGCAGAACTACCATCCAAGTTTCATCGTGATCAGTCCACGGGAAAAGTCAAGGGAATTAATTGTATACGATTTTATCATAAAAATTTTTGATGAAAAATCAATTTTAAAATTTCTAAGTTTGAACGGGTGTATCTCGGAAGATACGATCAACTTCGTAACGGGCGAGATGTCGTTTTATTGGAAATTTTATGTAGTTTCAGAAAATGAATTATATCTCGGATGAAATGTTTGGCGGTGTGGAAAATTTTGATTTAGTTCGGCAAGTCGGGCATTTTGACAAAAAATGCTATTACATTGTAACGGTTAAAAATAGAGGGGTCCCGTTGTACATTAATTTTTCACACTACCTACCATTAAAATATTCTCCACCATGAATGGGACACACCGTGTATAGTTTAAATCAGAAACTTTAGTATGCAGAACCTAGGGATGGGAAACTCATTGCGGCACACTCTATATAATAGGGTGGTGGTTCAGATCACAAAGAGGATATTTTTTCCTTCCTTAATGACTAAAGAAACTGGACTGGAATATACCTAACATTTGCCAGAATTCTAGACCCGAATCTACCCTGAAAGTCGATATTTGACAAGTGATATAGATGAAGCGAGCCTGTTAGCAACGCAAGGAAACACCACAAATTCTCTCAAGCATGCTCTTACATTCCCATCATTGGTAAGGTTATCTCGAAAAAAATCAAAAGGACTTCCAGGACAATCGTTTAAACTATATCCTTTAATGTCCAGAACTCTATGCATAGTGTCAACTTAAAAACTGATTTTCTAACAGTTTAAACACTTTTCTTTCTCTTTTATGCTTAACAATTCCGCAATTATCATAAAAGACAAATTGACATAATCCGACAGTTTTAAATATCTATGAAAAACTTCTCAGAACTTTAAAATTTATATCTTTATAGTTTTCATAATAAAATTCTCATCAACGTCAACGCGATATCTAATCTGTTGTTTCTGTTTTCGTGTTTTGTGTTTTTTTTTGCAATTTTTTGCTTCACGTAAACATTTTGGGATCAAAACGAAAGCAACTGAAATGGGTGTGAAAGAAAAAAAAAAAACAATTTAAAGAAGTTAACATGTTTCTATACAAATTATGCAAAAGAACAAAAAAAAAATTCAAAACGCGGCTTTTGAATTATGCGATGGGAATTTTTTAATGAATCTTGCATATATATTTGCAGTTTATTGCTTTTTCAGCGGAAATTTGATTTAACATTTATACAATCCAAATTTACCTTTTATTTGTCAGATTAAGATTACGTAATGGACATACCGAGTATAATGCTGCTAACAATTTTATGACAAATGTCTTTTCATCTTTTTTTTGTGTTTAGATATTTATATTTGAATAATTTCGGTGTAATTTGTCGTGTTTTGATGTGTTAAATTTTTTTTTTTTTTTGGCGATAATGATATGGTGTCGTTCAACTGATGATACTGATAGGTACTTTTTTTTCTAATATAGTCATGTCATGTTGATTTCCGTTTTGCAAAATAAAAAGCATTTGAATGGAACAAGAATTTAGATAAATAGTTAAATATGTATGGAAGCACGCAGATTAGTTTACACAGTTGTAAAGAGTATAATATATATTATATAGATGGAATTTGAATTTTTAATCTATCTTTTTTCTGTGTTGATTTATTATTAGTAATGTGATATCCCTATCCTCTGTATGTGCTCTCTAGAATATATCTGTCTGTAGTAAAATATACATTTTTAATGTAAACAAAAATTTACTTAGGGTTGGTTACTCGCACAACTTTTAAAACGACTTACTATATAGATTTTGTAAAAATCTCTCGCTTTGAGCACAATTTTGATTTCTCAATGTTTTCTATAAATTCGTTGTCCACTTAAATGACAACAAATAAATATTTTATATAAAACTAGCTAAGAGAAATTTATGAGCGATTTTGACGCCCAACCAACCTCCTAACTATACCTATAAATATTCGCCTCGCCCAAATTCAACGCCTTCAAATACAGTGGTAATAAAACACAGATAGTTCAATTTTCAGTGTGATTTATTTGAATGGAATCAAAATTAGTAGGGAGCGATATTATAAACAATGTTTTTCGTTTTAATCCCACAGACTTCCAACGATTTGGCCTTGCGATTTATTGATTGTCATTGCAAAAGCCAATCGAACGGGGAACTGAATCCGCTTGAATTGGAATGGAAAATCAGTTGGAATAATCGGAATTCGTGGGAAAAGTTCTTCCTCTCCTTTGAATTTTCCCTTGATGATCGTCACTTGAATCACATTGTTCATCAGTTTCCTGACAGACAATCGTGAACCGTTGCACAATTTCGGATGATTCAGATTCCGTAACATGTTTATGATCGATCCCACTTTCAGCTGTAAATTATGCGGCGGGGCGCCTTGCACATCAAGCGAGTTCAAAAACTTCGTCGAATAGTTGGTCGCTTCATCCTCGTCGATCACGGTGTCAACGGATTTGTACGAATTTTTGAAAATTCAGCAACCGATGGGTCGTTCTGCAATGCGACTCATGTTCGTAGTCAATTTCAACTTCTTGACATGCCGCCACAAAGATGACAATTTCAGGCATGCATTAAGTTCATCCGCAGTAGTAGATTTCGGGATGACGGGAAGCGTTTGACGAAAATCGCCGGAGAGTAATATCAGAGCCCCACCAAATCGTCTCGAATCACCTCGTAAGACCTTCATCGTTCGGTCAACTGCCTCCAAAGCTCGTTTATGCGCCATCGTACATTCATCCCAAATGGTGATTTTGCATTCTCGCATCAATTTCGCTGTTGCCGAACTCTTGGTGATTGTGCACGTTGGCTTCTCAACCAAGAGTAGATTCATCGGCAGGTTTAAAGCGGAATGTGCAGTTCGACCACCTTCCAACAATGTAGCAGCAATGCCAGAGGATGCAAAAGCCATCGCAATTTGACATCTTGACCGAATTGTTGCCAGAAACAACATGAATGTCTTGCCTGTCCCACCAGGACAGGAGCATCGAGAAAGTAAATGCCTCCTGTTCCATCGTCAACAACCTTAATAAGCGAATCGTATACGTTCTTCTGCTCGGCATTCAAAAGTGGTACATTTATTCGAACTCGTTCGGCCAGCTCTCCTTGATCGTAATCTTGATCCCGTTGCAAGTCGCGATTAATTGCATCGTCCATCAAACGATTTGGCGCTGGCATTCCCAATTTCAACAGCAGACTGCCGCATATGAGCACGGTCATGTCTTCGATCAGAACTAACGCTTCGTTGCGCATCTCGTTGTTAATTTGTAGGGCCACGGCGAATAAGTGGATAAGTCGACTTATATCGAAAATGAGTTAAGTGCACTAACCTACTCTTTCAAAGGTTTTGCATAATGTGGAGAGATGTTTATGCTTAAAACCCAACGGTTTCTTAGTTAAAGGAATGTGCATTTTCAGACAACTTAGTTATTGATGTGGTTACCTGGTTAAGTCGACTTATTCAGTTTTTTAGGGAAAATATTAATTGGGAATAATTAGGTAAGTCAACTTGTGTTATTAAATAAATTTCAAACTAAATTCCATTCGAGTTGCCTGAACGTCAGAAATCGCCCTCAACCATGCCACAGAACACATTATACGTGTACAGGAGCACATATTTTTGACTCGTGTTAATAATGCAGTGCGGGGGACTGATAGTTTCGAAGGAAATCCATACATACATGAAGTATAGTGTTTTGTGCTTGTGTAAATTAAATTAGATAAATCTGATGATAGGTACATAAAGATTGTGATATAAGGAGAAAGTTAAATAAGGGTTGATCGTGAAAGCCTTTCCCCGTATTGGTGGCTCAGTTTCTTCACTCGTCTACTTCGAAATGCATATGTATAACACCTTAAACTTTTAAATATTCATAGAGTAAGTCGAATTTTGCCATATGGATCGTCCTTATGTATGAGTTCCGGCATTTTGGCAATGACTGACTTGCCCACTTATTAACGTGGATAATAGAATTTTGGTAATGGCCATCGTACCTATTTTGTTTCTTATTATATTCATTCGCGCCTGTTATTTATTTTTAATATAACTGTAAATCTTTAATATTTCTCAAATTTTCTTTTCGCACTATAACACGGCAACAAAATACCCTATCAACTACAACCCAGTCGGAAAAGTAACTGTTCTGCGTTTGACAGAAATCGGACCTTCTTTGTTGAACCGAGAGATCAAATAATTATTGTTTCATCAAAGTTCAAATAACAACTGTACTCGGCTTGGCCGAGAGTAACTTCAAAAGTCTGTTTTTGTTATCTAGATTCCATAACGGTATCACATTTGTAATGCAATAAGCGTGTTTTTTGCACTTAACTAACCTACATTGAAATGCAAAAAACACGCCAATATTCATATTTTTAGTCAAAATATTTTTCCAAAGACTAGACTATTTTGGTTTAGTAGCGTCAATTTCCATTAAAACTGGATCTTTACAGATATCCAGAGTCCTTTTGAGTCTTGCAATTATTCAATATTTTGGGGAAAAATCTGTGTTTTGATTGCGTATAACTGTAATAATAGGCGCATAAAATTTTTTGGATTTTTTTTTCGTAGCGGGCACTTTGTACGCTATCATCCAACTTTGGCATGACGTTGACGTATGGGACACCCTGTAGAATTTTAAACCAATGTCCATCCCTGCATATACAGCACGTATATACGTAACGGTTTTTGGTAACACCACACCATCTCAAAAGTTTACGACAATCTCCAATTCATGAAAATGTACTTCGCATGACTTTCATTGTTACCAGGGCCGGCGCATAAGGGCCCGCGTGGCGGGGGGCCCACGGGATTTAGGGCCCAAAATGCCACATGAAAGATTTCTGGAACCATAAAAACAGCACGACTATATGAATAAAAATATTCCGGCGTAAAATTTTTTTTGTAGACAAGTCCAAATCAGAACAAATGCTCAATTTGCTGTTCCTCTTTCCCCATAGGTCCCTTAGATAAACCTCGTCGCTCAAAACATTTCATATTGTTCTAACATTTTTGAAAGTTCATCAGACAATCTATATCCTCAGATTGTAGCCAAAAAAAAATCTTCTGTGTGAAAAAAGTTTCTCTATATTTTATTAATCATTCATAGTGAAGGAAAACTTTGACCTTCTTTCATAATTCACTTGAAAAAAAAGCTCAAAAACAGTTTATTTTCCATAAATACATGTACATAATGAAAACACTCTAACGGCTCTATGAACATCTGATAAACCTCCATCACGGAATAAATTTTATCCTGGTATGCCTGTGGTATTTGATGTAACTGTAGCTGCGGTTTGTAATCCGATCCACCAAATTCCTTCCAAGTACCTTATGGCAAAAACGATCCTTTAGGTCCCTCTGCAAAAAGACTATCTTAAAACATTTTTGAAGATATAACCTTCTCTATTGGATCTTTAGACCGGACTTAATTCCTGTCCACTTTGGACATCAAATTCAAACACGAACAAAATAGTTCGCGAGTTATAAAAAAATAGTTCAAACTAATTAATACGGCCTGTATATGTCTTTGAAGACTAAAATATTTTTTCTTGCTAGCGGTATACACGCGGTTATTAGGGCTCTGGTACTGAGGCCACATTTGGTTTGAATGGAGTCTTGCTGGGGGTTTCAGGCTGTGCTACGGCGTCTAACATCTGGAATAAGACCTACTAGTATCGTAGAGAAATTACCGAACTGGCTGGGCCCACGAACGTGATGTGAGAGTTTATGCTAAACTTGTAGGAAACTGAGGTTTTCAACGAAATAGAGGACATGTAAATGTTGTGATACTTAATACATCACAGCATAATAATTATTGGCAATCGTATGTAACAGAGACTTTTCTAAAATATATTTTAGACACTGAGAGAAAATACACGTTCTGTCATCGAGAATGTTTGTTCTTAATGTCTTAAAACAACTCTGTTTCGCTTTAATTGAGTACGAAACTGTTATATTCTTATTTAAAGACACAATTTTCTTGGTTTAAGTACGTCCAGAGTTAAAACAGATCAGATTGCTGTGTTGAATTTAATAATTAAGAACAAACGTTGTTGATTTCGTCTTCAAACCGTAGGCCCCCGCGGTCGAATCCCACTGTAGACGGGTAATGTTTTATGCTTTTCGGAGCGTAATGAGGGTAATTTAATGTTTTGCAGGACTAATAGTGCCAATGCCAATGCTGGGCTGCGTGAACCTTTTCATAAAAAAACAATTGATGATATCAATAATTTAGTTATCTTACAACAAGAACGCCATTCTCAATATAAGGAGGTAAAGAGTAAAAACAAACCCTTAGCAAAGTTATTTCTTAATTTTAGTAGAAACACTGTAACGTCAAAAAGAGCTGATTTAAGCGCGTTTTCGATGCTTTTTTGCTGCTTTTATCTCAGTGTAGGGGGCCCAATCAAGAAGTCGGCGGGAGGGCCCCGAGTGAAGTTGTTCCGCCACTGATTGGTACAAATACCGAGCGAGTACTGAAGGGTTAAATGTCCATATTTCCGATTTAGATGAAGGCATTCAAATGAAATTTCGCATATTAAATACGGACTATAAGAAAAAAACAATTTGCGTTGAAGCTTTCAGCCAATATCGCGCTGCAAACATTTAAAATGCTGCCCTGAAAAGTTATACTTTTTGACTTATCCACTTATTCCTCGGGACCCTAGTTGAAGATCGAAACTCTAAGTTGTTATGCGAACTCTATGCAAAATGCGGTCAGCCATCTCGTCCTTGTATTTGTTCCACAATGCGGTCGAGATACGCCAATACGAACAGAAGAAGATGAAGGCAAAAGTGTGAGAAAATGCACTGTCCTCATAATTTTGCACGTGTTTGATAGTTTTTCACAGCACAGCAATTATTTATCTCGTTAGCTTCTTCACCCACAATTTAACGCAAAACGTTTTTTATCACATTGAATTATTCGAAATTATCAAAAGCTTCATAACGAATTTTCCACCTTTGCATTTTCTAAAATCATCAAATCATTCGAAAAAATCCAAAAATTTCTTCCTGAATTTTCCGAGTTTTCTACTAAGAATTTTATATTTCTTCATTCGAAAAGTTATTGTGGAAAAATTGCAAGCAAAAAAAAATAATTTTGAAGTTTTCTAATTTTCGGAGTTTTCCAGAGGGTTTTCCAAAATTTTCTTTCGTAAAAACCTTCTCCTGGCAATTGGAAACAACTGGAAATTTTTTTTAACCAAATCGATCCAGCAGTTCTCAAATGATGAATTACTTCGATTTTTCCAATTTTCCGAGTTTTCCAGAGGGTTTTCCAAAATTTTCTTTCGTAAAAACCTTCTGCTGGTAATTGCAAACAACTGAAAAAATATTTAAAAATGCAAAAAAAACAGCTTGCGTACAAGTCCGCAACTCAGTGGGACATTTTCACGTTTTCAACAAATGCTAATGTACAGTACTGATGCAACCTCGAAATGATTTATACAACCAAAGTTGAAAGTTACACTTTTTGGGTCGTTCAACACAAGTTGAACGAAAGTTGAACGTGAGTTGAAAGTTGAATTGAAGTTGAATTCGAGTTGAATTCGAGTTGAATTTTTTCGTTGCAATTTTCGTGACGCTTTTCGATTTATGTGGCAGAGCCAAGACATAAAAATGTCAAAATATACCAGTGATCAAGAGACGCGAGAGCGTATCGTCTGCCAAGGAAATTTTTTTTTTTTTTTTTAATTTTTTTTTTTTTATTTTTTTTTATTTTTTTTTTTTTATTTTTTATTATTTTAGCCCAACCTCTGTTGAACCTTGAATGGCACTCAACACTCACAGGGTACCACCTAGCCCAACTTCCGTTGAACCTTGAATGGCACCCAAAACTTGTAATGCCAAAAACGTAACGCTTTTTCGTTGCAATTTTCGTGACGATTTTCGATTTATGTGCCAGAGTCAAGACATAAAAATGTAAAAAATTTAAACCAAATCGGTCCAGCCGTTCTCAATTGATAAATTATTTCAATTTTTCCAATTTTCCGACTTTTCCGAAGGGTTTTTCCAAAATTTTCTTTCGTAAAAACCTTCTCCTGGCAATTGGAAACAACTGAAAAAAATTAGAACTAAATCGGCCGAGCCGTTCTCAATTGATGAATTTGTTCGATTTTCCAATTTTCCAACTTTTCCGAAGGGGTTTTTTAAAATTTTCTTCCGTAAAAACCTTCTCCTGGTAATTGCAAACAACTGAAAAAAAATTTCAACCAAATCCGGTCAGCCGTTCTCAATTGATGAATTACTATACATTTTTTTCGCTCCATTTTTATATATGTATATAAAGAAGATATTTGCGGATCGATATAGTTAAACTCGACTTTGTAGATGTGTGAACAAGCGATCTTTCTCAAAAGAGACAAATAAAAGAAAACAGTGGGATTTCCTAAGACTGGATTAGAATTTTATTTACATTTTATCATTTAATTCCATTTTATTCCACTTGTAAAACCAGCCGAGAAAAACATCGACACATCTGGAAGTTCAACACCGACACTTCTATAAGTATTTGAGAAGATTCTTATGATGTATTACCAAACTCGTCAAATACTCATTCAAATACGTGAAATCTCCAATCTCTACTCTATCGTAAAACCAAAAATTAATGCTCATATATGCATTGGGCCTATAATATACACGAGCCGGATAAATACGCTTCCACTCTCCAACTGTGACTTCTAAATAATAAATACCTCCCTGTAACGGACAAACTAAAGTTAAATTAATTTGTTCCATTATCATATTTGCCATGGCTGATATAAACAAATTCGTCCTTCCCGTACGTTGTACATCGCAAGCATCATTATTCGTACTATTAAAGAACACACTGAACCGATAACCAGGACTCCATCGTTGCATTATTATCCGCCATCGGGGATTAAGCAAATCTTTTATTTGAGTGAAGACTTTTACGTAGGTTCGATTCAAAGCTAATGTCGTGTCGATTGTTGTTGCGTAACGACTATCCTGGCTACAACAGGAGGTTAGGTATTCCAGACTGAAAGCGTTCTGAAATTAGTTCAAAATTTACACTAGATATAGTGTACTTTCTAATTTTGATATAGAATACTAAACATACCCTTCGTGCGTGAATGAAACAAATCAAACTAAACAGAATGATACAACGTAGCATATGTGACCACATTTTAACCCGCAGGTGATAAATAGTTGTGCTACGAAAACCGAAATGATTTGTATTTATTTGACCATAGAAAAGATACCGTCAGCATGTTGCATAACTTAGAATATGGAAAAAATATTACATTTAATATGTATTTAATTGTGACAGAAAATAAATGGTTATTGATGATAGCGCAGTAAATAAATAGTGGGAGAATGAAATGGTATTAAGCCATTTCCAATTTGAAACAGTATTTCATCATATATCCTTGCAATCAAGGATAAACAATCAACTGGGCCAGAAATTGATGCGAAAAAGTTTGCAATCATTTGCATAATAGCAAACAAATGTTATTCGTATGATAAAGCATGAAGAA
This sequence comes from Microchrysa polita, assembly GCA_949715475.1. Classification (NCBI taxonomy): domain Eukaryota; kingdom Metazoa; phylum Arthropoda; class Insecta; order Diptera; family Stratiomyidae; genus Microchrysa; species Microchrysa polita. The sequence goes on from OX454421.1 coordinate 9,270,700, forward strand.
ATATCCGCATCATATTCTCGTTTTTCAAAACGTTCATTATCCCGCTATTTAAATATTCCTCCAGTTAAAAATCCCGCTCAGTTGAAATCCCGTCTAATAAAAATTCCGCCAACTTAATTTCCCGCCATTTCAGTAATCCGCTAATTCAAAATACCGCTTTCCAATATACGGTCATAAAAGGTATGAGTTCTTTCAAAAATCGCACGCGTGATTCTAACTAATTTGAACGAGACCGAGGCTAAATTTGGGCGCGGCCGAAATTTGAATACCCGTCACATTTGAATGAAACTTAAGCTTCTTTTGTGTTAGCAATTTTTACCACAGTCCTATGACGTGTTCGGAATCCATCTTACAAGAACCCAATATTTGGGGGTTGGTTTTTATGACTAATGACCGTATGACGTAATATTCCGATTCCATCCATTCCTAGTTATGTTTTGAGGCTTAAGAAACACATTTTGGTGAAGTTTGGTTAAAATTAGTTATTATTTCATAGAAAAACCTAATTTTCAGAGATGGTTTGTATGATAGCCCTATGACGTAGCGTTTCGATTTCATGCGTTCCTAGATATGTTTTGAGACTTTACTAGGAACACGCTTGGGTAAAGTTTGATTAAGATTGATTCATAAAGAAAACAAATTTTCTTAGAAGAACCTAATTTTTAGAGGTTTGTATGTATGACAGCCCTATGACGTAGTGTTCCGATTTCATCTGTTCCTAGATATGTTTTGAAGCTTTACTAGAAACACATTTGGGTAAAGTTTTGTTAAGATTGGTTCATAAAAAAAAAGTTTATCTTAGAAGAATCTAATTTTGGATTTTGGGTTACTATGGCAGCCCCATGACGCCATGTTCCGATTCCATTGGTTCCGACATATATACATCGTACACTTAAAAGAAACTTGTACACAAAATTTCAGCCCGATAGCTTCAAAACTGAGGGACTAGTTTGTATTGAAACAGACGGACGGACAGACAGACAGACAAACGGACAGACGGACATCGCTCAATCGATTTCTCTCATCACACTGATTAATAATATATATATACTTTATATAGTCGGAGGTGCTTCCTTCTGTGCGTTGCAAACTTCATGACAAAGTTAATATACCCTTTCATATAGTGACGGGTATAAAAATAGGTAGCCTGGTCTTTCGGTATTCCAGACTGAGTATCCTCTGTGTGATAGTCTTGTTCTGTAGGGATTCGATTATTATCATCTTCATCGAAGAAATAAACAAATATTCGGCGGGTGTTGTAGTTGGCGGGACTTTGAGGTGGCGCGATTTTTAAATGGCGGGATATACTAATTTCGGGATAATGTAAAAGGCGGGATTATGAACGGGCGAAATTATGTTATGTTTTTCGGCATTATGTAGGTGTCCCAAGTAATGTTCCATGATCAACCGTGTCGAGGGCGGGGTATCTACATAATACTGAAAAACAAAATGCCGCCCTTTCATAATGCCGCTTAAAAAACAATCCGGTTGTACATTATCCCGACTTTACTAAATCTCGCCATTTTTTTATAGAGTTGATTTAGGAATCTTCAAAAGATACCGCGAAATTGCGGTTATGTCGGATTTTTACCGACTAAACCAAAAACACCTGTTTCTCCCTCTCTCCCTGCCATCCCTTCACCAGGGATGGCTGTGGCCAATCAACCGCCGGCCGTCAACATTTACATCCCCGTGTTTCCGGTCTACCCACTTTCAAAAATCCGAGATTAGAGTTTGCGTCCAATGACCTGTCAGGGATTCATCCCAGCGCTGCTGCCACTTTCGCAAGGACTCATCCTTTTCGGCGCTCCTTCGTTCCTCCGGCGCCTCAGATGACTTAAGATTACGACCACTATGTTTCATCGAATGACGATCGGAGTCATTCCGGCGACTACATAGGCGGCTTCGTGAGAAGTTGTTCGGTACCCACAACAAACTCTCAACGCGCTCCTACGGTATACTGAGCTTATAGTCCAGAACGCGAATTTGAGCACGCTACTCCATACCGGTGAAGCGTACAAAAGAATGGACGTTACCACTCGAGACAGTAGAAGCCTTCGGGAAGGTTTGTGTTGGAATAAAAATATCCCCGCAAGGGGGATTTAAAAAAAAAAATGTCATTATCGGTTTCGACCGGCAGTTCATGGCACGACACCTCTCATCAGATGCCGTCGCTAAGTGCCGTGCCATGTACTGCCGGGGATGGCATGACCGAGAATGCAACGATCGATGTCATTTTGCCCTTTATATAGTAATGCTAATGACAAACAGTTGAGAGGACGGATCATTTTTAATACGAATAGCCACTTGCTATTACTATGATCCGTCCATTATCCACAACGTGTTTTTGGCATAGCGCCAATGGCATATTTAACTACTAGAAAAACATGTTTCGGACGAAGCCACCGCACACCACGACACTCCCGTGGGGCCCTCTACGCTAAGCTGACCAGACGTACAGCATTTTGCTGTACAGTACAGCATTTTGACCTGTCGTACAGTATTGGCAGTGGCAGATGTACAGCAAAATGTACAGCATTTCCCATGCCACAAAAAAAGTCTAATTCACTCCTCGGTGAGGCCTGTCATTAGTCTTGTCTCCTTTTAAGGCGTAAAGTTTGATACCTGTGCTTCTTGGCGCTCAGATTTCCTCCAAATTAAATAATCCTACCTATATGCGTTCGGAAGTTACGGATGCCCAAATTGCAACTTTCAGTTTTCTAATTGAAAATTGTTTATCACTTGGAAATTCGTAAGGGAAAAATTTTTAAATTTAGAAAACTTGTAGAGCACCGAACTGATCACATTTCGTGAAAATTTCAAGGTTCAGAAGTTGCAACCATCGAAAGTTGCGATAAGGTGTAAATTTTTACACATCTACGAACGATATTTAGCGAGATAATAGCACTTCGATCGTTCATTTTCGATAGCTCGGGAACTGACCGGAATTTCTGAAATTTTGCACGCTTGTAGAGCTACTTGGCGCACATTTCCTCCAAGTGAAGGTCATAACTATCCCCGCTGGGAAGCTGCTCAAATCCCTCTAGCTTGGAAATTCTTGAGCGGTATTTTGAAATTTGGTAGACTTGTACAGCATCGCACGGTGAAAATTTCAAAGCTTTAGCTAACAAAGTTCTACAGGTACAGCCGGCGAAAGATGCGATTTAAATTTATTTTTTCTATCACAAAACGATGGAAAACCCGCCACTGTAGCCCATTCGATTCCCCTATTAACCTCTTAGGAGAATGCATGCTAAACAAAGAAAAGGTACCCATGGCGGATTGCATACTCTGCTCCAGAAATATTGCAACCAGAATAAGCCAACCTTCCACCCCTCTGGAGGTTCTCCTCGGACTCCATACTCCAAAATGAAACTACCTCGAAAGCCACTACCAGCTTAAGAAATCTTGGCCAAAATGAGGTATGTATGAGTATGCCTGCTGATTTGCCTGGAATCCGAGCTCCGTAAGTATGTGTACAGCATTGGACCTTCGGGAATCTGGTCACCTTACTCTACGCTGCCGTCCGCTTCTCCGTTTATGTGTGGAACACTATAAACAATCGGGAAGGTTTGTGTTGGCATAAAAATATCCCCGCAAGGGGGATTTCAAAAAATTTGTCATTATCGGTTTCGACATCGATCGTTGCATTCTCGGTCATGCCGTCCCCGGCAATACATGGCACGACACTTAGCGACGGCATCTAATGAGAGGTGTCGTGCCATGAACTGCCGGTCGAAACCGATAATGACAATTTTTTTTAAATCCTCTTGCGGGGATATTTTTATTCCAACACAAACCTTCCCGATTGTTTATAGTGTTCCACACATAATCGGAGAAGGGGACGGCAGCGTAGAGGGCTCCACGGGTGTGTTGTTGTTGTTGTAGCGATTCAAGAGATTTTTTTTTCTCTTGAATCGAAGGGGGTCTTGGCAGCTCTTGGCCGTTTTTTAGCAACGGGTAGCTCCGGGACGATTTACATCGAAGAACCGGCAGCCGTAGGAGGGTGTGTCGTGGTGTGCGGTGGGCCTCCTATGTTTGGCATGATTCTCGCCAAGGCCACAGTCGCGGAGGCTGCCTTCTCGCATACATACTGCACATGCTCTCCAAAGTTCAGCTTGGCGTCAGTCATAACCCCTAAGTAGCTAATGGCTACCTTAGAGGTTATAACGCTGGTTCCTACTCTGATCTTCAGAGTGTTTCTTTTTCTGCGCTTACTAATAAGTACAGATTCCGCCAGGAAGCTCAAGCCCAACACTATCCAATCACAGTTTGATTGTTGGGACTGTCTCGCTCGCCTGCACTTTCATGTCCCCCGTATAATTTCCGACCACCACAACCGCAATATCATCCGACTATCGTTACCTCTTCAGGCACTGGCAGATTTATAATTGCATCATACATTATGTTCCACAGCAGAGGACCAAGAAAGGACCCCTGTGGGTCTCCTGCTGTAACAGTGTATTTCTTCGCTCGTACTCGAGTGTCCAATGAGAAAGATAGCTCTTTATTATTCCTACCAGATACTCCGGTACTCTGAACTTCTCCAGAGCTGCATTAATACATCTCCAATTGGCTGAGTTGAACGCATTCTTAATGTCGAGGGTTATCACGGTGCAGCATTTGCCCATGCGTAGAGCATCGTTTACCAAGTCGGTAACCAAAACTGTAGATCCTGCACGTCTAAAACCGTTTTGTCTATCTGATAACTTGACATCCACGACCACGGACAGTCGGTTGAAAATAATTCTTTCGAATATTTTTCCGGTGGTGTCAAGCAGGCAAATTGATTACGAGTTTGTTTCGCCCGGTGGTTTATTTGGCCTGGGCAATAGCACAAGTTTTTGCCTTTTCCATGCGACTGGAAACGTGCGTTGGACAAGGCAAGCTTCGAATGTGCCTAATAATATCTATAGGGTGGCCATTTTTATTGCCAGCTTTAGTGCCCTATTCGGAACCCCATGCGGCCCGGTGTCTTACTGTCTTCAAACCTGGAAGCAGGTTGCAAAAGTTCATCCTCAGTTATGGGCGGAATGTCCTCGGCATACGACACTGAATCATCTCTTGTGGTTTCCGGTGTTTGTTGAGAAAATAGGACGGAGACAATGCTATTGAGCAAAATTGGGCACTTTAACTGGGGTGATCTTTGGCCTATTTTCTTCATCACGACCCTATAGGCCATTCCCTACGGGTTTATGTCCGCGTCGTCGCAGAGCTCTTTGAAGCAATTCCTTTTGCTTCTTTCGATGGCCCTCTTTAGATTATTTCGCGCCGATTTGTATGCTTCTAGACGGATCGCGGACAAGGACGCCGCGCTTTCAGGCAATATCAGCGCAGGATTGCGATTTCCCCATTCCACCAGTACAGTTCTCCTCTCGTTGGTGGAGGACTTGTTTTTTACCATGGAGGCATCGCATGCTGCCGTTATGGCCGTACCGATTTTTGACATTCTTTGCTCTGCCGTTCCATCTAGGGCTCCTCCCTGAAGAAAAACCTCCTTAATGGCTTCAGCACCAAAGCTTTGTATGGACTCGCCCCGGGCATTTGTATCTCGGCTGCCCCACTCTGTCGCCTGCAATTATCACCGGACGATGTACACTCGCATCCGTCGCATAGTTTCCACACGTCGAAATGGCTGCTTGTTTATGCTCATCTGCGATCCAGATCGAGCTACCTAGATCCTTATACTGTTCGTAGACAATGGCTACTTCAACATTATTCTCCTTGATTGTCTGCGATAGCAGATACTGTGCCGCCCGGCAATAGTTCAGATTTAACTGAACAGACTTCATTTGCGGATTTTCTTCAGTGCCTTACGATAGGCTTGACACTTAGCGCCTCCAATCATATGCCTACAATTAGCTATACATTCGCTTCTTTGCATAATAAATTCGGCTCTGTTTCACATGTTGCAGCCTTGTGGCCTTCACCTCCGTATTTCAGGCACATGTTCGACCTATCATGCTGGCTGCCGTATTATCTCGCGAAAAACTTAAATGCGAGACACTTAAAGCATCTCGTTGGCGACAGTTGTTCTTTTAGGCGGTAGTTCGCCCGTCCAATCTTCACCTTGCCAGCTTCGAGCACCTTTGTTGGCCATTGCCGTCGGCAAGTTTATGGATACAACATGAGTGCCGCCTTATGCCTTCCTCGCAGTGACTTCACTGCGTCAAGTGGGAGATCAGTCTCCAATCGTTGCGCAGATCTCCTTCTTACTAGTCACCTCATCAAGATCGAAGCATTTTATCCTCGTCTCCTGATGGCACAAGCATTTGCCTCTGTTCCCAACACGCTCGTCACTATGGATTTGTACTCTTCAATAGAGTTTCCACAAGTACTCATTTGGAACAATAGCTCCCCCTTTCGGGTACGATGAATATGGTAGACATTGTTACCCATCTCCTTCAACACTGGGTCGGACTTCATCCTTTTCAATATATCCGCATACGTCATTTCTCCGGATCGTGATATAACCACTGCGTCAGGTCTAGTCCTCAACATTTTAATTTTTTACTTTCTTCTTCTTATCCTCGCTTCGGGGCCGAATTTTGTGCTCTACCCTCGTCCATTTAAAAATCCCGCTATTATAAATTCCCGGCATTACAAAATCCCGACAACTCAAAATCCCGCCCGCTAAAACCCCACCATTTTGAAATCCCGCTACTAGATAGCGAATTAATCCCGTGTTATGTGATTCCCATCAGTTAATGGGATATTTGAATATTTACTATATATTTCTTCGATCAAGATGACACTTGAGTGCTTTAGGCCCGTATTTATAAACAAACCTTAACTCAAGGAGACCTTTAGTCAAAAATGCCGAAATTCAAAAAATTATATGTCATTTCCAGTAGTTTTTCATTGAAATCATTTATTGAGTCAATGCATCCTCGATAGGTAGCTACGAGTACACTGAGAAAAAAATCACCACTTACATTTGAAGTGAAACATATTAAAAACAAAATTGGAATACATCAATAAATCATTTTAAAAACAAATAGTTTTATATTAAATTCAATAGGATTCACTTTAATGATCTGTTCAAAATTAACTGAAACATCGATTTAAATTTGTTCAACTTTGTTTTAAAGTTGTTTCATTTTGAAGGCTGTGTCCGTCACATGTACATAAGCCCGCCGATATTTTGTTCAGTGCTAGTAATCTCAGATAGCTTAGGTGTAGGAAGTAGGACTACGAAACGATAGGTACCCGGTTCGATTCCCAGTAGTAGCAAAGTGAGAAAATAAAGTTTTTAAAATATTGTAAAAAAAAAATAAACAAAAAAAAATAATAATAAAAAAAAAAAAAAATAAAAAATAAAAAAAAAATTAAAAAAAAAATAAAAAATAAAATAAATATCAACAAAAATATTGATAAAAAAAGAAAAAAGGGAAAAAATATTTTTTCACTTTTTTAATCTTACAATCAAAACATTTTAAATTTAAAGTGAAACACTTTTAAAATAAAGTGAAATCAGTTTGAGAATAAAGTGATATTCAATTTTAATTTAACATGCAGCAATTTTAAAAGTACAATAATCACTTTAATATTTCCACTATTGATTAAAAATGAAACATTTTTGAATTAATCGTAAATGTATATGGACCAAATCATATTTGAAAATTTGTGAATCATAGCTATTATTTTTGATTTTATAACGATTTTTTTCTCTGTGTAGTTACCTATCTTGAGTTATAATATTTCAATTCTATTTCTTTCACGAGCAAGACGCTCTCTTGTCTCCTGAAAAAAAAAACACAAAGAAGAATAACCCATAGATAAGTAGTGACTGATTGAAACCCCTTCGTGGCTTTTAGGCCACCCTGTATAAAAAACCTTTTCTGCAATTCCTTCAAATATGATTTCCAACAGCTGTTAAAAAAAACATCTTGGTGCAATTTTTGTTTTTATCAAGTCATATATGAAATTGTGATTATCCATCAATGAATGATTCGTTCGTTAGAGAATTCATTAAATAAGAAATGAAATTACACAAACATTCCCCGAGTATAGATAATTGCTATTACAGGTTAGGTACTACATCCACCTACTCTAATCATGCAACCACTTATTTGTTGCCTCCTCCTAATTGATTATCGCATATGTGCTGATTGACGACAAAAATCATTCTTTTCTATAGCAGTGGCAATTTATCTATTGTTACATACCAGAACGAGAATTATCGTTGTCTTTTAGGTTCTGCTGTACGTAACGTACAGCACATCAATCGACAATGACATACGTCTCCGTAGAATAATAATCACTTGCAATATTTTTACATAATAAAGTATCCATCAACCTATTATCGTCATCGTGTTAATTCAACTTGAATTCGACACGTTCAAAACTATACGATAAAAAAAAAACATGTATGGAAACACTCACGCGATATCTAAACAATTGCAAAATTGTCTCTATTGAATGGTCGCGCTTTAAGTGACTCCTATGTGGGTGATAATTGATAAATAATAAAGATTGACACAAGAAGCCTCGCTTCATTCGACGCTTCGTGCAGTGACGTGACGTTAGAACGACAAATATTGATCGAAAGATGAATAGAAAAAAAAAACAGAAAACAGTCAAAATCATCATCTTGACTTGTATGGGATGAGTCTTGAGTCTTTCTTTTTAAGGTGTGTTTCTTATTATTATTACTTCAGCAGAGCGAAGAACCAAAAATGTGAATGTACTTTTTACACGGTAATACTATAAGAATCGACAAAAATTAAATACACAAACATTTGACAACAATACCTATTGAAAATAAAAATATTGCATTGTATGATGTGCTAATGTCAATTTAGTAAAATTTGCAAACATTTATTTTATTTATGGCTCCCTATTAACAGAACCAGAAGAGAAGAGAGCATATGAAACACCTTCAAATGTGTGAAGAACGCGTGAATCATAAATGGTATCGTAATTCATGCGAACTTATTGTGTGGGAATTGAGTTTCTGGGAACACTGCTAACAATGTGACTTACTACAAGGAGTTTTCTTACTAATCAACTGTCCAACTGATCGATTCTAAGCATAGAAAATGATTCAACTCATGTTACGCGTAAAATAGAATGGACGCAGCATAACGCCGAGAAAAAAAACAGTTTCCGAATGAAGTAAAACGAGACCGAGGTTAATTTCGGGCGCGGCCGTAATTTGAATACCCGTGACATTTGACTGGAACTTAAGCTTCTTTTATGTTAACAATTTCTATGACTTGTTCCCATTCCATCTGTTCCAGGATGCGTTGAGGCTAATCCAGGGACACACTTGGATGAATTTTGGTTAAGATTCAAAAAGAAAAAAAAAAGGTTTTTATACAATACCTAATATTTGGGGGTTGGTTTGTATGACAGCCCTATGACGCAATGTTCCGATTCCATCCATTCCTAGATATGTTTTGAGGCTTTACTAGGAACACATTTGGGTGAATTTGGTTAAGATTGGTTCATAAAGAAAAAAGTTTTTCTTAGTAGAACCTATTTTCCAGGAGTTGAGTTGTATGACAGCCCTATTACGTAGTGTACCGATTTCTTCCGTTCCCGGATATTTTTTGATGTTTTACTAGGAACACATTTGGGTAAAGTTTGGTTAAGTTACGATTAAAATAGAAAAATGTTTTCTTAGAAAAACTTAATTTTCAGGAATTGGCTTGCCCTATGACGTAATGTTCCGATTCCATCCGTTCCTAGATATGTTTCGAGGCTTTACTAGAAATACACTTGGGTGAAGTTTGGCTAGGATTGGTAAATAAAGAAAACAAAATTTCTTGGAAGAACCTAATTTTCAGGGGCAGCCCCATGGTCCGACTCCATTCGTTCCGACATACACTAGCCGGCATATGTATTTTGACATCTGGTACTCTCGAGCCAAAATACTGATTTTGTTTAACTAGAGCGAATAACGGTAAATTTCTTATAAGGAAATTAAAGTACATATCATCAGCAATAAATATGCTCAATATTTTTCCTGTCCATTTTCACACTCTCTTGCTATAAAGAAGAGAACAGATTGGCGCGAAATTTTGATGCGACATAAGTATTTTGACAATATTTAAATCTTTGATTGTACACCAATTTCTCTGCAAAAAAATGGTTAAAACATAATTTTATTAATGATTTGTGCTTATATTTTGAATTCCAAGCAGAAAATGTGTCCAGTGGCTTGAAACATTGGAAAAAAATCAGAAATTCGAAGTTTGGTTTAAGCGTCCGTTGAGGCAAACTTCACCCCAGGTTTAAAGGTTGGAGAGGCTGCAATTAAATTTAATTTCATAAGGTAGACTGTTCATTATTAAACACCAGAATTGAATAAGAGAAAAGAAATAGAAAACTATTCCATGCATCACAGAAATGGGATGTGTATATCGAATCATTACCGAAAATCTTCCAAATATTTATGGAAAATATCCTAATTGAACCAAAGGATATTATGAATATGAAGAATGTGCCATCGGAGGCAGGGATAATAATGACCACGTTCGGCCTAGAACTAAAAAAGGCAAATTGCATGCATGCGCAGATAAAGTGAAACCAAAGAAAGATTTAAAAACCATACCAAAAGCAAACCTCTGTTACTAAGGAAAAAGTTCAAGCTACTGCAACTTTCGGAAAAAGCTTTTTTGGCTAATATTGATTATTTTATTACATTTTTACGGAAAAAATCATTACTTAAAGAAAATGCCCAGTTTATGTGGAAAAACGGATACCTGGTTATCAAAATTAATACCACAGTGGAGGCTCTCTCATGATGCAGGGATATATTGCTTACAATGGCCTAGGCTGCTTAAGTCCAAATCACTGTTTCCATGGCCAAAGCTTCTTTTGGTCGTCATTGAATCGTCAGAAGTTATATTCCTTTTTTTTTGCGGCACAATTTGGTTTAAATTTCACTTCTTTCTTACAGTTCTTTGTCGTGGCTCACTCATCACTCGGGGTTCACGTTCGCTTTCTTTCAGAGAGTGCCAAGATTTATTTTTTTTTGTTTTAAAACATTTTTTTGTTTGGTAATAAACAGTTTACCGTATAAAATAAAATTCAATAGTAGCTTATTCAATGTGTAAGCCAGGACTAAGGCTTGCATCAATCGATGCTCAAACCAACCTCCGAAATTCTGATTTTTGTTTATGTTTCGAGCCACTGGTGATATTTTTTATTTGAAAATTAATATGGGGAACTAAAAAATTAATAAAAATAGGTTTTGTGCATCAGTTCTTGCGAAAAAATGGGTGCAATCAAAGAGTTAAATGTTGTCAAAATACTTATGGCACACCAGAATTACGCCTCCAGCTTTTCTCTTTTCTATAGCATGAGAATCCGAAAGAGGACAGGAAAGATATGCTTAATATATTTATTGCTGTCGATATGTGCTTTAATTTTGATAAAAGAAATTTACCGTTATTGGCTTTAGTTAAACAAAACCAGTGTCGGGGCTGGAGGGTATGAGATGTCAAAATACCTATGCCGACCAGTGTATATACAGCGTACACCAAAAAGAAACTTGTGTTCAAAATTTCAGCTCGGTAGCTTCAAAACTGAGGGACTAGTTTGCGTTGCAATAGACGGACAGACAGACAGACAGACGGACATCGCTCAATCGATTTCTCTCGTCACACTGATCAATAATATATGGACTTGATATAGTCGGAGGTGCTTCCTTCTGTGCGTTGCAAACTTCATGACAAAGTTCATATACCCTTTCACATAGTGACGGGTATAAAAAAAGATGAAAAAAACTAATTAATGATAACTTGATGAAAAAAAACAATTCAGTGGAGATTTGCTTTTTTTATACCCTTCGCTCATAGAGTGAAAGGGTATATTAACTTTGTCATGAAGTTTGTAACGCATTGAAGGAAGCATCTCCGACCATATAATAAGTATACATATATGATCAGCATGACTTGGGGAGTTGATTGGGCGATGTCCGTCTGTCCGTCTGTCTGTCTGTCTGTCTGTTGCGACGCGTTTTACTCGGCCAATTTAAGAGCTATGAAGCTGAAATTTTGCACAAATGCTTCTTTTTGCTGCAGGCAGTTTGTATGTTTGAATCGGTAAAATCGGACAAGGGGGTCATGAGGCTGCCATACAAACCCAACCCCCCATTTTAGTTCTTCAAAGAAAAACATTTTACACCAATTTCACAAAACCTTGAATTAATGTGTCTTAATCAAAGCAACAAAAAAATTCAAAACAAATGTGATCGGACTATGGGGCCATGCTCCTACATCCCCAATAAAATTTTCTGAGTAAATATTTGTATTTGCCCACTTATTCCAACCAAAGACCACACAAATATTGTTTTGTCGACACAATGGAACATTTATGAAGACGGAAGGAAAAGAATTGGGGGGATTAAATACAAGTCGTAGGTACGCCGAAAAAACTTTTAGCCCAGAGGAGAGCGAGGGGTATCCACATTTCGGGCGCGCCCGAAATTAGCTTCGGCCTCGTTTTTAAATCGCTTCTGACGAATGACTGAAACTCTATCCATTAAAGGATCCGAGAATTTCAAGAGACGCTGAGTTACGTGTTTGGTTAAGGAAAAAGCAATGAAACCGTTACTCACATTTCACAAAAAAGTTCCACAGAGAATAATCGAAAATAACGACTCTTAAACTTCAAGTTATTTTCAAGAAAATAAATGCAATTAGAATATTTTCGCACGTGGCTATGTGAAGACTTTGCTTGGACATAGGTTTGAGCATTGAACACGCGTCCGAATACCTAGATGCGAATTTTTTATATAGGAACTTTCGCGAATTACCGAACTGGTTACTATACTTAAAGCAAGCAACCGAAGTAAAGCACTGTTGTATTTGGTAATAGCCTAAACCTAATTCCTAATGGATAAGATAATGGTAATCCGAAGGTAGACACCCCTTAGCTTCGGATTTCCATTATCTATGCAAAGAAAACTGCCCGGTCTCTATCCAGTTTTCGTATCTAACGATACGAAACATAATAGGCCGGTCAAAAAACCGAAATATAAGGCGTTAGGTCGCAAAAAATTGCTCGGTTCTGGTTTTTGGGGTATTGTTACGATAGATACCAGAAGTGTACCACCAAGTTTGCAACTTCGAAAAACCTGTGCTAACCCCGTGACCCTCAAAAAACCTCAAAATTTTCGGACTTTTTTCATATTTTTGTTTGTAATTTCTAAAAGGTGCTTCCGACAAGTAAATTGTCCACTGCACTGTTAAAGCTAAGAAAATCTTCTTTAATTTGAGTGTAACCCCAGCTTTGTAGGCGCAAAGGATCCCAAGATACAGCACTTTAAACATCGTTTTTTGTAAAAAAAGTTCGAAATTGTAATTTCAGTTATGTTCCGTGCTGAATATCGGCTTAAATGCGCATTCTACGGAGAATGTCAAGTGACATGAAGTTATAAACTGGTTACTTAGCTGTATATACGTAGTAGAATCCAAAATTGTTGAGAAAAACACACTTCCAGTTATCCGATTTAATTCATTTAAGTTTTATTTTTCAATGTATCTCCCCTTTACTTCAATACAACGATGAGATCGTCTAATAAGATTCTGCATCCCTTTCAAAAAGTAGTCCGCGGGTTTGTCTTGAAAATGGTTCAAAACAGCATCTTTCAGTTCCTTCTCAGTCTCAAATTTTCGTCCTCGGAGAGCCTTTTTTAATTCTGGGAACAGGAAGTAGTCACTTGGGGCCAGGTCTGGGCTGTACGGGGGGTGTTCAATTTCTTCAAAGCCGCATTTGACCACAGCAGCCTTGGCCACCGCGGCGGTGTGACCTGGTGCATTGTCGTGAAGAAGCAGCACCTATTTCGCCAGTTTTCCATACCTTTTCTCCACGATGTTGGCCCTCAATTGGGTCAAAAGATGTTCATAATATTTCCCTGTTACTGATGTGCCCTCTTCCTTGAAGTCAATCATTATAATCCCCTTGGAATCCCAGAAGATAGTGGCCATAATCTTTTTCCGGCTCTGCTGCACCTTCGCCTTCTTGGGGCGCTCCTCATAAAGCCTCCTCCATTCCATGGATTCCCTTTTAGTCGTGGGATCATAGTAAAGGACCATGGTTTCGTCTTCTGTCACAATTCTGTTGATAATTCCTACGAGTCGGCGCGATACAGCTCCAAAAAGACTTTCGAACATTTCATCCGCTGCTTCATTTGATCTGCTGAGAGGAGTTTCGGGATCCATCTTGCCGAGATCTTCCTCATCCCCAAATTGTCGGTAATAATTCTTTCGACGGTGGTTTTTGATAGACTTGTCCTTTCTGCAATCTCTGATAACTTTAGCCGCCGATCACTCAATACAACTTCCTCGACTAATTGGACGTTTTATTCGGTGGTCTCAGTTATTGGGCGTCCGGTGCGGGGTTCATCAAAAACATTCGTCCTTCCTCGCTTGAATTCCAAAATCCACCGGTAAATAGTCGCCTGGGATGGTGAAGAGTTGCCGTACACGGATATGAGTTCATCTCGAATCTGGGACGCCGTGTATCCTTTCAAAAAAAGGAATTAAATGACCACGCGGTACTTGATCTGCTCCATTTCAAATACGAAATCAGAATGCGACACAAATAATTACCTAGCCGGGCCCTTGATTGCATAATTGATCTCATGTTTAGTCCTGTTATGACCGAAGAGTTGTTCTATCGAATAGCGGTAAAATGAATTCAATCGGATAACTGTAAGTGTATTTTTCCCAACAATTTTGGATTCTACTACGTATGTCGGAACGAATGTAATCAGACCATGGGGTTATAGGGCTGCCCCTGAAAATTAGGTTCTTCTAAGAAAAACTTTTTAATTTATGTACCAATATTAACCAAACTTCACTCAAGTATGTTCCTGGTTAAGCCTCAAAAAATATCTAGGAACGGATGAAATCGGAACACTACGTTACAGGGCTGTCATACAAACCAACATCTGGAAATTAGGTTCTTCTAAGAAAAACTTTTTTCTTTATGAACCAATTTTAACCACCCTTCCCCCAAATGTGTTTTTTAGTAAAGCTTCAAAACATAACTAGAAACGGATGAAATCGGAACACTAGGTCATAGGGCTGTCATACAAACCAACCCCTGATAATTAGGCTCTTCTAAGAAAAACTTTTTTCTTTATGAACCAATCTTAACCAAACCTCACCCAAATGTGTTCCTAGTAAAGCCTTAAAACATATCTAGGAATGGATGGAATCGGAACATTACGTCATAGGGCTGTCATACAAACCTCCTGAAATACAATTTCGGAATTTTTACAAAAAATAGACACATTTTGTTAAGTGCTGTATCTTGGGATCCTTTGCACCTACAAAGCTGAGGTTACACTCAAATTAAAGAAGATTTTATTAGCTTTAAAAGTGCAGTGGACGACTTACTTGTAGGAAGCACCTTTTAGAAATTACAAACAAGAATATGAAAAAAGCCCGAAAATTTTGAGGTTTTTTGAGGGTTACGGGGTTAGCACAGGTTTTTCGAAGTTGCAAACTTGGTGGTACACTATCTATCTATCTATCCTAACAGTATCCCAAAACAACAGAGCCGAGCAATTTTTAGCGACCTAAAATCGTTAAATGACTGGCCTATAACGTAATCAAGAGACGCGAGAGCGTATCGCCCGCCAAAGGAAAAAAAACGAATCCGAACAAGTCTATGATTACCGGACACAACTTGTTTTGTTCATTGACAGGGCTAGAGCCTTCCAGGCAACATCCCCCAAAAATTTTTTTTACCAAAATATTCCACATATCCTGTTCTATTGCCTTTCCAAAAAAAAAATCTTCGATCGATACAATAACGGGTAAGATATATGCAATAAACGGTGAAATTTTCACCCTGACAGACTTAAGCGAGAAACCCAATTTCAGATGGGAGTCTACAGTTGCAGAAAGACTTGCTTCTACTGTCTCTTTCCGTGATGGGATTTTTATGAAATTTGGAATGAATGATCCTCTGGTGGTCCTTCTAAAGAATCAATGTCTTCCATTTAGATGAGTAGATGGAATAACGGTAAGTTAATAGGTAAAGTGACAAAAGAACAAAAGATTTCCAAGAATTGCGGCGTATTGGGATATTGGGACAATGGGACATTGTAACATAGGGGCATTGGGCCACTGAGACATCGGGATCTTGTGACATCGGGATATTCGGACATTGGGGCACGGATATAAGGACATGTGGACATTAGGGTCTTGGGTCATTAGGACATTGGGATATTAGGACATTAACACATTAGGACATTGGGACATTAGGTACACTGGGGAAACTGGGACGTGGGAACATTGGGCCACTAGGACATCGGGATGTTGGGACATCAGGATATTAGGACATTGGAACATTGGGATATTGGGACATGGGAACATGGGGTATTGGGACATTAGGACACGTGGAGACTGGGACGTTGGGGCATTGGGATATTAGGCCATTGGAACATTATGACCTTGGGACAATAGGACATTGGGACACTGGTACATAGGGACATTGGGCCACTGAGATATCGCTATATTGGGACATTGGGACATTAAGATATTGGGTCATTTAATCATTGGGGCACTGCGATATTAGGACATTGGAATATTGGAATATTGGGACATTGGGACATTAGGACATTGTGATATTTGGGTACTGGGACATTTGGATACTGGGACATTAGCTACACTGGGCAAATTGGGACACTGGGACAGTGGGACATTAGGATATTAGGACATTGGAACCAAACCAAATTTTAAGAAGTAGTCCTGTACATTTAAACTTCTCCAGCATTTACACCTAAAACAAAATTACATATGAGCGGCGGATTGAGTGATATGTATTCTTTTTGCGGCAGATGAATTTGTCTTTTGGCCGGGTAACTTTTACAATTTTGTTGTTTTTGGTCAGATACATTTTTCTAGGTGGGATTCAAATTTAAATTGTAACAAATAACCAACAAATTAAGTCGATGTATCCCATGAAACCCTTTCAAAACAGGAAAAAAAATAGTGGCGGTTATTTGTCGTCTTGCCCGGGGTTACGGGGTTAGCACAGGTTAAGTGTTAGAATAAGCGCTGGATATGATCTTTTGTGAAACTTGATGATCTGGAGGTTATGCGCCGCGTTTTATGTCAAAACTTAGCATGCCCAGAAAATTAACCCTTAAAATCATCAAAGACGTTTCTCATTTTTTTTTCTCATTAATAAATATTTTCGCATATCGCATTAATTTACTTTATTTCAATCTGCTACCATATTCTATTCTCATACTGATGATAACTAACCTCATGTTTTTCTTTTCTAATTTCAGGTCAGTTATCTAAAATATTTTGCCGTAAGTAAATACGATAAATTACGTTGTTGTTTTTGTTGCGGTGCTGAAAGGCGTGAAGCGCTACGCATGTCTATGGATGTTTTGGCGCTTAGCGTGTAGGAGTTGATCAGTAACGGACTCGAATACTACGGGACTTTAATATCAGATCGTGCAATTTCGCTTGTCGGCTAATCTTTTGAAATTGAAATCTTTCCCCTAGGGAAACCTTTCTAAGGTTTGATCAAAGTGTGTTGGATATCATGATCACACACAAACATAGGTCGTTGGGATCGTTAGGAGGGTCTCCCCAAGAGAAATATTTAAGTCATCATACTAAACGTTATGTAATCTAATATATTTAATTATAATAATTTCTATAAAAGATGTCTTTCGAAATACATGAGTAATGCCACTTCGTTTGAGAAGAAAAACAGTTACATGTCACTGTTTTTCTTATCTTCATCTATTTTTTTCAAATCGATTAATTACGCAGACCTGGGCAATATGTGGCTCAATGGAGAGATGTCATTTATCTCTGAGTTGTCGGAGCGTGGGTTCGAATCCCACTGTGACCATGGTTGTTTGTGTTGTCCCCCCTCTTGATCCCTTACCCTAAGTTCCCTTCCGTCAAAGCTATGCTTGCATTAAAAGGGTTGCCCCTAAAGGCTTGACATCAGCATAAAAAAAATCACAAGTAGAATATGACGTCCAAGGAACATAAAAAAAAATTGGACTAGCTAAGGTTTTAGAGCAGAAATCACCGGTGAATTAGATGCAATCGGCATCATTTATCATAAAAATAGGGTGAAGGTGAATTTCTTATAATATCTTTCGGTCAGCAATTTATAATAAGAGCAAATCGTAATCGTTGTTGTTTTAATCAATCTCATGATTCACCCCCTCCTTAAGAAAAACTAAAATGCATATACAAATAGTCCGAGTTAGATATTTTGGCAAGCAAAATTCTTTTCAGTGCTGATAACGAAAAAGGTAGAAGACCAAGTCTTATTTTCTCATTAAACTAAGCAGCGGAGAATTAAAGTATACTGATACATCAGCTGTTGGAAGGATAAATATGGAGTCGGATCTAGTAATATGTATATATTTCTCCATTGAATGACAGACACTAACGAGGTACTGAGTAGCCCACAACAAATTTTATATAGAAAGCATTCGTCAAGAAATAATCTTCGCTCTTCTAATGACTGCCTATTTAAAAATGTTAAGGCGTTCATTACGTGGAAGATAAGGTAAGGTAAATTTAAAAAATATGGACTTGGTAGATCTCCTTTGAACTCGCTCTAATGCATCAGTGTACCCGTGGCATCCACACGGCGACCACATTACAGAAGCAAATTTCAAAAAACTACGAGCCAATCAGATGAAATAATTTACTAGGCTTGGCGTCGATCAAAAATCACTTGAGCACCTAAGGACAAAGCCTGCTAATTACATCGGAATTGTGCTCTCTAAACCCAAGTTTCGCTCCAAAATCTTCACTAGAGTTCACACACTTAATTGGAAGCGCATGTACACTATATGTAAAGTAAATAGGATCGGACAAAGGACGAATAGCCAATTTTATTATAAATTACACTCGACGATCTATCTACCAAGTAGGATGAAATCCAAGATAAAAGCCTTTCAGGGAAATTAAAGGATAATAATTTGTCTATAAGAATACCAAGGTCAACAGAGTCGAATGCTTTCGAGAAATCAGTGTAGATGACGCGTTGTACATCAAGGTGTTTATCAAATGATTTTGTGATAAAGTTGATGATTCCAACGAGACTAGTTACAGTGAATTTCTTGTTCTGAGAACCATGTTGATTGGCACATATTAGGTTGACTTTAATGTGGGTGGATACTAACTTTTCTAGTAGTTTAGAGCAGGATGACTATAAAGACATGGACTATAGTTATATACACTGCTTGCAACTCCCTTCTTATGGATTGGAGTAATATGAGGACATTTCCACTGTGAAAGAAATATTTCTTCTTCGATGCTTTTATTAAATGTAATGGAAAGAGGAAGACAAATGGAGGCAGATGTTCTTTTTAGAAACAAATTCGGTATTCCATCAGGACCCCGAGAAGTAGTTGCCTTAAGGGAAGAAATTAAGAGTTCGACATTATGACAACAGCTGATAGAAGGAACAGAGTAAGAATGCGCATAGACTGTGTATGAAAAGAAACATAATAGTCAGATTTATTATACGTGCCAGATGCATAGTGCTAGATGCAAATACATAACTCGCAGATTTCAATTGGGGTGTTAGCAACTCTATCATGCCAAGAAAGCTTCGCAGGAAATGCAGAGGAAGATCTAATTTTATTCACGTAAGACCAAAATAACTTACTTTCGTGATTTGCGACACTATTCTCAATACTGTCAATGTAGGCAGATCTAGAAGCGCCAATTAAAGATTTAGCCTTGTTCCGAAGTGACTAAAATAGTAGATTTATATAGAAGTCCTTGCGAAATATTGACGATAAGGACGATGAATATTGTCGGCGTACGAAATGTCTTCCACTCATTACGAAAGTATAAAAAACAAAACGTGAGATAAGTATACATAACAGTCTTTATACATTTTATTTTTTAAAGACGGAAATAAATTCTGATTTTAAAATCAATTTTAGATGTGATTTTACACTATCATAAAATAAAAGGAAAAAAACAAACAGTAAAAGTGAATCTTCTCCAAAGAAAACTCCAACTATAGTAGTTTCAACCTCAAGTACCATAATCACCTAAATTAGAACTTTGTACTCGTATACCTATACAGACACTTTCCAATTGAAAGTAGTTCACTTAAGACCTCCACTCAAGTATAACTTCCATTTTAAGATACGAGAACTACAACAATTCCGTCTAGTTATCCATAAATAGATTGTACTCGTATAGTTTTCTCCATTAAAAATATCTTTTTCCAATATATTCTTCTATTTACCATAAATAGAAAATTTCATACATTACGTGTAGACACAATCACAGACTTTTGTCGACTGTTGTAAAGATGTCAGAGTCTCTCCGGTTCTCGTAGCTTCACGCCGAAAAACTATAAATCACCTGTAAAAGAAAAACGCATTGTTTGTGTGTTTAGTATAGGTAATCTTGCAAAAATAAAAATTGAAAAACACTAACTTTGAGTAAATTTTTTAAAGTGCGTTTTCTCTATTTTTTTGCTCCACGTGATGCAGAAATCGGAAAAAAAAAATGATTTTTTGTTAGTTGTTGTTGTAGCTATTAAGTATTAACTACCTATATATTATCGTCACGGTACTGATTTATTCGATCTAAATGCTCTCATGTTACCCACACTTTTGAGATGCATCTTTGAATATAATGTATTATCATCATCTTGTAAGAGTAGTGTATATGTACTACCTATTAAAGATTGTTACAGAATGGAAACAAATAAAAACAAAAAAAAAATGTGGGAGAATCGTCATCGAAACATCGTTATTTATGGTTGTTTCGTACGACACGCAGTATGATGTATATCTAACTAAATGTAGTCATTAACGATGCTACGTTCCAAATAGAAAATTACTATTGCATGAAATTAGAAAATTTCAATATTGCGTTATAAATAACTTAAGTCTTCAGTTTATTCTACTAATATAACGTTTTGACGTATATGATATTGCTTGTCCCAGAATTTGTACAAAGCGTGAAAAGTGAGTTTTTAATTAATTTTTTTTGCCGCAAAATGTGTATGCAGAAACATCATAACTGCAACATATTAAAAATAAATCTGGAAAGTAATTATTATTATTTTCGTTTCATCTTCTAGGCCAGCAAAACAAATATTTATTAAAGGTATGTGTTCCTAAAAGCGATCTAAGTGTCAGCGTAGCTCAGTAGAATTAGTGCTGACCTTGTGACATGAAAGTCGAAGGACTTTCGACCGATTGGGACGAAACTTTTTTCCCTCAATTTTAAGGGATTTCTGCCAAAATACTGCAGACATGCACCGCAGTTGGTGTATAGAATGGAGCGATAAGTCAAGATTTCCACAGTTAGTTAAAACTCGCGCATACGATATTGGGATACAGAATTAATACAATAATTGCAAAGAAATATCTTTGATTTGATTATTAATTTAATTTAAAAAAAAAAAAGATTTTTATTAAACAAACATTTTCTTCAATTTTTGAATGCTTATGACCTTTGGATGCGATCTGTATTTCTCACAAATAAAAATCGTATTCTTAACCAGGACGTTTTTTTTTAATGTTGAACACTAAAAAAAAAATTATCAAATGGTTCTACACAAAAAGACAATTAGAGTGCCAGACGTAGATTTTGTTTCGAAAATGAATGTTCCGGGCGTAACAAAGGAGTTAGAGTTTTTAAATAAAATTATCTTTCATTCGGTGTCTTGGAAATTTTCCACAAAAGTACCGTTATTCGAGAATTCAAAATAGTAACAGATGTGCTCGCAGTATCTATCTACTACATACATTCGGCTATTATAATAATAACATGGGCGTAGCCAAGAGGAGGTAGGGAGAGGTGCTTGCCCCCTCCCCCCTAAACGATGACCGCGTTAATTTTTTTCTACTGTTTACTGTACATTATAAAAAATTGCGATATTTTAGAGCGAAAAAATGCGGGCTTGACTCTTGAAACGGCACGAAAATTGAAAATTCGACAAATTGAACTGTCAAATTTGACGTGTGCGGTAATTGGACCTAACAAGAAAGTTTACACAGGTATCTGGACACTGTTTAATAAGTTTAAGCGTATTCAGGGGCTGGCATACGGGCCCGCAGTAACCCGCGGGGCTGGGTGGGCCCAGGAGATTTAGGGACCCAAAAGCCAAATGAAATATTTCTCGAACCATAAAAACATCACGACTGCGGAAAACAATATTCCGACGTACACTCCGTTTCACTTGAATAGCACACTCTATACATTCAATTTATTTTCTTAATATCTTTAAAAAAAATGAAGACAACAGATATTTTGTAATTTTTATTTGTCATTTGATTAATTAGCTTTAATTTGAAATAAAAAGAATTCGAATTTTTCCAACATGTAATCTTAGAAAAAAAAAAATGTAAAACACCAATGAAAAAATACATAAATTTTGTTTCACTTGAATAGCACACTTTTTTAAAACTTATTTTAATTAACTTTTTATGCAGTGAGGATAACTTATTATTGTTCAGAATACAAGTTGAGATCAATTTGAAATAAAATCAGCAATTTTAGTAATTGGTTGAGCCTCTCCCGTTTGAAATAACCTGCTAGATCCTATTAGGCAAAGAATCGTACAAAATTTTGATGTAAGCAAGGGATATTGTAGCCCATGATTGCTGAATGGCTTCAATTAGGCCAGTCTTTGTTAAAAACTGTTTGCCAGACTCATAAACTTTTCTGACCAGCCATCCCCAAACATTTTCTATTATGTTTAGATCCGGCGAGTATGTTGGCCAGTTCAAAAGAGTAAGATTTTTGGACTCGATAAACTACTTTACGACACGGGCAGTGTGTATTGGTGCATTCTCGTGTTGGAAAGTTTACGGCAATGGTCCAAAGAGACTTTCGAATGTCGCATAAGCCTTTTCTAAAACACCTTGATACGACTTAGCATTCATAGTGGTGTCTAAGAATTGGAGTTCACAAGTGCCGAAGTAGGATATGGCTTCCCAAACCATAACGCCGCCAACTCGACTGTGGAAACGGTCCAACTGGTGAGTCTCCTTCCTTAAATCATAAAAATAACAGTTATATCCGTCGGGCCCTTCCAAATTAAATTTCTTCTCATCAGAAAAAACAACGCGATACCACTCTTTGGTCCATGACATGTTGGTACGACAAAAAGTCAACCGAGCTTGTTTACGAGCGGCGTTAAGTGGTGTTTTTTTTTTTAATTTTAGACGCTTAAGGTGTTTAGCTTTTGAATTAGCACGCCATACAGTTGTTTTACTCGCACTAAGACCAACTTTTAACCGAATTTTGTCCACAGAATCATGTGAATTCGATGCTTCACGCCAAATAGATCCCTTATCTGGATTAGAGAGTACACTGCTTACTCGACTTTTCATATTTTTTCATAATTTTCACCATTTTTAATAAAATTGTAAATCACGTTTCTCCTTTTTTAATTTTTTTTTATATTTTAGTCACTGAAAGGTCACAATCCCTGTAGGTTTTTATTTTAACTTGTTCTTCGATTGTTAAGGCTTTACCACGACCCAACATTTTTTAAAATCAACGAATTGTATTTAAAATACTCAAAACGACTATAGATTGTGATATTGTGACCACGAGCACCCCGTATGTGAAGCTTAAGCCCAACTGTGCTATTCTAGTGAAACAAAAAATCTGCTCTCTTTTGAAGCAAATTGGTGAAAAAATGTAACGGTAAATTTCGAGAGCACAATTTTTCTTTCGGGGAGCCCACACAAAGAAGACAAAAAAAACTACTAGCAAAATCATAAGAATATTGATATATATGCAAATTAGAATGAAAAAACGGAATGTGCTATTCAAGTGAAACGCAGTGTATATATTTTTGATAAGAGATATACACTTTTTAAAATCAAAACAAATGCTAAATTCCAGTACATTTTGTCATGAACTGTCAAACGCGAAAAAAAATGTTTGCGAGTGGTACTAAACTTAGTTCAAACGCACGATAAGACAGACTGATCCTTGGAAATTGAAAGAGAGCACAGTTATTCCACATATTATATACTTAGGGCATATTAAAAAGACAAATAGTTCCACAATAAATTTCCATTTATTTCATACCGTTATTCTTCTATAAAGGAAAATCTAAATTTCCGGTCCGTCATAACTATAGCCGCACTTGGAATCAGTATAGTAAAAACTGTTAAAAAAAAGCCTAAATTAAGGAAATTAATAACGGGAAAAATCTTTTTAAATAAAATTGACTCTGAGGAATTATTTTGTTTATTTCTCAATAAATCATTATAACGGTTTTTCAAGATTTTTGCTTATTTACTTCTGAGTATCAATAACCATTTCTTTTACATAGAAAACTGTTTGAGATTGTTTTTATTTTATGAATTTGACGTAATAATGTTTCCTAAAGATTTCCTGTCTAATTTTGATAAAGGAGGGGCGACCTCCGTATTATTTGTTTCATTGGAACCTTCTTGAAGTGCAATGATTGGCGAGAGATTATGCAATCTCTTGTTAGAAAGTCCGTTATGTGCCATGTCTTCTGTATTAAAATTAAAACAGTTTATCGTTAGGATATTCCAGAGAAGATTTTACTGTATTAGAGGTTGTTACATCAACTTTTAAACACATTGTCAACCCTGCTTAACACTATTAAGGAACTCTGTCCAAAATTTGTATTGAGATCTATGAAAATCTGGCAAGTGCGCATTAAAAGTATTGGACAGGATAGTCTACCTATAGAATACTTGATTTCGTCACTTCCAGCATAGGAAAAACTTCATAGGATTGTCCTGACGATAAACTGCTTCCATTTTATACAGCAGATAGGAGACATAATGGATTTTAAAGCAAGAGATTGCATCAACTCTTACCAGTCGTAGTACTTAAAGTTGGTTGCAATGTTTCAAATGTTCGAGAGGAGCCTCCCATTGATCCAAATGAGACAGGAAACCTTCGAGAAACATTATAACGTAAAATTTAGTAAAAAAACACGAGTTCAGACAGTTTTCTATGTAAAAGCAGCGATTGACGATGCTAACAAGCTAATAAGCCTAAAACTCGAAAACTGGTAAAATGATTTCGTGAAACATAAACAAAACAATCTGCCAGAGTCTATTTTATCCGAAAAGGATCTCTCCCGTTATTAATTCACTCAATCTCTGCTTTTTAATCAGTTTTTGCTATAATAATTCCAAGTGCGGCTATACTTAGTTATGACAGACCGGAAATTTAGTTTTTCCTTTATAGAGAAATAACGGTTTGAAATAGAAGGAAACTTTTTGTGAAATTATTTGTGTTTGAAGTATCCCTTTTGCTTATGGTATGTAGAATAACTGTGCTCTCTTTAAATTTTCAAGGATCAGTCCGTCGGCACGATTTCAGTATCTGCGGCGCCCAATTTTGATGATGCCATTTCATGAATATTGGCCTGAAACGACCGAATCTGCAATCCTTTTTCGCGAAATCGTAACAGTTCTCCAGATTTTCAATGCCAAAGTTTGACATTTTTATGGGGTAGTTCAGCCTTTAATGGGGAAATTGGGGGTATTGTTACCAGAGTTTGATGTGAATCAATAGAATTGCACCGAAAATAACATTTTCGATTTCATTGGCCTCCCTGACTAGCAAATTTTTCTATCCTTGCTCCCAAATATATTTCGACATTTCATATTATTAACATCTTTGCCAAATTGTAAATCTTACTATTCTAGTGGGACTGATGAAAAATTAAAACTTCAATTTGAAGGTATGGAACACTTTCCCCAATGTGTAAAGCGGAAATATCCCCCTTTTTTTTATAAAATTACTTAACTGGCTTCATAGTAAAGTTAAACTTTGACATTGAATATCTGAAGAACCGTTACGATTTCACGAAAAAGGATTTCAGATTCGGTCGTTTCAGGCCAGTATTAATGAAATGGCATCATCAAAATTTGGCGCCGCAGATACTGAAATCTCCCCAGTCCGTCTTATGGTGCGGCTATTGTTATGACAGGCAGTGTATGTCCCATAGAGCACACCAAACAGTGACTTTTTGAGGATGTAACGGTGCGTCTAAACAATGGCTTGCGGATTATCATCACTCCAAACGCGACAATTTTGTTTATTAACGTACCCATTCAACAAAAAGTGAGCTTTATCGCTGAACAACATTTTCTTGTGAAAATCGGGATCGGTGGTCATATCGTTCTGGGCACGATTTTTTTTATTTTTATTCATTTACCAAACAAGGCATTAACAAACAAATACTTAATACTAAATTGTAAATTGTAGTTGAGTGGGAAGGTTGTGGGATATTGGGCTTCAAATGTGGGATGGACTAGGATTATTGAAGGACTTTAATCAAGTTAAGTTTAAAGACAGATTTAGTTATGTTAGGACAATAATGCATACTGAGTGAGTTGAAAGTGCGGCAGCATCTGTTAATTGGTTCATTGAAACCATAGACGGTAGAGTGATGGTATTCTTTAAGGAGAGTTGTATGCCTAGTGCGTCTCAGTTGGTCATTAAAAATGATTCTGCTACGGATAAAATCAACTTTGATTGTACCGTAAATAACATCAAAGGTGAAACAGGCACAAAGTAGAGTTCTTCTTGCAGAGAGAGTCATTAAGTTTACGAGACTTAGCCTGTAACTGTAAGAGGGGAGATTTAGATAGTCGGCTGGGTTATAAAGGTCCCTCAAAGCGAAAAGTGTAAATTGCTTTGGGATAGATTCGAATCTATCGCAGTGTAGACCGAAGACAGGGTTCCAGACTATGCATGCGTATTCTAAAAGAGGGCGGACAAGAGTGGTGTATAAGGTTTTAGTTACCCAAATATTTTTAAATTCCTTAGAACGTCTTTTAATAAAGCCAAACTGTTTGGTGGCCAAGGATAAAACCCTATCATACTGAAGATTAAAGCGTAATTTGTTGTCCAGGATAACGCCGAGGTCGGTGACATGATCAACCCTACACAATTCAACGTTATTGAGAAGGTACGGGGTGGTTAAAACATCATTTTTCCGAGAAAAGCTAATCACTTGGCATTTTTTAACGTTGAGATATAGATTATTACGACTACACCACTGTTCAAGGGATTCTAGTTTACATTGAAGGAATGCAGAGTCATACAGGGAGAGGATGCAATGGTATAACTTTAAGTCGTCAGCGTAGAAAAGATGAGGAATATCCTGTAATATATGTGATAGGTCGGATATAAAGATGTTAAAAAGAAGTGGACCTAGATGACTTCCCTGAGGCACCCCTGAGGTCGCAAAGACGCTTTCGGAGACAAAGCCCTTGTATTTGACAAATTGTATACGTTCATGGAGATAGGATCGGATCCAATTAAGCAACGAACCCGTTACACCAAAGCGGTGAAGTTTATCAATTAAAATTAAATGATCAACCCTATCGAAAGCTTTGCTGAAGTCTGTATAGACAGCATCTACTTGGACACCTTTTTCCATTTTGCAGAGGACGTCAGAAACTAGTATCATGAGGTTAGTTGTAGTCGATCTGCCTTTTCGAAAACCATGTTGTTGTTCATTGAGAAGTGGATCGATAATGGGAGTGAGCTTATCACAAACTATTTTCTCGAAAAGTTTGGGAATAGTTGACAAGATAGCTATGCCCCGGTAGTTGTCAACCAATCGCTTATCACCGCTTTTGTGGATAGGTTTCAGATGTGAAAGTTTCCAGGAAGATGGGAAAATACCACAACGAAGTGATTTGTTAAAAATTATGTGTAGAGGAGTAATTAGTTGGTCTACACAACGCGTTACAAAAGAGGGAGGAATTGAGTCAGGACCGGGACCTTTATTAATGCTTAGCTGTTGAATAGCAATAAATATCTCATCCTGAGTGATAACCATACTGTCAATAATAGATACTGGGATGGCATCCGCAAATAGGGTTGGATTGGAAGGTGTAGAAGGTGCGCAGAAACTGTCTTGAAAGTGGTCGGCAAAGAGGTTACATATATCTAGGGGGCACGAAGAGGTAATATTACCTCTGTGCATCGAAGCGGGATAACCTGTGTTCTTACGTTTGGTGTTTACAAACTCGTAGAACTTTTTCGGATCAATAATAATTTGAAAACGTTATTTCCGAGTAAGTTCATTCATTATGAAATGGCAAACCAAACTGAGCATAAATCACGTGACAGCTGTCAAAAAGCCAAACTCCAAAAAATTATTGACAGATTGAAAACCACACGCCTAAAAAAACACCCTATATTATGATTTTCGGAGCGTAATGAGGCAAATTAAATGTCGCCAACACCTATGGAGGTCAATGTTGGGCTGCACGATCCTTTTTATTTTAAAATAAAGAAAAAACGATTGATGAAAGAGTTGATTTCAACGTGTTTTTGATTGATTGCACTCTGCTTTTCTCAGTGGCGGCTCGTGGTGGAAAATACCGGGGGTTCACAAGGAAATATACAAATGTATTGACTTCGGGAAGAATATGATGTAACAAAATTTTTCATAGTTTGTATTAAAAATAAAACTAGTCAACAAAAAAGCCATTATTGTTTTTATAGGTACATATACGTATTATTCTTCCGCAGACTATTTCAGACTTTCGTCAACTTTTTCACTCCCGCACAACAAACAGCCGCACACACATGGCAAATCCATGGATCTTATTAAATTTTCATTCTGTCAAAATCCAAATCGGCCTGGGGATAAGTTCATTGGACAGAACGAAAATCCATTACAATCCATGAATTCCACATATTCCGATAAATCTACTTGTTTTTTTTTTCGCGAAAATTGCCGCTTTAAATTCACGTCAGAATTGTTATTTTCCGTAACTTGCACTCTGCCCTACAGAAATTACTGGAGGGGCTTCCCGAGTTTTTATTTTAATCTTATTTTATTCTAGAAGATTTTTTAAATTTGCTTTAAAGAAATTGCCGTTGCAATTTTATTCATCGCGATTTGAACAGAACAGACGTATGCAGGGACGTAGTCAGGATTTTGTTTCGGGAGGAGTCCAATGCTCGATTTCAAAAATCTCAGTAGACATTATTAAGAAATAGAATTTTGTCGTGTTCACAACTACGCTAATAGGCATGTTTTTTTTTGTACTCTGATGAAGGTTAATTTAGGGTAACTAGATGGGTTACATACAATGACACCGTAAACTGTATAGGTCAGATTGTTATTGTAACTGTAGTTACACTAAAATAACCTACATCGGAGTGGTTCGCATCACAGCTGTAGGATCCTTGATCAAAACGTTTTCATTTCAGTTTTTTTAAGGTGATCAAATACACTGATTTGGTCGAACGAAGATTTCCTCTTGAGAATTTCAGGAAGATAGGGTCACAGATAACACTGCCCTCTCGCATATCAACTTCATTAAATGCTTACTTGTATAAAGTTTTTGTGTTCCGTGTGTTCGTGAAATTTGAAAAAAGGACAACTATATTATTTCGCAAAAAAAAGAATACATTTAGGGTTACCACTCCTCTCTCGCCCGGCTCCTGTGTACGGTCCAATAAAAGACAAATGCAGCTACGCCCTTAATCACAAGAAATGTATCATAATACCATACATCGTTATAGGGCAGCTGATTCATCAAAATTTGCTAAACCCGGCGGCCCGTTGAACCTTCTAGGCCCGTCACAGCCGGGTGAGGCCCTGAGCAAGTAGTAACCCTAAATATATCCTGAAATGTCAACGCCCATTTAAATCATTTCGGGAGGGGTCCGGACCCCCTGGCTACGTCCCTGGACGTAGCTCATACGATTTACAAAACGCTGTGCACAACAACTTTGTGCGCAAACTCTAGTGTAAATTTTGCACTGCGCCCTTGCCCTGGAAACCGCTAAGATATCCAAAACTAGATCGTGGTCGCAGTGTCGTGACCATGTCGTATGTGCAGTGAGCAGTCGGCAGTGTACATACATTGATGTTTATGGGCATAGATTCAGTAGATGGAATGTAGGTTTATCAATAAATCGAATAAGGACACGATGCGGGCTAGATGTGCGATTTGAGATAACAGATTTGAAGAAGTGAATTACGTACTCTTACGATTTTTTTCTCAGGGGATGCACGTGCACTTGTGCACATATGGGCGAGCCGCCACTGCGCAAAAGTTGTTCTGCCACTGAGCGTATTCTATACCTAAAATTATTGAAATTTTATGGTTTTTGTGGTTTTTTCTCGGTAGAAAAACTGGAATTGTGCTCTGGTGAGGCTAATAACACGATTGAGTTGACGATGATGTAATGTCCCCTCCTCATGGTTTTTTTTTCTTTTTGCGCCACTGTAATTTTGTGGTCCAACAACAGCTGGAATGAATTAAATGAATTGAATGAAAGAGATAGGAACCGGGCGAAACAGTTAGGATGCCTTGAAAAGGCGACACAAGCAGGTCAGCGAGAAGACTTGAGCGATTTTTTGATGAAGGTTGCTCGAGCGAGTGCGGAGGACGATTCCGAGTCGTCTTGGAGTGATTACGTGGTTGGGTACTTGTGATCTTTTTTTGCGATTGTACGCGCGAGTCGCATCATGTTCGGCGATTTTTTTACCTGACACTGGTTCGTCCCCCATGTGTGTATGTAGTATGGCTTTAGTGCCAATTTTTGCTTATTTTGTGTGGCTGATTCAGCCCAAGGACTTTTGCCTTGTTTTTGAAGTTTCGGGAGTTTGACGCGTAGGCGTCACCATTAGGTTTTCGCGTTTTTATTGATGTTTTATTGTGAAATAATCGGGCAAGATGTGTGAATTTTCTATTGTCTATCGTGATGGAAGCTGGAAACTCGCACAAAACCCACCCTGTTACTTCCAGTAGCTGAGCTGGTCAGCGAGAATGCATCGCATTAGGGTGACCTGGCCTACACGGCCACACAAATCTCTCGTCTTACAGAGTGTCATCAATCCAATGAGTTTAGTCACGAGGTTTCTTCTATTGCTGCAAAATATTGTGGAAGCCTATACTAAATGTTTTTCTTGAAAAATATTCCATTTCCAATTCATACTATAGTTCTTCTTCTTTTAAGAATTTTGTCCTTCTTAAACCTTGAAATTTAGAATCGGTTGCTGAACTACGATCGCTTAGCGATCATCGCGTGAGTTGCGTCGAGGAACACCAACCTTTACTTTATTTTTTATAATATCACAAAAATTTATCAATTTTTTTCATCAGTTAATGTTCAAAAATGTTTTAATTAACATTGATGATTTCCGATAAATTCAAACATATTTTTTTTCCGAATTTATTATTCAGTTGTGTTTAGCCTGTACTTGAAATGCTCTCAGTTTTTCGCTATTTCATATATTTCCTCTATTTAGAATTATCTTTTTTTGCCGTTGCTGAAAGGGTAACCTACGCTCTAAAAAATATATAAATTTCTTCCCTTTTCTAATTTATTTTGTATTATAACAATTTTCACATAGAAATCTATCGGCGTAGAGTATACAAGCTTCCGTTCCGGCTGGGATAATCGCTATGTCCACATCATTGATACTGTCTTTTCGAATCAAACATACTTCATGGCTTATGTAAAAAGTGAAAACTTCATTAATCCAACGTGGCGTGTTGTTGTCACACGTTTCGGCCTGGGAAATCGACCTGAAGAAACTCTCTTCACAACGACAAATCGTGGATGTGACTTGCTGCGTTCGTCCAAACGTAATCCTTTCATAAAAGCTATGGTGAATAGAATATGGTGGTTGCATCGACCAATTTCTCAATGGTATGTCCACTGCCCGGGGGTGTTCATTATGTGGCTGTCGATACAAATAATTACATAAAATATTATCCAGTTCGAGTGTTTTTTATACCAAAAACATATGTGAAAATTCATTTTTTATTTTACGAACAAATTCCGCTGGGTAATTTCACCTATGTTGCGGAATATGCGATGAATTTTATAATAAAGGTCTGAAATTTGTAGTTCATAGTTAAGGGCTGAATTAAGGTCGAGATTGAAATTCTTCCCGCTGCGATTTTATCAATAAAAATGCATACTTACTGTCGTGGAATATGTCACAAACGGTGGGGAATTGCATAAGCTACAATCCGAGACCGGTTGCATAATTCTCCTCGGCCATTTTATGTATTATTTTTCGATTCCACGGTCATTTGAGATTTCACGATGAAATAACCGGGGAAACGGAAAAAATACATAAAATGGCCGAGAAAATGTATGGAACTGTTTTCGGATTGTTGCTTATGGAATTCCCCAGCATTCCCCACATATTCCATGACAGTAAGAATACATTTTCATTGAAAAAATCGCAGCGGACAAAAATTTCACTCTCGATGTCAGTATTAGGCTTTAGGGAAAAAAATAGGAGTCATAAACGCCATTTAAAAAAAAAATCTAAACCGAAAGTATATATGCGGATGTCGATAAACAATCTAACCCCATACTGATTAGATCATACATTTTCGGAACATATGAAACAGTTTCGGTACAAAGTCTTGTATCATCTTTATATAATTAAAAGTCTGTTAAATGAGTCATGTCGAACAACTTCGATATAATTTAGATAACAAATAAAATACAAATTTCTTTCGAACAGTATAATGATTCAAGCCTTTACTTCAGAATGTGTTTATTTCTACGATGCTTTATTATCCTGATCCTCGTCTCAGCATTTTTAACGCTTTCCTTGGCAGCATACGCTCCGGTCAGGATAATAGGTTGGTAACCGCGATTGATTCGGTCTATTGGAATCGAACGTACTTTAAAGTGTAGACGAAAATCAAAAGATTAATTAATCCAACGTGGCGTCTTGTTGTTTCACGATTCAGTTTCGGAAGTCGTGGCGGGCAAACTCTGTTTGCTACTAATAATCGTATATGTGACATACAGCCTTTGGCCCGACGCAATCTATTCGTAAAAGCCATGGACCATGGTCAATATGGTTTTAGAAGCTACGAATTTTTCGCTGGTTTGTCCTTTGGTCGAGGATCTTTACTATATTGCAGTGCATACAAATAGTTATTTGAAATATTATCCAGTTCGGGTATTTTATTTGCCGAAAACGTATTTGAAACTTTATTTTTTATTTTACGAACAAGTGCCGCGTGGTAATTTGACTTATGTGGCAGAGTATTTGACGAATGTTGTAATAAAACTCTTAAGGTACATTTTCCTCGACACGACTGCACGACAGCGACTCGCTCATTCCATATAAAAACTCGTTTTTAAAATGAGAAAGAAACTAGTTTTTATATGGAATGAGCGAGTCGCTGTCGTGCGGCCGCGTCGAGGACAACGTACCTTAAAGGTACATTTTCCTTTCCTCGACATAACCCCAGCGGCTCTAGCGACATCGACTCGCTCATTCCATATAAAAACTCGTTTTTAGAATGAGAGAAAAATAAGTTTTTATATGGAATGAGCGAGTCGCTGTCGCTAGGTCCGCTGCAGTCGTGTCGCGGAAAATGTACCTTAAGGTCTAGCATGCCGATTTTATAAAAATCCATAAAAGGCTTTGAAGTGATGAAGGTAGGGTGAATAGTATAATAAAGCTTAATTTCCATCCAGACAATACATGTGATATACTAGGGGTTTTCATTGCTAAACCCTTTATTTGTCATTGCGATTACCCTAGATTAGAACAAAATTATTTATCGCGTCTTACAAGAAAGGTGGGCATAGCGCTATTAATGACCAAACCAAAAGTGCTGTCATAATATGAAAAAAACCTTCGACATTATATTAATTGAAACTTTGAGGAGCTTATTTGTCAATGTCACAAAATCATTCAACTGATTCCCTCAACAATGTTACTATGGTCACCTATGGAGCGCTTTAATCAGTGCTTTTCGCGTGGAGGTCTGAATTGGTGCTGGTGGATGGACATTTTTCTCTCCGCCAAATCAAAGGAAACGAGTTTAGTCGAGCTAACAAAGCAAACAAATACCGAAAAAATTGAAGATTTACAGTTAGGATTTTACAGTTTTGCAAAGATTTGTAATCCGGTAGGATGCATTTTTTTACTATTTTCTTCAACAACACTTTATTGTTTTATATCTATGTACCTACTTTAACTTGAGGATGGCCCAATATTACGGTAACTGTTACTAGTTAAAGAATTCTGTCTGTAACTGTTACTACCCGTTTCAGAAAATAAAAAAAACAGCTACTTTGCATAACTTTACACAAACATGAAATCACTCAAAACAACCACTCCGACAAAAAAGCTTCTTAACCCTTTCGACCCCGCTCCTAAACCGGTGATCGGAAAATTTGTTTTTCCTGATACATGTACTTATAGCATGACAAAAAACTATTTTCCAAAATTTCATCGTCATACGTCCCCCTGATGACCGGGAACAGGAAGTTGCTTATAAGCCACTTCGGGCAATTGGACGTATTGTGGGACTAAGGGAAAATTATTTACTTTTATGCTTTAGGCCTGAAAATATTTTTTTTTAGTGGAATTTGCAGTTAATTACGTACAATTTTCATAGTTCAGTGAAATCTCCCATAACGGACATCTCCTATTAACGGACACCTCTAATTAACGGCCACTTTTAGATTCCCCGAACATTTGGTGTAGAAACCAATAGATTTCTACCTTTAATTAGCGGACTCTCTTAGAAACGGAGGCGGACACACATCATACATCCCCATTGTAGGGAATGCACACAGTTTTACCTCTTTTTAGCGGACAGACGATTTGTATAAGTTTTCTGAATAATGGTACATTCAAGTTCTCTTGTTTACTCTTAACAATATAGCGGTAACCAGAAACTTGGTGCATTGAGGAATAGCATTTTCGGTTAGGGAGAAGTTTATTCTTTAAGAAGCGCGTGCTTAAATCAGTTGTTAGTTTATTTAAAAAAATGTCGCAAACCCTTAAACGGTTAACTCTTAAGGAAAAGGTCGATATTTTGCGATTTTTTGAATCTACTAAGACTAGTGCACGCGAATTGGCGAAAAAGGAAAAAAGAAATTCGTTTCAAAAGGGGAGAAGGCGTTAAAATTGACGAAATTTGTGACGAATGGTTTGTCGTGCCCATGCGAACAGGATTCCCTTGTCAGGTGTTTCCAAATTTTAAAATTTCCAAAATTTAAAAATCCCTTACAGACAACTCGTAGTGAAAGAATTACTTTCCCGGATTGATACACCGTCTTTTAAAACTGAAGTATCTGGATGCCACCTTTTGGGTGCGATCAGCCATGATCCATGAAAACTGCCACTGTCGAAAAGGTTTTCTCAGAGCGGGCGTGAGAATACATCAGAGCCTGTAGAACAAATTGACTTGGAATCAGAAATGACCATCTTAGAGTCGCCATAGACTGTCCATGATTGTACAATTAAGTTCATTTTTTGTGGATAAAGCTCATTTTCTCTAGCGGATTTGGTAGTGGAACCTAAAAAAAATGTACAATCTATTGGAGAGTCTATGGCAACTCTTACACACTTAATGCCGGACGACCAAATACCACACGATTATTCATTCATTGATACACAGGAGAACAATTTTGACACTTTTTTCTGTTTTCTTGAATTTTGCATCTAATTTATAGTAAAACGGCCTCGATGAATCCAAAAATGCAATCCATTTTTCCCCTATACGTCAGGTTTTTGAAATATCGGGGTTTTTTTAATTTTACGAAAATTACAAAAGGCCCCCTTAAAAAACAACTTTTTTTTTTAAAGCTACGGGGATGCATCCTTGTACAGGACCTTCTAGTACCTGTATACAATCAAATTAAAAACAATAAAAGAAAGTAATTTGTCGCTAACTGGATTTTTTGTTCAAAGTTGTAAATTTCTTCGGCCATTTTTAAGGCTCTTTTATGCAAAAAATGCATTTAAAAGCCTCTGTTCCAATAGATTACCCTATTGTTGTGCTCTTAATTTGTGTAATGGAAGCCTCTACTATCCCTCGTCAAAATGTCTCAACACGGCGGACTCATTTTGCTATAAATGTGGCAGTTATACATTTCTAAGTCAGATAGCAAAAATAGGCCCCTTTGTCAACCAGGCATATCTTGCCTACTTCAAAGCTCCAATTTGCAATCAGGAAAAATGGTGGGTCCCTTATAAAGTGTGTAACGTGGATATACAAAATATCCGTGTTTTTTCTGTATTTGGGATAGCAGAGCTCGCGATAAACATTGTACACTAAGGAATTGGCCCTCGAGATCTGATCTGAAGGCTGGTGATCCGAATATTGTTCATGAACAGCTTTTGGATCGACAAAAATCATTTTCCCGCCGTTGCATATAAAACTAGGCCTGATGACACAATTTGTAAAAGCTTTACTAGCAGAAGGAAATTGTTGTAAATATATTCTGTCGGCACTTCCTGCGACATCATATACGAGAAAATAAAGGCTTGTGTATATGACGGTCCACAGATTCGGCAGCTTCTTAGAGATACAAATTTTATTGAATCAATAGAAGAAATTGAAAAGACAGCATTTGAGAGTATAGTCAACAACTTTCTGGGCAATATACGTGTATCAAATTATGAGATAGTAGTGGAGCAACTATTGGGCAGTTTTCATAGGCTTGGCTGCAACATGAGCATCAAGTCCACTTTTTACACAGTCATCTAGAAGAATTTCCGGAAAATCTTGGAGCTGTGAATGATGAGTAGGGAGATCAATTTCATCAAAATCATGGAAACTCGATATCAAGGCAGATGGGATGCGAATATGATGGAGGACTATTGCTGGGGCATAAAACAGGACTGTCCTGAAATTGAACACTCCAGAAAAAGCTACAAATGAAAATCTTTGCCATAGTTTTGTTTTTAACTCTTAGGTAATATTGTTAAGATGTAAAATCAATATTTATAATTAAAAAAATAGTAACGAGTTTCGTTTGTTTTGATTTCAATGAAGGGAAGATTTGTATGGGTGCCAAAATTTGAGCCCCCTGTATCTCAAAAACTGGACGTATAGGAGAAAAACGGTTAGCATTTCCGGAATCTACGACCAAAAATTAGCTAGAAATTAATATCAAATCTAAATTATCAAAATGCTGTTAATTTATTAGCGACTGAAGATACTGCAATATCTTTAGAAGCTATTATTCAGGAAAAAAATCATTTCGATGATGCGATGGATATTGACGACGATTCCTCTGATGTTCAAGTAGATGCAGAACAAGTTACTCGAATTGAAGCGGTAAAATCTCAAATCCATTAGCACACTGAAAAATTATTTTATTTATTTAATTTAATTTCATACGGCAAACTGTTATCATTATTTAACACTAAAATTGAATTATAAACACATCCTGCATCGAACCTTCAAGGCTCTTGCCAGGGAGGTATCTTGGCAACTTTTGGCCGTTTCCACGTAGAAAACGGGTGCGTTCCGCCCCGTAGAGGCAGTTTCCGTAGGACCACTAGTCACATACAAAGCGGTGGGTCGAGCAGCTGCTGATTATGCAGCCCTAGTTTGGTCACATAGTCTATGTGATACAAACTGGACCAAAATTCAGGTCTGCCAAAATGCTGCTCTACGCACAGCCACAGGTTGCCTCTTGATGTCTGCCCAGGATCACTTACATCAAGAGACAAAATTGATGCCAATACGTGATCACAATCTCCTACTGTCTAAACAATATCTTGTTGGTTGCTACCGTGAGGATCTTCCCAACAACAGTCTCATGGACCGAATTCCTCCACCACGACATTTCAGGTGTGGTTTACGAGACCTAAAAAGAGAGGTCCAGGGATACACCCTTACGCCGATGATGCATACCGAGCTGCCATCGCTAAGATTCACACTGCAGAAGTGAGTCGGTCTATTGCGAGATTAGGTGCGAATAGAGTCCTCTCAGTGCGCCCTCCACCCATTTCGCCTGAGGAGATTAGGCTCCCGAGAGCCACCAGAGTGACATTAGCTCAACTTCGGTCGGGCTTTTGTTCACGCCTCAATTCGTACCTTTCTGGCATTAACCCGGACATTCAAAACATCTGTCCACGCTGGCACTCCACACGATGTGAGTCACTTGTTTCAATGCCCGGCTGCGCCCACTGACTTAACCCCTATCTCACTGTGAGAAAACCCTATCGCAGCAGCTATGTTTTTGTCCCTTGACATCACGAACGAAAGCATCGATGAACCATAATCCACATAGATGCACAACGGTTTCACACCTTTCTGCATCGCTAAAAGAAGAAGAAGAACATTGAATTATAGAAATTAAATAGAAAACTATTCACTGTATCACAAAACCAGATGTCAATGTTGAAAATTTACCGAAAAATCTTCCAAATATTTATGGAAAATGCACCAATGAAACCAAAGGGTATTATGAATATGGAGAATATACCATCGGAGGCACAGATAACAGCAACCACCTTCGGCCTAAAACTAAAAAAACGTAAATTGCATGCGTACGCAGATAAAGTAAAACCAAGGAAATATAAAAAAGGCTTTAAAAGCAAACTTCTTTTATTAAGTAAAAAGTTCAAGCCACTGTAACTTTGGAAAAAAAATTTCAGCTAATACTCGTTTATTTTATTACTTATATTACAAAAAAAATCAATATTTAATGAAAATGCCGGGTTATGAAACTGAAAATCGCAGTGGAGGCTCCGTCATGATGTAGGGATATATTGGTCAGAGTGGCCTAGGCTGCTTAAGTTCAAATCTTTGTTTCCATTGCCAAAACTTCTTTTGGCTGTCATTGAATCGTCGGAAGTCATATTTGATTTTTTTAGGCACAATTTGGTTTAAACATCACTTCTTTCTTAGAATTCTCAATCGTGGGCCGCTCAACTACTCGGTGCTGACATTCGCTTTCTTTAAAAAAAACGCCAAAATTCATCTTTTTTTTTTATTTTATAAAATTGTTATGTTTGATAATGAACAGTTTACCGTATGACATAAAATTTAATAGCAGCGTATTCAATCTTTTAACCATGACTAAGGTTTACCTCCATCGATACTCAAACCAAACTTCTAATTTCTGATTTGTTTATGTTTTGAGCCACTAGTGATATTTTTTACTTGAAATTTAAAACGAAGAACTCAAAATTAATAAGAATGTGTTTTGTCCATCAAATCCTGCGAAAAATAGTTGTGCAATCAACGAGGTAAATATTGTCAAAATACTTATGCCGCATCATAATTACGCCTTCATCTTTTCTTTTCTTATTGCATGAGAGTCCGAGAGAAGACAGGGGAAATATTGAGCATATTTACTGCAGTTCACATGTACTTTTATTTTTTTAATAGAAAATTACCATTGTTCGCTCTAGTTAAACAAAACCAGTGTCGGGGCTCGAGGTACGAGATGCCAAAATTAAATTCTAGATTCACTTGAACGATATCTCCAAATAGCGGACATCTCCAAGTAACGGATGAATGCTGTGGTCCCGTGAGTGTCCGCTAATGAGAGATCATAATCACTGTACATACATACTAAAATCGTGTTTAATTTTTTTTTTATATACGGGAGTTCCAGCCATTCGGAGTTTTCTTTTCTATGGCTTTATTAGACCATACCCAATGATATGCCATTTTTCATTCTACTCTTTCAAGGTTGGTGTTTGGGCAGATTTCTTACAGCCAGCGTTTGAGCGAGGGAGTCACCTGAATGAGATATAGAATGCGAAATCCTTGTGAGAATCGGCTTAAGAAACAGGCAACAGGCGATAATCGTTTCGAAATCCAAACGGCTAAGGAAGGCATAAAATCAACCGTATCAAACTACTGACTACAAACTACACACTATTTTACGAAGATTCTCTTAACTTCTCTGTTATTATTGTTCTTTTACGAGTCCTGAGCACTACATATTTGCATATTTTGTAAGTTCTGGAACACTATTTACATGCCTATATGTTTATGGACGAGTATATATAGGTATATGTACAATATATATATGGAGCTATGTATGCATTACTACAATCGACTATTGCTTGGATGAAAGCAGCTAAATAATCCAAAGCGGACATCGAATTGATTGAACCGCCGAACAGTTCGGACGTGTTTTTCCCTGCCCTTGTCTTTAAGTTCTTTTAAATTTTTATTAATTGTTTATCACTTGCCTCATCAATTGTCTCCTTTTCTTTTGCAATCATAATGAGTCACAAATGCTCTTTGGATAATTGTATATCGATATTATATTTTTATCTTAACAAAATTGAAAAAAAACGAGACCGAGGCTAATTTCGGGCGAGGCCGAAATTTGAATACCCGTCACATTTGAATGAAACTGAAGCTCCTTTTGTGTTAAAAATTTCTACCGCAGCCCAATAACGTTTTCTGTTTCTGGATACGTTGGGGTTAATCCAGGAACACACTTGGATATATTTTGGTTAATATTCAAAAAGAAAAAAATTTGTTGTTACAAGAATCTAATATTTGGGGGTTGGTTTGTATGACAGCCCTTTGACGTAATGTTCCGATTTCATCCATTCCTAAATATCTTTTGAGGCTTTACTAGCCAAAGGTGACCTGATTCCCGAAGGCCAATGCAGTACACATTCCGGAATTCCGTTTGCAGGCAAACCCTCAACTGTACTATTTTATTATTTGTTATCATTCGCTAAATGTTATTAAAACAGCAAGATCCCGATGTGATCGCATTAAGCGGCGTCGATTGTATGTCACGAGGCTACCACCATGACGGATGCCATAAAACGACCACATATTCTCCATCCTTTCAGTGAAGTGATATCTTCCTAAACGGAATACAGCAAGTAGCTTTTATTCTGGGAAATGTGTGGTGAACCTTGGGAAAGCAAGATTCCAGGGACGTAGCCAGAGGAGGGGTCCAGGAGTCCCTAACTTCCCACAGTATTTCTAATTTATTCATTCCTAAAACTCTGCCGAAATTAAGCTTGCAGTCAGATAAATTGAGTCATCTGGACGAAAGTAGTGACTACATAATAAACAATTTGGAACACATAAAAATTTGGTGACCCAAAATTGGGATGGTCTTTCATAATAGAAACTTCAACAAATTTCGTTAGAACTCATACAGGCTACACAATTTGAAATAAAATATTTCCCTGTAAGAACGAAGAATTTTTTTTTTTAGCCGTGCGAAGGGAAGGCATGACGCGGGCACAGAATACGCGATCGTACTTTCCATAGCTCCATAGTTGCTGCTTCGTGCATATACCATGGCCCGCGAGCCCTTCTATAATTGTACAGAAAAGAAGTCTTTGGCGTTGAAGACGTGGCAGGCACTCTCTGCTTCCGATGACAGCGGAGCAATTAAGTAATCGTGCGTGCACTTACGCTCCAAAATTTCCGAATTAGGGACAATTTTCGATTGAATCGATTGAACTCCCGAACGCAGATAAGTAGGACCTTGAAATTTGGAGACAATATGAGCGGTGAGCGCCTAGTGTAGCTCTACAGCTACAAGTGTGAGCTAGAGCCTTGAAATGTTCACAAGTCTGCCAATTTTCAAATTTATTGGACACATTTTATAGAGTTTTCGATTAGAAAAGTCGAAAGTGCGATTTGGGCAGCTGTAACTGTCGAACGCAGGTAGGCGACCCTAAAATATGGAGAAATGTAAGTAAATGTAATCTCCAGGTTGTGGAGCTACCTGGCGCTTACATTTAGGGGCATTAAATTTCAGAACGATTGACCAAAGAGTTTCGAAATTATCGAAAATGAATGTTTGCCACATGAAAGTGCGATTATCCTGCTAATAAAACCTAACAGACTGACTACAGGCCTCACCGAGGAGGTTTTTATGAAGTCATTTAGGCTTCTTTAGTGTGGCGTTAGGAATGCATTACATTTACTAATGCTGTACGACAGGTCGAAATGCTTTAGGTATTGTACAGCAAAATGGCGTACGTCTGGCCACACATTTGGGTGAAGTTTGGTTGATTGATTCACAAAGAAAAAAGTTGTTCATGGAAGAACCTAATTTCCAGCGGTTGGTTTGTATGAGAGCCCTATGACGTAGTGTTCCGATTTCATCTGTTCCTAGATATGTTTGGTGGCTTTACTAAAAACACATTTGCGCAAAGTTTGGTTAAGATTGGTTCATTAAGAAAAAAGTTTTTCTTAGAAGAATCTAATTTCCAGTGGTTGGTTTGTATGACAGCCCTATGATGTAGTGTTCCGATTTGATCTGCTCCTAGATATTTTTTGAGGCTTTACTAGGAACACATTTGGATGAAGTTTGGTTACGGCCGGATTAAAAAGGAAAAAGTTTTTCTTAGAAGAACTTAATTTTCACGGGTTCGTTTGTATGGCAGCCCTATGACGTAATGTTCCAATTCCATCCGTTTCTAGATATGTTTTGAGGCTATACTAGGAACACACTTGAGTGAAATTTGGTTAAGATTGGTGCATAAAGAAAAAAATTTTCCTAGGAAAACCTAATTTTCAGGGGCAGCCCCATGACCCCATGGTCCGATTCCATTCGTTCCGACATATATACAGCGTACACTAAAAAGAAACTTGCATACAAATTTTCAGCTCGATATCTTCAAAACTGAGGGACTAGTTTGCGTTGCAACAGACGGACAGACAGACAGACAGACAGACAGACGGACAGACAGACAGACGGACATGGCTCAATCGATTTCTCTCGTCACGCTGATCAATAATATATATACTTTATATCGTCGGAGGTGCTTCCTTCTGTGCGTTGCAAACTTCATGACAAAGTTAATATACCCTTTCACATAGTGACGGGTATAAAAATATGACAGTCATAACAGTTTTGACAAAAATCTTGCATGATTGGAATAGTAAACATTCAAAATGCGTAGGTATTAAAATATTATCTGGATACAGAACATATACGTATACTTACGTTAGTGCTCTCTAACCACTCGTACGTGGTCTGATTTCCTATAAATTTTCCATAGAAAATAATCTTCCGAAAACATCATACCTCGTACCTATTAATGCATTAAATCTCCATACAATGTAGCATGCATTTGGAGACACCAGCAGACTGATAATGTTACCTACCTTAAAGATTCAACGCAGCCTACAACATGAATATGAATTATGGCCGTTATGGAAATAGATTCAAAATAGAAATAAAGGTACTTGCATATTCCTAGTCGTTCTAGGTGTCTAAAGATGTCGCTGAATTGGTCTTAAATTTAAATAATGTATACAAACGAGTAAACATTATTACTATGATCGCCGATGAACTTAAAATATTGTGCGTGGATCGTAAATTGTCCTGCTGGTGACGATATCGTTGACACATTTCATCTGGACGATGTTATAGATAGTGATGGTACAGTGCTAGTCTATTGAAACTGATTTGATAGACCCTAGCCACATTTTAGAATTCACATTCAAATGTCAGCTTGGATGGAAAGTGAGATATGCTTTGCATTTCCTTTCTCCTGCTTCGAATCAATCCTGTCTTATGTACTTATATACATAAAATCGTAATACACGACCCTTATCAATGAAAACTCTCATTTCTTTATGAAGTGATACTATCATGTCGGCGCACTTATTTCTAATTGCAGTGCAGAAAACATGCGGTGCTCTAGTAAATGGCGCACGATACTCGTTACATTTTCTTATAAACGTTTTTTTTTTCACAATTTCTTTCTTCTTTAACTTGTATCTATAATCTTTTTTGTTTCTGACTATCGAGTACTCGGTACTCTCGGCGAACACGCGCACCTCTACCTCTAATAGACTGTGCTTAACTATTGCTTTTGCTCGCGAGCCATCATTTGACTTTCTATAGCCATTAACGAACATTCAGTGGGCAGTGCAAATTGTTAAAGGCAATCATTTATAATAACAATAAATTTGCTCAGGTATTATACGTACGTGTGGTACCTACTGATGATCCGGTCGGTTTTGCTAATTCCCATATCAAAGCACTTTTTGCATGTGATTCATGGTAAAGAAAAATTATACACAGTGCACATATCATTTTGTTTGTATCTATACAATAAATGTAATGAATATGAATGTGAAGAGGATAGAAGTTTTAGATGCAATGTATAGTATTTTCTTATAGCAGTTACCACCGGTCATTTTTGCGCGAATTACAGTAGACATGATGTCTAGTATTTTGCTAGAAATATTACAAAATAAAACAAAAATACGTACATACATGCGCATTAGTGCATTTTCTTATTATGTATTCGTACTGAGTGGAAAAGTAACACCACCCAAGAAATAATTATATATTTCGATTAATTTTCTCTGTATTTGTAGGATGCAATAATTATAATAAATGAGTCAAAACCGACTTCTCTATAAAAGTTAATAGCGTCTTTTTATACAAAAACATACAACAAAACTATATATCAGATGATTAATTTCAATAATTTTGACGTACAGGGTGGCGCACGGGATCGTGACAGTTACAAACGTTGTAAAAAATAAAAAATGAAGCTTTAATTTGACAAAGATACATTTGACAAAATAGCGAACAGACGAAATTGAGCATACTTAGGGCTGATATAGAAACTCATCTCCTCAAAAATAGGTCATTAAAAAAAAATAGTTTTTTCCTTATGGACCAAATCTAAATTAAACCACACATAAATGTGTCTCTAGAAAAGACACAATATATATCGCTCACGAAATGCTATTAGAATAATACATATCAACAGTGGCTTAACATTTCCCGAATTTCTTATGTTCCAAATCGAAATGGGGACCTCTCACGTTCGATTTTTTTCATCAGGAAAAATGACAGAACATAACTCACATTTAAAATTAGCAAGAGCAACGAGAATGTTCTGTTTTAGCAACATGCTTCAAAGGTTTTTTTTGTTAAATTTTTGGAGACGAGGTTTAAAATTTAATAATTACAGGAGAACTTGTAAGATCATCTATTTATCACAAAATCCAAGAGGCGTGAAGAGACCGCCTTGAGGAGTGCCTTTACATAACTGTCTTGTAACAGTCGTGGATCCTAGACTGAAAGTGATTGTCCTAGATCTGAGGATCACATAAACCTAGCTGAAGAGCTTTGACGATTACG
Source organism: Microchrysa polita (assembly GCA_949715475.1). Lineage (NCBI taxonomy): Eukaryota > Metazoa > Arthropoda > Insecta > Diptera > Stratiomyidae > Microchrysa > Microchrysa polita. The sequence goes on from OX454421.1 coordinate 9,315,510, forward strand.
GCCAAGTTAAACGACCACCAGCATGTCCTGTCCAAGGACAAACTAAATTCCTGGAAATCAAATTCGTTCTAGAGATCCCTAAAAGATGTTTTACTTAGTGGAAACGGCAGATCTGCACTGCACATTAGTAAATCGGATATTTTCAACCTTACTTAAAAAAAGACTTTCGCTTTATTGAACGGTCTTAGTAACCGTGATTAGCCATTTCGGTCAATAGTTATCTCTTTGGAAACATTTTGCAAATATTTTTCCTGATGATTCAAATATCCCAACAAGTGGATCATATAGGCACACTCGATTTTATTCAAAACCTTCAAGAGAGGCACTCCTCCTAGCAAATTGAACCTTTATGTCTCTTCAATATTCTTATGAACAAAAACCCAGAAAAAAATGATATTGAGATAGATCCATATTCAACAAGCTTGACAGATACTGGCCAAAAAGTTGCGTCTCTCCGGCATACACAAAGTTCAATACTACGAGGTTCAAGCGTACACAAAATTGAACGTTTTGTCACTATATTAGATTCTGCAGCTGACTTGCGTATTTTTTACAGAACTATATAAATGAATGTTTCTAAAAGAACAATCACTAAAGCATATATCAAAGAAAATTTTCGGATTTTGGAGCCCTTTTGCTTGGGGGCCTGGATTCCGCTAAACACATGAAACATTGTACGTTACGCCACTGCATATCAAGATAATCGGATTTGAAGAAAAAGTGACAGATATATGTGTTGATGTTTCAGCTGGTAATGAAATTAGAAACAATTCTCGGTACCATAATATAGTTCTGGGTGTTGTTTCTTGCAGTAGCGCCACCAGGATCTTGGATAATGGACAGGGCTAAAGCCATCCAAATTACAAGACATTTGAATTTGCTATTAATGTGTTGTTTTAAGAAGCTAATCATTGTTTCATTATCAACCGTTCAGGAGTCGAAATATACAGAGGGTTATTTCACAGCGTTCTACGACCTACGAATAAGACCAAGGGCTTAACAGATAATTATGGGATTCGATTCGTTTAAGTGGGGGTACTGGTATCACGTGATGCTACCACCCGCATTTAGAAACCTTGACTCTCAGGGAGGGAAACATTTTTGAAAGTTGAACGAAATTAGAGCATAATTAGGACATCATTATGGAATATGTCCGACATTGATTTTTGGAAGTGGTGGTGCTGGAAGTGGACGTGATTTTTTTCTTAGAGTATAATACTTTAGTAAGAAAAAATTTGGCGTTCCCTACAGTCTTTTTCCGCTCGTGCACCTCTTGCGAGATCTGCTGATCCTGAATCCATTGTCGTAATTTAAATTGTTTTGCTCGTTAGTATACAGCCCATATTTTGGAACTAGGAAGTGTTATTTAGTTTTCATGATTTTCGCATACTGAATTTCGTCGTGAGTTCGGCCGTAATCATGGCTTCTTCAGTGATATGCCGAGCAGCAAAATTTATATTGATATTACTGGAGCAACAAAAATCCCTAACTTCTTTATCAAAAATCATTCGAAGACTATAGCTGGCTGATGCGGTTCTTATCAGCCATATCAAGTGATTTTTTATTTTTTTCTCGACCTAAAAAATATTCTCAATTAATCGGCGAAAATACAAGTTTTGAAATTTGGCAACAAACGTTTACCTCTGGTGAATTTCGGAAGAAGTTCATAATTTATTAATGTCATCAATATTAGAGTGTGCCAAGTCGCCCCTTCCCTGATCGTCACGTCTGTCTAGTTTGGGAATCACTGCCCTACCGCCTACGTGGGGCATCTATCTCTGATAGAGATAGGTTCGCGGACCAGAGCAGGTCCATGAGAGCCTTGGAGGTGGTCCGCGAAAGATCAATTTTTTTTTATTTTCATTAACTAATGTCTCTGTTTTGCCCTGTGGCACGGGTTAAGAATAGTGCTACCGTCTTTCCCGACGTGTCGTAAGAGGCGACTTAAGGGACAGGAGAGAATAAAACTCTCCTGAGTTTCGAACATATCTCCACAATTGTGCGCGCAGCAAATCTGTTTTTGTACGAAACTTAACAAAAAATTGACCCCTGTGGTTTTGGGGTTAGAATTATACCACAGCGATCCCGGCTTGTCGTAAAAGGCGACTTGAGGGATAGGGTATGTAGGCTTGTATCCTGCGTACCTGAAATTTACTTTACACTCGAAACATCAAATGAGCCTCGGATACCTCGGACTGATTCAACGGCAACGACTTTTGGTATAAACAACGGACTACGATCGGTTTTTGGAACGTTCGGACGATGTGGGGTGAGTGTAATAACACAAGGCTCACAGAAGTCGAACAGGAAATGACCGCATACAACATCGCTATACTAGGACTGAGCGAAACAAGATGGCTCGGATCGGGGGCGACTTTATCACCAAGCTCTCGCACTGTATTGCTCTACTCTGGAAGTGAAGACGATAATTCATCTCGGCAAGCGGGCGTCGGAATCCTGTTGACTAGGAATGCACGCCGATCCCTTATCGACTGGAAACCTATCTCCGACCGTATCATCACAGCCAGATTCAAATCCAGAGTACGAAACATCACAATTATTCAGTGCTACGCACCGACCGAACCTGCAGACCAATCCGCAAAGGACGTTTTTTTATCAGCGACTAGGCGACACCTTTGATATTGCTCCCAGGGGTGACATCAAAATTATAATGGGGGATCTCAACGCCAAAGTCGGTACTAATAATTTAGGCTTGGAACATCTTATGGGCAATCACGGGCTTGGCGACAGGAACAACAATGGCGAAATGTTCGTGGAGTTTTGTAACTCTCGGCAACTAGTCATTGGCGGAACGTTGTTCAAGCATAAACCCTGCCACCTAACAACTTGGATTTCTCCTGATGGCAGAACAGAGAACCAAATTGACCATATTGCTGTTTCTAACACCTGGAGAAACTGCCTCTTAGACGTCAGGTCGAAGCGTGGGGCAGATGTTGGCAGCGACCACCACCTTGTTATCGCGAAATTTCGCTTACGAACGGCAGCGATTCAACGATCTCACAACACGCGAATCTTGCCACGATTTAATGTGCAAAAGCTAAAAAATTCCTCAACTAGACGTGCATATTCGACCGCCTTGCACGAAAAAGCTTGTGCAGCAACATCTCTTCAGAATCCTACAATTGAAGATAGATGGAATTTTGCAAAGGATTCTTTTATTTCATGTGGCGAAGCGACTGTGGGAAGATTGGATCGTGGTAGGAGACCGTTTATCAGTGATGCTACTTGGTCTCTTATCTCAGCACGCAAAAGAGTTAAGGAACAGATTAACTCTGCTGCTGATGATTCAGCTAAAAATCAACTTCGTGCTGAATACCGTTCACTACAAAAAGGCGTGCAGAAAAGTGTGAGGCGTGATAAGCGTACTTACATCAACGCTTTAGCGAAGGAGGCAAATGATGCGGCTTACCGTGGTGAAAGCGGTACCCTATTTAAGCTAATTAAACCACTAATTGGCAAGTCGTTCACAACGGACCATCCTGTGAAAGATAAAGAAGGGTTACTGCTTGTTACTGAAGAACAGCAGCTTCAGAGATGGAAAGAGCACTTTTTTGAGGTCCTTAACAATCGTTTCGGGCCTGCAAGTGCATCTTCATCGGCAGAAGAAGACGTCCCTCCAGTAGCCAGTATTAATTCCAGACCACCATCTAAGACGGAATTAAAGCGGGTTATCGAATCTATGGACGCCGGTAAGGCCCCGGGGATAGATGGAATTCTGGTCGAACTATTTAAAGCGGATTCGAATGCTACAGCGGATATTCTGCTTCCCCTCATCAGAGAGTGTTGGGAAACCGAAACTCTTCCAGCAGAATGGAAAAAGGGCGTAATTATTAAAATTCCCAAGAAGGGTAACCTTAAGGATTGTAATAATTGGCGCGGTATTTGCCTACTTCCAGCTGTATCCAAGCTGATGGCTAAAATTATTTTGAACCGGATCAAGGATGAAGTTGATCGCACTTTAAGCAATGAACAGGCTGGCTTTCGTGAGGGTTTTTCATGTAGCGACCATATAAACACTCTCCGAATTATTATTGAGCAATCCGCCGAATGGAGATCCCCATTACACCTCATGTTCATTGATTTCGAGAAGGCGTTCGATAGTGTTGATCGGGAGTATATTTGGAGAGCTCTTCGTAGGAGGGGCATACCAGATAAAATAATTTCCATCATCAAGGAATCTTATCAGGGAGCCCAATGTCACGTTTTGCACAAGGGTAAGCTTTCAGATCCTTTTGAGGTGCACAGTGGAGTGAGACAAGGTTGCATTTTATCTCCTATTCTTTTCCTCATAGCCATTAACGATGTACTAGTGAGCGCGCTTCAAAACCAGAGGAAAGGTATCAGATGGAAAATGTTTGATTACCTGCAACACCTGGACTATGCTGACGATATTTGTCTGCTTTCAAGTAAAAAGGAGGATGTAGCTCAAATGGCCGATGCTCTGCATTGCGAAAGCCGTAATGCCGGGCTCAAAATAAACACTGCCAAGACCAAGTACTTGAGCTCCCATCCTGGTGGACAAAGCGGAATTTGTGTTTCGGGCCAGGCAGTCGAAAAAGTTGACGAATTCTGCTACCTCGGAAGCATAGTCACAGCAGATGGCGGCGCGGACGCTGATGTACAATCGCGTATCAATAAGGCTAGGGCAGCCTTCTTCACTTTGACTCCTTTCTGGCAAAATAACAACATTTCCAGGCGCACCAAAATCCGAATCTTCAATTCTATTGTAATATCTGTGCTTCTTTATGGCTGTTCAACTTGGAAGGTGACCAACGAGATAACAACTAAGCTGCAAACTTTCGTAAACCAGTGCCTACGGCGCATCCTACAAATCCGCTGGCCGGAGATTATTTCCAATGATGATCTCCTGAGTATCACAGGCCTGGATTGGATAGGCACTTCTGTCAAAAGGCGAAAGTGGCAATGGATAGGTCATACTCTCCGAAGAGGGCCAACAAATATTGCAAAGCAGGCCCTAGATTGGAACCCTCAGGGAGCCAATGCTAGACGCCGTGTTGGACGGCCAAGAAACACGTGGAGAAGATCGGTTAATAGCGAGGCTGCTTCATTAAACAAACAGTGGTCAGACCTAAAGACGATGGCACAGAACAGAACGAGGTGGAAAGTAGGCGTAGTTGATGCCCTATGCCCCACAAGGGGTTAACAGGAACCAGAGAGATGTCTCTGACGGTGTTAAATTGAGCGGATCATTAGATATCGCAAATTACAACGTATAATTTGCTGACCCGCTCCTACGGCTGCATGCTAAGCATCTCGTACGTTGCGAGATGGCGATGGCAGCTGTCCACTCACACTATTGTCGAAGATTTTAATTGATTACTATATTGGATTTGGTCAAATTAGGGAAAATTTAAAACAGACGGACAGTTTTCTGAAGCGAAAGTATCAAGAATTACGCGGTGGGCGTCAAAGACGGTTAACTTGGCCTGAGCCGTCAAACATGAGATTGGAATACAGTAGAGCGTCGATTATCCGAACTAATGTCGACAAGAGTGGTTCGGATAAACGAAAGTTCGGTTAATCGAGCTTCTTCTTCTTCTTCCTTGCCTCGTTCTTTATACCGCTCCATGGTTCCGCGTTGCTCGACCTGCGGTGTAGGCACATCGCCCGTTTTGGCGATAATTTCTCAGCATATTTCTACAGGCAGCTCTATCTTGGATCGTGTCATCGCCGAGACCAATGCGTTGTTGTTGCTTTTTCATTTGACACATCCAGGTGTTCTTCGGTCTGCCTCTGGCCTGGCATCGGTTAATCGAACTGCCATATAAAAATTAGAAAATAGCACAAACGTGAAATAAAGCGACAAACTTAAAACATTTAAAACGATTAGAACTGAACAAAAATAAAAATTTCGAGGTAATTAAGCGATGCAGATGAGAGATTGCTTCGTTCAAACCCTTGATTTTTCATTTAATTCGATGAAGAAGAAGCTTGCCTGGTTTCGGTTAATCGAATGTTCGGATAATCGACGCTCTACTGTATTCATATTTTACAATTTTCCGCATTTTTTATATCCTTCGCTCATAGAGTGAAAGGGTTATTAACTTTGTCATGAAGTTTGTAACGCATTGAAGGAAGTATCTCCGACCATATAAAAAGTATACATATATATATGATCAGCATGACTTGGGGAGTCGATTGGGCCATGTCCGTCTGTCCGTCTGTTGCGACGCGTTTTACTCGGCCAATTTAAAAGCTATGAAGCTGAAATTTTGCACAAATGCTTCTTTTTTCTGCATGCAGTTTGTATGTTTGAATCGGTAAAATCGGACAATGAAGTCATTGGGCTGCCATACAAATACAAACCTAACCCCCCAAATTAGGTTCTTCTAAGAAAAACTTTTTTGTTTGTGCACCAATTTCAACCAAATTTCACACAAATGTGTTTCTATTGATGACACAAAACATACGTACGAATGGATCAAATCGGACCATGGAGTCATGGGGCTACCATACAAACCTAACCCCCCCAAATTAGGTTCTTCTAAAAAAAACTTTTTTATTTGTGGACCAATTTCAACCAAATTTCACAGAAATGCGTTTCTATTGCTGACACAAAACATATGTAAGAATGGATAAAATCGGACCATGGGGTCATGGGGCTGCCATACAAACCCAACCCCCAAATTAGGTGCTTCAAAGAAAACTTTTTTATTTGTGCATTAATTTCAACCAATTAGTTATTAGTTATTATACATTCATCGAAATCAATCTGTACACTTTGTTTATTAACTTTAGTGTCGATTAAAAAGCAAACATTGCCTAAATAGTAATGAATAATCGCCACATTTGATAATAACATCAACAACCGACCCAACCTAACCTCACATACTTGAACTGGCCAACGGACATTTTCCATAGCTATCGATAGATCATCTCGAGAGTGCGAGTGGAAATAGCTATCAACGACAGTGGACCATTTGAAATGTGAAACGTCAAAAGTTGACTCGGAGTGATAGCTATTTGTAACTATCAGAGTTTTAGAACGACGGAAAGTGAATGTGAGTAACTATTTTAACTCAGATCGTATAAATGAAATGCGCTCCGGTTTTTCGAGCCTAAAAAAACCTAACCGCCTAAAAATTCGAACGGTCTACATTGAAATCTGACCAAACTCATTCAAGGAGAAAAAGTCAATCGATTTGCTGAATTATGTCAGTGAGGTCAGGGGGAACCGTTTGACTTTTTTTTAACAGTCAAATTAATAATTTTAATAATTAATTTAATGTCTAAAACTTGTCTATTATCAGAAAAAGATATAGTTTATTTTGCTCCCTAACCAGGCAATATCCTTCGAAGTTTGGTGTTCATCTATTGTAAAATGTTGGCATAAAAATTTGTGACACCAAACTTATTAAGAAAACCAGTAAAAAGTGCCTTTGTAAAGTAAAGTCCCTTTGCAGTAAAGGCCCTTTGTAGTCAAGTTGATACTTCTTCTTCTTGTAGCGGTGCAGAAAGGTGTGTAACCTCTGTGCATCTATGTGGGCACGATTTATGGTTCGTCAATGTTTGTGTCCGTGAGGTCTAAGGACAAAAACATAGCTGCTGCGATAGGGTTTTCCCACAGTGATATAGGGGTAAGATCAGTGGGCGCAGCGGGGCATTGAAACAAATGACCCACATCATGAGGAGTACCATTGCAGTTTGGACAGATGTTTTGGATGTCCGGGTTTATGCGAGAAAGGTACGAATTAAGGCGTGAACAAAAGCCCGACCTAAAGTTAATACTTCTTCTTTTATACTTTAAGTTCCGTAGTAATTGTTTTGCCTTATTACGCCGCGTTGTTTATTATTATTCAAATATTTTGAGATTTAAATGTGACAAGTAACTCAAGTGCCTTTTGAAAAATCAACGCCCTGAAGCCCTGAAATCTTGTTAACTTTGAAAAATTTCTAGTACATACAAACTACCGTTATAAAATGATCGCTCGAATTTACAACGAAAAATAAATTTTACAATTTACCTAAATTTCCATTATCTGTATCTTGAAATCAGCGTTGACCTTTGGAAATTATTGAAAGTTTTAGAAAATGAAGTAAAATTTTGAATTTGTGATTAGGACAGTGGAAAATTGATTTTCTAGCGGTCTACTGATTTGATATTTAAAACTAAAAATTTTGGTAAAAAAAACATGGTGTGTGACCAAACCAATTCCCACCAACCATTGCCTTAAGCATTGTAGGTTTCAAATATTTATTCTAAGAAGTTAAATATTTTTACTTTCTTTCAAGATTCTGCACCCAAAAAAGTCGAAATATGTGAAGTATTGTTGCAGAAACTGAAGTCCAATTTTTCATTTATTGATAAGTGAGTGGTGAGCTTTAATTTAACGGTCGTGATTTTCGTTGACTTCCACGAAAAAAAACGCAGCACGATAACCGTAAAATTTTAACGAATTCTATTGCTGACGTTAACCATCCCATGCGGCACACCCGGTATATGTACATAGCATTTTTGTGATGAATTGTGTATTCTATTAGTCTCTTGATTGACATTAAAAATAAACGGTCTCTTATAAGAACAACAAAATCTGTCAAGCTGCTCTCTTAATTGCACCCGTTCAAATCATGAAAATCATACAAATGCCACTTCATTTCGTTTTGCAATCTTAATAAATCAGTATCCCATCAATGTCGATCAAATGAACAAAACCAATTGTTATACAATCAATATTCTAATAGCCCAAAATTTATCAAGATATTTTGTCTGCTACCATTGTATTTGTACGGTTACTGTATGGTAACTTCTATGTTATGCGCCCGAATTGAGATTTCTGAAGACTTTCTATACGAAACGTGATCTCCGCAGCAATAGCTCTTAAGAGTAAATCAACTTTTTGACGAACAATACGTCATTTTAATTGCACTAAATTTTTTTCTTTACATACATATAATCTCGATTCGATTTGGTCCAATGACAAGTTGAGGTTATTATTAAATATAATTGTAGAAATCAATTGGAATACAGGAAAAAAACGCCTAGTCACGGACATTTGATTTGAGGAAGAGAATTTTTATTGAAATTTATTGAAATGCCACCGTCAATTTCAGTTATAGCAATAATTGTAATTGTTATCTTTAATATGGCCATTTAAGAAAAAAAAAGATATAATTCAGTTGTAGTCGCATTTTGAACGACATTCCTGTTCGAAATAAAGGTCACTGAAAATTGTTTAGTTAGTTCAATGTAATTTTTGATCTTTTTCGAAATGAAAATATATGCATAGAAAGTAGTACATTTTAATTATATATTTCAGTTACGAGAAAAATTAAAAGAAACTAGGGAGATTCTTCAATCGCCTTAAATGACATATCGATCATATCTACTTAACGATGATTTTTTCTTTCAAATCGCATTTCTACTGTTTTTAGTACTATTGTATATCGAGGCGAATTTCCAATTGAAAAAGAAATGCTATATTGCTTTAGGAGTAATTTTACAGTTCGTTTAGAAGCCCCCGATTGAATTGGATTCTTCCGATCGTAATCTATATGTCATATAAATAAGACAGATGGCTTTTGCAAATGCTCAGATGTAGATCTGATTTTTGCTTTTAATGGTGACTTCTCTTGTGCTTCCTAACTTTTAGTGAAAGTTTTGAAAGTGATTCTTTCAGTCTTTCGTTTCATTAACAAAAAACAACATTCTTAACTATCGCTATCGCCAAAACTAACGAAAATATTTTTGACAGTTTGCGGTTTTCATCTAGAAAATAACATCTAAAATAAAAATTGATTTATTGCCAATAAATATCGGAGATATTGAAATGCCCTGTGGCATGGGTCGCGAATAATGTCACAGCCTTTCCCAGCGTGTCGTAGAAGGCGACTAAAAAGGGATCTAATCCAAGGTGGATCAGCATGCGCCGAGCATGGTCAAGAAGGTGCTTGGCCGCTAGTATGCGAAGGTCGCAGGCAACCATGACATCTGAAGCCTGAGGCACGCTTTAACATCAACAAGGCCTCCCATAGGTTAGTGTGTGTGTGTATGGGTTGCCGTGTCTGGAGATAGCCGGCGGACGTAAAAGGAAAGTCCATAAATTTACTTATTTCCACACACTAGTGCCAAAACACAACCTTTCTCCAAAAGGTGCAAAAGAATGGAAGGCCTTATGGAAATTGACGCAGATACAAGCACTACCCCGCTGGGCACTACTTCTGCTATGCGGTTGAGGGATCCCGGGGCGAACCTAGTTCGCGCCAGAGCTCGACTGTTTCCGGGGGCGAGCAATATAAGGCAGTCCAATTACATTGTGGAGAAGCTGAGGGTTGCAAGCTGGAATGTCGGTTCCATGACATTAAAGAGCGAGGAGATTGAGGATATCGTGAAGCGGAGAGGGATAGACATTATGTGCGTGCAAGAGACGAAGTGGCGAAATACCCATATCGACAGAGCCCGGTTTCTTACGAATTCCATGAAGTCAAAATTGTACTACTATGGAATTACAAACCAAAGAAACGGAGTTGGCATTATTCTGGCGTCGTCTTTACTTGGCAGCATAATAAGTGTCGCGAAGAGAAGTGATCGCTTGATCAGCATCAAATTGGTTATCTGCGGAAGGGTGTGGAACGTAATGAGTGCCTACGCTCCCCAAGTGGGACTGCCACCAGAAGAAAAAGAGGCATTTTGGAACGACGTTGACACCGTGATTCAGACCATTCCAGATACCGAATTGGTGTTCTTGGGAGATCTAAATGGCCATGTGGGTGAATCAAATTATGATTACGAGGATTGCCATGGTGGAAAGGGTAGCCCTTCAACGGTCAGAAATGACGAAGGTGAAGCTATTCTGACCATGTGCAAATCGCACGGTTTGGTCATCCTAAATACATGGTTTGTGAAAAACGAGAGACACCTAATCACCTACAGTAGTGGACACGGAGATAGGAAACACGAAACGTAGATCGATTACTACCTCTGCTTCGATTTTATGAGAAGGTGGGTAAAAGACTGCAAGGTGATCTTGGGTGAATCTGTCGTTAGCCAACATCGTTTGCTCCTGTCAGAATTTATTTTGAAAGCAGGAGGAGCAAGAAATAGAAGAACTCCCAAGCCTGTCGAAAAGAAATCAAGTGGCACAATCTCAAAAACGACAAACTGAAACTGTAGTAACTCCATTCATTGATAAAATGACGGAGTGGTTTCAAAGCAACACCAACTGCACCGAGCACAGTCCAACACAAATGTGGAATAGTTTCGCTGACATGTCAGTAGGTGAGGCGGAATAGGCACTTGGAGTTTCGAAAGGTCCACTCCACACGAAGAAAGAAATATGGTGGTGGAACACCGAAACTAAGGAAGCAGTGCAAGCCAAATCGAACGCATTTAAGGCATGGACGAAATGTGCCGAACGGGTTCAACTTCGCAAATATTATATGCAATGCCGGAAGAAAGTAAAGCGCTTGGTAGCTCAAGCAAAGGCGAAGGCAGCTGAGAAATTCTACCAAGAATTAGAAACTCAGACTGCAACCGAAGGACCCTCTTTGCGCGAGAGACCTAAGCACGACGCCAGGATATTTAGGGTCGCAGCCCAAAGGAGAAGGAACGCTCGGGAAATACAGGCGCCAAAGTACGTGGAGGACTCGCAAGGAATGTTGCTGATTGACGATACGGCAATTTGTAGCAGGATGCGAGAGTATTTTGACGAACTTCTAAATGAAGAATTTCCTCGAGCAGCTTTTCAAGATGTTGAGCCGAATACCACAAATATTGAAGATATCTCAGAGGAAGAGGTGATGGAGGCAATGCATCAGAAGAAACGCGGAAAGGCAGTCGGACCGGACAAAATCTCCGCGGAATTTTGGTTGAAAATGGAAAATGTCGGGCTTAGTTGGCTCACAGTACTCTTCAACAAAATCAAAGGTGGGCAACCGATGCCTATTGCTTTCAGGGAAAGTTTTCTTCTTCCTTTATATAAGAACAAGGGAGACTCACGCAAACTCAACAACTATAGGGCTATAAAGTTAACACCTCATACACTGAAGATCTACGAGCGAGTTGTCTGCAACCGATTGAGAAAGATTGTGCGGTTGAATGACAATCAATGCGGCTTTGTTGAAGGTCGATCTACAGTCGATGCGATTCAGTGCATTCGTATTGCGATGGAAAAGTATAGAGCAGCAGGAAAGGACTTGCACTTTGTATTCATCGATTTGGAAAACGCATTCGATAGAGTACCTCGTGATCTGATATGGTTGGCCTTGAGAGCACTTAATGTCCCTGAGGCATACGTCAGGATGTTACGAGACATGTATGATGGAGCAACGACTAAGGTCAGATACACAGCCGGTGAATCAGAAGAATTTCCGGTGAATGTCGGAGTACACCAGGGCAGTGTATTGAGTCCGTTGCTCTTCAACATCATCATGTGCTACTTATTAACACGTATCTCCGACGGCCTAGAAATATCTCTTCTTTTTGCCGATGATATAGTCCTCAGTAGCCCAAACATCGTTGCCTTGCAAGCTGCACTTACAAAATGGTGTGACATTCTGGAGGAGCATGGACTGAGGGTAAGTATATCAAAGACTGAGTTCTTATGCTGCCCATTCTCAGACCCAGATGCACCGATACCAGATATGTTCGTCAAAGGAGAGCGGCTTAAGGCTTGTACAAAGTTCAAGTACCTTGGCTCGATGGTGAACAACGGAGCTACATGCGATGATGACATCAAACATCGCACAAACGTTGGGTGGATGACGTGGCGAGAAAACTCTGGAGCTTTCTGCGATAAGAAAATGCCACTGAAGCTGAAGGGCAAGTTGTACAAAACGGTTGTACGTCCCGCACTCATGTATGGATCAGAATGCTGGACCATGTATGAAGGTTACGCGAAAGAAATGACAGCGACTGAAATGAAAATGTTACGCAAGTCAGTTGGTGTAACCAAAACGGACCAAATCAAGAGTAGCTACATCCGAGGCAGCTTGTCCATAGACCAACCAATCACCGAAAAGCTCGAAGACCGACGAATGGATTGGTATTGCCATGTTCAACGGCTTCCGCCTGAGAACCCCGCAAAGAAAGCGATATCAATGGAAATTCCACTTGATCGACCCAAGGCCAGAGGCAGACCGAAGAACACCTGGATGTGTCAAATGAAAAAGCAACAACAACGCATTGGTCTCGGCGATGACACGATACAAGATAGAGCTGCCTGTAGAAATATGCTGAGATATTTCCGCAAAAACGGGCGATGTGTCTTCACCGCAGGTCGAGTAACGCGAAAGAACGAGGCAAGGAAGAAGAAGACACTGACACATGGATCCGAATCGGTAACTACGAAGCCGAATTTCTCGGTGAAAGTTTGGAATTTAATGTTCCAACATCTTGACGCCTGCTTTAAACCGTAGAGACTCTTTCGAAGCTTGCACACTCTGCCTGTGATGTCATCAAATCCAATGGGTTGCTTCATAAAGACGTCTTCTTCAAGCTTGCCGTACAAAAATAAGACTTTCACATCGAACTGCTTCAGCTTGAACTTATTTGTGCTGCAATCGCCAAAATCGTACGAATTGATGTGAAACGGACGACCGGACTGAAGGTCTCATTATAATCTTCAGCATATTCTTGACGAAATCTGCGAGAAACCAGTCGATCGAAGAACCTGGATTTCTCTTTATGTTATACCCCCACTCAGTGGCGTAACGTACGGTGTTCCATGTGTGCAGTGGAACACGGGCCCCAAGCCAAAGGGGCCCCCAAATCCGAAACCATAACAAAATTTTGTTTGACAGATCCTTGAGTAACTGTTCTTTCAAAAGACATGCATTTTTACTAATATGCCAGAAAAATGCGTAAGTCAGCTATAGAATCTAGGATAGCTGGATCTTGGATCTCTAAGTATTATACTCTGTTTGCACCGGGGAGACGCAACTAAAGGTTTTTGCTCATAATAATATTGAAAATTAATAAAGGTTCAACTTCAGGTTCTTGCGTAAAATTGGGCCAATAATCAGCGCCCGGTCTAGGGAGGGGCGGTATTTTGGGTAGCCCTTCCTAGACGGAAAACTACATGAAAGCTGAAACTTATTTCCGGTAAAAAAGACTAAAACACTTGTAAATTAATGGTAATTAGCTCGAGGGCGTTACTGACAAAGGACTGCAACTCTATAAATTGTTGGAATGAAACTTAATTTTATATTTCATGATAATAAAATTGCTCTTTAATCGGGGTTTTTAGCTTTCGCAACAAAATTGTTAGGTGCACAGTTTTTTTAAAGTTGTGTTTAATGGCCTTCAAAAAATCAGCACCAAACGTTTTTAGTTAAGCAAACAAAGCACACAAGGAAAGTAACTGTGTTATTGTATCGTAACCTCAACTAGTCGTTAAGAACCTCAGGAAACAGATAAAATTTCAAGAAGCTAGAGTCTCAAGTGAGCAATTGTCCAGGATTTATCAACAAGATTGGTTAAATGCTTCTTGACATACCCTGGTTTCTCCTCTCAGTTCCGTAGTAGTATTCCGTGAGATTACCGATGTTGAGGAACTATAGGGGGATCAAATTGGCATTACTGAAACCTTAGAGACGTAAGATGTCCTTAGATTACCTTACCGATTTGTCAGTAATATACTATTTCATGGGCAGAATACTTTTCCACTAACGATTTAGTACCACAACCGTCTGGGTTGTGGAGTCCTATATGATCTGATCTAAAATTTAGTAAAGTAATATGTGTGGCTACCTAACAAAAAAGAGCGATATTTGCGAATTTTTTTTTTGTTAAATCTTTTTGGGCGCATTTCTTAACGACTACTACATCACTAATACGTCTTCCTCGGGAAATTACGGTCTAGGTTGACGTTCTCAAGTTCATAATGATAAAAAAGGCTACATTCAGCACTCGATGAGCATAAAGGTTGAGTTGGATAGGAACAACTCTTCTTTTCCGGTTTCTCTTCTGTTTTCGTATGGAAACTTATTTCTAGGTGGGATTCAAATAACTCAAAATGTGTCAGAAAATCATCCTTCCTGGTTAAATGAAGTCGACACACCCCCTGAACATTTTCAAAAAAAAATCTTAGGTGCGGCAGTTTGTCGTTTTGCCCGGGGCAGCGTAAGTGCTAGAGCAGGCGCTGCCCATAATCCATTTATTGGAAAGTATTTAAATATCGAATTGATTGCTCAGCTAAGGAAAATATGTTGAAAAAGGATATAGGATGACCTATTTATCGGAATGGCTAACCACAGTTACCATGAACATTCAAAAAGGTTTAAGTGAGAAAACCTTTCCGTTTTTAACTGGGACTCAAGAAATCAAGAACGAGATGTCTGTCGACAAACTAGTGAGTCAAGATACGTAAATTATTATTTGCCTTGGGAGCATCTCTACCATGAATTTTATTTGAGTCGATTTAGTTTTCCTTGGTTATGGATGTGATTCACAGAAATATAGTAATCAGTTTTAGCCTAGGATCAACGACTCTTACGAGGTAGAAGGGCACTCCTACAGGTTGTCTTTCGCCGCGACTCTTGGATTTTGTGATAAATAAAAATAAAATAACAGGCGCGACAATCCAACATTGGACTAAGGCCGCAGGATGTGTTAGTGACATCCCATTTCCAAGATCTTATCTGCTTTTTGTTGAGGTAATAAGATCAGCATCACGCTCAGCAGTGTTATTTATCCCCATAAATGGGTACTCGTTTAACATCTGAGTGAGATCATAGTCCGTCACAAGCTCGTGAGTTCGAAAAACACCATGATTCACGGTGAGATTCGAACTTATGACCCTGTGCACCGAAGGTGCGCGCACTAACCGCTAGACCAGCCAGACTACAATAAATACAATGTGATAAATAGATGATCATATTTAATTATTCTAAATTCAATTTTGTCTAAAAAAAAAATGAAAAAAAAAAAACAATTTTTTTAGAAAATGATGTTTGTTGCTTTTGCTTATAATGTAGACTGCTTTAAATGTGGGTTATGTTCTATCAATTTTTTCTAGTGAAAAAAAAAATGAAGCGTGAGGGCCCCCATTTCGATCTCGAATACAAGAAAATTGGGAAACGTTACGCCACTGCCCCCACTTGTCGATGGCTTTCTGATTTTTCGGATTACCAACCAAAGTCCAAGTATCGTTGATCAAGACTGAGAAGATTCACAAGACTGAGTTATACTCTTCTTTCATAGCAGCCATCCAACAATCTTTGTCAACAAAACAAATCGCTTCTTCGTTTGTACTTGGCTCTCCGCAAATTGTCGGCATTGCCATGAGGATCAATGTATTTCGCATATCTCGGAAACGTAAACGATTGTTTCTTTCATACAAACTGAACATCAACAAATCTCGGCGCTTTGTATTTCCGTCTGATGTCCATCCACGTGGCGTATCAACCGAAATGATGTTGCTATCTATGATCTATCGAATCGCCTTCGCTCTCTCATTTTTCCGGAGTAGCGTTAGAAAGTTCAATCAATAAAAACTTAACATCTCGCACGACTTGTACTCTGTTTTGTCGGTATCCAAAATACGAAATCCCTTGGCATTTTGATCGTAGCCCACAAAGACTTCTGCGCCGAAAACATGAAATTTTTTTATGTCGGTCGATTTACTTTACCAAAGTTCATATGTCTTCAGTTTTAGCGTGCTAGTTCCCGTCTGATTTAAAATGAATACTGATGAGTAACCGCTTCTGCCCACAAATTCGGTTTAAGTCCTTTAGGGTAGAGCAATGATCGTGCTGCTTTCATGATCGTTCGGTTATCTCTCTTGGCGCAACCATTTTGCTCTGATGTTCAACGAATTCGGCACCGTTGTCAGTTCTGACTTCTGAGTATTTTCAATTGATGACCACTTTTTTCAGTGCAGTGAAAGAAAACTTTGAACTTCTCGAAAACGTAACTTTTTCGCTGTATAAAATACACTTTACGAAAGTGGGAAAAGTCGTCCTTGAACAAAAAAAATACTATGCACATCGAAACGAAAATGGTCCACAAATGTCGGCATGGGCTATCTCGTCACAGACATATGGTCGTTCCTTTCTTAGATTGAAATTCATTCGATGCCACTTTCCCATCGCACAGCCACTACAGTCAAAACTTTCGTCAACAAAATCAATGGCGTTTTAAGTAGTACCTCGGGAATACTCGTATGTCTTAAGCTTTGATGTTCTAGTCGCTCATGTCGTAATTGCAGCGACTCCTTTTTGGCAGCTAGATTTGCGACCGATTCGTCTGGCAAAATCACTTTGAACATTATTCTGAATATAAAAAAAATTGTTGAGCCTGATTCTTGTGCAAGAGAAAATTTACATTGAAAATATAGTGGATAAATCGGGAGCTCATAAACACCTTCGAAATTCGTAATTAGTGGAAAATAGCACCCAACTATACCGGGGACAAACTGCTCAGTAATATAAAAGGACTTAGTGCTATCCAGGACAAGATTCTGGTTGCGCCTCTGTTCAAACTTCGCTTTTTTTCTGGACCCCTTGCTCCAAAGTTTAGATTCTTTAGACAAGGATGTACACCTTTGAATCTGCAGAGATCTTAACTACTAAGGGATTTTAATCAAAATAATATTTACATGAATTTTATTATGAAATAATAATTTAAAAAATTATCTAAATTACTTCAGTCTTGCGAAAAATTTGCAAAGGGCCCTTAACCCCATCGTAAGCGTCAATACTGGATACTATCATAAGGTGACCAGACCGAAGGTCCAATGCTGTACATATTGCGGATTTCGGTTTTCAGGCAAACCCTCAATCGTACTATTTTATTACTTGTTATAGTCGGTTATTGAAACTTCCCACAATGTTTCTAATTTATTCATTCCTAGAATGCTGCCGAAATTAAGCTTACAGTCAGATAAATTGTGTCATCTGGACGAAAGTAGATCAATCGTGACTACATAATAAACAATTTCATAAATCTGGTGACCCAAAATTGGGATAGTCTTTCATAATGGAAACTTCAACCGATTTCGTAAGACTTCATACAGGCTTTGAAATAAAATATCTCTCTGTAAGAATGAAGTAATTTTTCTCTGAGCCGTACGAAGGGAAGGCAAAAGCACCACGGCCGGCACCGAATACCAGAGCGCAATCGTACTTTCCGTAGTTCCCTAGTTGCTGCTTCGTACATACACTATGGCCCACGAGCCCTTCGATAATTATTGTACAGAAAAGAGGTCTTTGGCGTTGTAGACGTGGCACTGTCTGCTTCCGATAATAGCGGGGCAATTGAGTACTCGTGCGTGATCGTGTTCGTCCAGCCTCGCAATCGATAAAATTACATTCGACACAGAAACAGTGGGACAGGAGGCATATTATGCAGTGAATACACGCCGAAACTAGTGTCCACAATTAACAACAAAATTCTAATAATGTCATAATTTCTGAAACCCAGCGGGAGGGGCCCCCGAAGCAAAAACCTGTCTACGTCCTCGCAAGGTTTTGTTTATACTAAACAGGATCCCGAAAAGATCCCTCAACTTCTAAATGTTCTCATTGACAAAACATCATCAGCATGTGAAGTGCAAATGTATGCACGCAAAGTTATAACAAGCATGGGAGAAGTCTAGCCAGGATCTCGTTTAAAAGGGGCAAACCCAATATTTGTTTAACCCAATGAGCCCAGAATTTTTTTAGGGTTAGGAATAGGTATGTAATTCAAATCTAAAAATTAGGATTTTCTCTCAGTTTAAATTGTGGGTTCCATTTTGTTAGGAAAGATGTTAGACATTTTTTAAAAACTATATTTTAAGAAAGGACAATTTATAATTCAATTTGTTTCAATTCGGATTCGATTCCCGCTCTCTAGACAGTCGATACTCAATGATACTTTTGAATTTGAGTGTTCGAAACTGCAGTGTCAGTAGTATTCTACGGTATGGATGTATCTGTATCTGACTATCCGTGACATTGAGACAAAAATTATGAAGCTGTTTATTTGAAGTATGAAAATTATACCTCCTTGTACCTATTTGAACGGGTTGGGTACGATATCCCGCCCATCATATTCCCGTTTTTTTAAATCCCGACATTCAATATCCCGCCATTTCAAAATCCCGCCAATTAAAAATCCCGCTCAATTAGAATCCCGTCTAAGCAAAATCCCGCCAATCCAAAATCCCGCCATTTCAATAACCCGCTTATTCAATATCCCGCTTTTAAATATCCCGTCACCAAAGGTAAGTATTCTTTCATAAATCGCGCGCGCGATTTTTAAATGAATACTTACCTTTGGTGACGGGATATTGAAAAGCGGGAAAGTCGGGAAAGCCAGGAAAACCAAGGTACCCGCCTAAGTTCTGGAGTATTGCTGACACAGTTGCAGCAAATTTTCCACGAACTCAAAATATTGTTGAGGCTTGGCACAGACGATTTAACTTTATCACAAGGAAAAGCCATATCGGTCTGTACCGACTGGTGGAATTACTAGGTAAAGAATTGCTCCTAGCTAAAAACCAAGTTGAGCCGTCCCGATCCGAAGTTCGCATCCAAAAGGTCTTTGGACGTAACCAGCAGTTAAGGAATATACTTGCATCTAAAGAGGACTATGAAAAAACGGATTTTTTGAAAAACTTGACGCACAAACTAATGTAAATAATTGTTAAGTCGAACGCATATGTATTGTTAACAATAAAAGAAATTGGCGGTATTTTGGTGGGATTTTTTTATTATTTAATAGCGGGATTTTGAAATGGCGGGATTTTGGAATGGCGGGATTTTGAGGTGGCGGGATTTTGATATGGCGGGATCTTGGAATGGCGGGATTTTGATATGGCTGGATAAAGTAAAGCGGGATTTTTTGGGAAAAGCGGGATTATGAACGGGCGGGATTTTGTTTTTCGGGATTATGTAGGTATCATGAACATATTGAAAAGTTTCGTTTTGTTTATTACAGTACAGTAGATAAATTGATACCGCATTGCGTAAAGAATTCTTAAGCGGATGGCGATCCACTGGGTATTTAGTGCTATTTTATTGGATTTGATCGACATATAGGGGAAATCCTTGCAGAGTCCTTTATTTTGCATTTTCTTTTTCCTAAAGACGTTGAAAGGGGAATCGGATGGAGTACAGGGATTTTTCCATCGTTTTGTGAAAATTAATTGCATTCTTAGATGGCTGTTACTTCTGAACCTGGGCAGACGCTTGAAATTTTCACCTAATACGTGCAGTGCGGTGCTCTATACATGGCTGTCAAATTCAAAATTTTCTTCTCCAAAATTTCCGAATTTCGGACAATTTTCGATTGAACTCCCGAACGCAGATAGATAGGACCTTGAAATTTGCAGACAATGTGAGCGGTGAGCGCCAAGTAGCTCTACAAGCTACAAGTGTGAGCTCACTGAGCCAAAAAAATCGACGTAATTACATTTAATATGAAGAAAATTTCATCAAAATACGGTCAATGAAGCTGTTATTTGGATTGAAGAATACCATAGTCATATTGAATAATTACGAAATTATTGTAAATTGATAAATATTGGGTTAATATGAAGAATTTTCTATTATTTTTTTAAATATTAAAAATTAACATTGCGTCTTGTCTTCTTCGTATTGAAACTAATTTAATTTATTATTATATTTATTCAAGACTCTCAATATTTATTAAACATTTTTTTATATACAATTAACCATATTACCATTTTGTTAGAAGCAGGATTCGAATTTGGTCCGCTTGCGTGCCAGTCCACTCACATTGCCACTGCGCGCGCCAGAAGGGAAATATATTTCCAATGTTCTCAAGACCTGCAGAACTTGATACATACTGCATGGCGCCTTATTGAGACTCGGCCACGACTTTCTTATTTTTTTTCTCTCTCACAAATTGTATTAAAAAATTTCTTTTTGGAATTGAGATTTCCATTAAAATTTAAAGGCAAAGATTACTCGAAAAATCGAGTGCGGCGCTTCACAAGTCTGCCAATTTTCAAATTTATTGGACAAATTTTATTGAGAATTTTCGATTAGAAAAGACAAAAGTGCGATTTGGGCAGCTGTAACCGTCAAACGCAGATAGGGGGACCCCAAAATATGGAGAAATGTAAGTAAATGAAATCCCCAGGTTTTAGAGCTATACCTGGCGCTTACATTTAGGTACATTAAATTTCTTAACGATTGACTAAAGTGTTTCCAAATTATCGAAAATGAAAGTTTGCTACATGACAGTGCAATTATCAAGTTAAAAACACCTTTAAAACAGACAAGACTGACTACAGGCCTCACCGAGTAGGTTATTATGTGTGGAATTGGGAATGCTGTACATTTTGCTGTACACTTACTAATGCTGTACGACAGGTCAAAATGCTGTACTGTACCGCAAAATGCTGTACGTCTGGTCAGCTTATACTATCACCACTTACCGATTCCAGTAATAAAATCGGTTTATCGTTTCAGCCCCCTTCAGGACAAGATCCTGGTTGCGCCACTGTATGCAATTACATATGAATATGATTTTATTTGATTCATGTAATATTAATATTAAATTACCTGCTCGAAATATGTATGTATTTAAATTGTAGATGAAGAACAAGGCTCAGTCAGATTCAGATCTGCATTCTGACTCACTTTCGGGCACGATTCAAATACATATATGACCTAAACATTTTTTTTGTATATTTTAATTTTGTATTACTATTTTTATTATGTATGTATGTACATATATGGTTTCACCTCAATGAACTGAATCATTGGTTTGATTTGTGGGCACACACTGCACCGAATGCGTCAGAAGCTGAGTGTGTTTTTTGCGGTCAAAATGAAACAATGAAAGCACTCTTTTCTGTGTACAGTATATACTCATACACTCGTCGTACGTCGTCATTAAACAGTTTTTATTGTTTTATGGTAAATAATTGATCGATCAACCGATATATGTACACTTCAACTTAAATGCGAAATAAACATTGAAAGTATGAATAATATGGAGTGAATGGAAAGAAACGTAAATTTCGCTTTTTGTAGAATATAGTGAAACAAAATTAATGCTTGAGATAATCAAGACACTGAATTTTTAACAATCTTTTTGTTTTTTATGTACTTTATTTAAATTTATTAATTTTTGTTTCATTGCCAGCTCATATTAACATAAATTCTCCTTTTTTCATTTCTTTCCAGTTGCTGTTACGCCACTACCACAAAGACCATGGATACCTCTGGCAAGACCAAACAAATCTAGGCCTTCATGTAAGCAATGACAATACAATTTATAGATTTGCGTTACTAATTTATTTTTATACATGTACAAACAATAAGAATACCCAGAAGCCAGAAGTATGAGAATAACCAAATGCGCATTTAGTTGATTTCAATTTTTATTACCAAATTGGGAAAGGTGATCGCATGACGGTCGAAATGAGTCAATTTACTTGCTTTGTACAGAACAGAATTGTTTGCGCTATTGTTATACTCGTATTTAGGTATTGTTTTCACCGATCTCCAGCACATTGCATTGGTTCAATTAAACTTTAGTTTGTTTTTCCCTTAGAAAAAGCATAGTAACCCATGCCATGCGTTAGTCCAGAGTGGCCATCAGAAAATAAAAATGGCACCGTTTTCACACTATTGCAGTTCATAGTATGCGAGAAAATTTTATTCAAACGTCAATTTTTTGTTTACAATTGTGAATATAAAATCCGCGTAATATTTATTACTCTCTTAAAATGCCAACGTGATATTTAACCCTTCTGTTGGCGTATATATCCAGGCAGACCATTGGTACTATATCTTGATGAAAAATATCGTTCAACAATATTTTCCACCCCTTTCCATATATATTTCAAAGGAACCGACGACCACAAATGCGATCAAACGTTCGGCGAAATGTAAACTATGTCTAAAGAAACGAAAAAACGGCGCATCATCGTAAGACATAGTATGTAAACTGTTTCAAGATCCAAAATTAAACCTCTTCAAAAATTAAGATTGATTTCACAGAAAATTCAGCTACACCTTAGGCATAATAGCTCGTAGGCGACAACAGAAGGGATAATAATGGCATCGACAATATTTTGACGTTTGAATTATTTCGTGGAGTGTAGTGCAATAAATTTGGAGTCAAACACATATGGGTTGTGTGATCAGATCACATAGCCATTCTGGACTAACGCATGGCATGGGTTACTATGCTTTTTCTAAGGTTTTTCCATATTATGTTCTGTTGTGAACATGACAAACTTTGTTTTAATATTTATTAAAAAGAAAAAAAAATAGCAACATTTTAAATAAATAATTGTGTAGAAGGACATTTTGTACAAAAATTTGCAAGTTTTTAACTTGATTGGAATTTTTTGTTCAAAATTTTTAAGACAAATTTTTGTAAAAAGATATTTATGTGAGTGGTTTATATTTTTTTTAACATTTTTGTTGTTTGGTTTACATATTTTGTTAAGAGAAGTTGCATTGAATTTAAGTCCTTTTATTTTTACTTTTTTTCCATAGGTATTTTCACAGTAATGTGCTACAATGTACTATGCGATAAATACGCCACACGACAAATGTATGGTTACTGTCCAAGCTGGGCTCTCAATTGGGAATATAGAAAAAAGGTTTGTACCATATTGATATTTTGGAATTAATTTATAAGCTCAATATATTTACAAATATTAACATAATTAACAAATATTATTAACTACATACATACATAGGCATCAAATAAAATTCGCAATTTCGCAAATTAAATTAACCGATTAAGAAGTCAAATCAATTAGCAAATCACTTGTCATTGTCAAATCGTTAATTTGACTTATCAAAGCATTAGTTTAATCTGCGAATTGGTGAATTTCATTTGATGTATAGTCAACTTGTGTTGACAGAAAGGTGAATTTGTCTTGAAAATGGTATATTATTGTAGTAAACATTTATTTCTAATTATTTTATTTTTTTTTCTTCGCAGGCTATACTTGACGAAATCCGACACTATTCGGCCGATATTATAAGCTTACAGGAGATCGAAACGGATCAATTTTATAATTTTTTCAAACCTGAACTGAAAAATGATGGCTATGAGGGCATCTTTTCGCCCAAGTCACGTGCGAAAACAATGTCGGAAAATGAAAGGAAATATGTGGATGGTTGTGCTATCTTTTTTAGAGCATCAAAGTAAGTATTCGCACAAACTTTAGTATTCACTTTATTTATGCACCCCGTGAAGATTATTTAATTGTATTAGTAGTATATGTATACAGGGTGTCCGGAAACTGTCGCATAAACGCACCGGACTGTGATTCCTCATATGATTTCCAGCAAAAAAGTTGTACTGTTGTCAGCTAAAGGGTTAAGCTAAGGGATGCCCCCTTAAAAAAATAACAGGCGCGACAATCCAACATTGGACTAAGGCCGCAGGATGTGTTAGTGACATCCTATTTTCCAAGATCTTATCTGCTTTTTTTGTTGAGGTAATGAGATCAGCATCACGCTCAGCAGTGTTATTTATCCCCATAAATGGGTACTCGTTTAACATCTGAGTGAGATCATAGTCCGTCACAAGCTCTTGAGTTCGAAAAACACCATGGCTCACGGTGAGATTCGAACTCATGACCCTGTGCACCGAAGGTGCGCGCACTAACCGCTAGACCAGCCAGACTACTATGCCCCCTTACTTACAACTTTTTTGCTGAAAATTACATGAGGAATCACAGTCCGGTGCGTCTATGCGGCAGTTTCCGGACACCCTGTATATGTACATATGTTTACATCCATAAAAAAATTTCGCAATAGTAATTCAGCAAATGATCCAGTTTTAAAAAATTGTTCGAATAACGGGGAAAATATGTTATTGTGTCCGTAATAATGATAATGCGTGGGGTAATTCCGAAATCCAATGTCATTTAGGGTAAAAGTTGGTTTAGATGCCCCAGTAGTATAGTACAGATAGCTTAAAACCCAAACATAAAAAAAAATGTTTGATGCCAAATTGTTGAATACAATGCTCAGTATACGAAATAAAAAGTTACACTAATTTGCACCACGGGTTAAGGGAGGAGGGGTGGCAAAGGGGTGAAAATTCAGTTTTTTGCAAATATCTGGAAAGCTATGAGTCTGACCGCAAAATATCCTGAGGACGAAATAAACTACACAAAATGTACTACAATGACAATGACGTATTATATATCTATACATCTATACATTTTCTTAGGAAATTATACCCTAGAGTCCTAGACCCAAAAGTATTATAGTGAATTTACATTTTTCGAGTTTTCCATTTTGCACTGTTACTCTTGATAGAATAGACCTAGAGTCATAAGATCTTGTCCATATATTCCTAATTGAAAGAAAATTGAATTGAATTGAAAATTGAAAGTGTTCCAACCATTGACACCCCCCTCACTTCTCCTAACACTTTTCAAAAATTATTACCATCCGATCAAAACTAAGGGTACCCCCCATACAAAGTGAACCAAAATTCTAATAAATTTCACTTATGTGAATTTGAAATTTGGCATTTTATCAATCGCGCACAACTTTTCTCTATTTCATGTGAGCGGAAGCTTCTTTTCATATTTGTTAGGTCTTTGCTAGTTACTTTTATATTCCCAGTAAACTTTTATTTCTTTTTATTAAATTTTGCACTAAAAATGTGAGCACCTGTTCACCCAGAAATCAATAGATGGCCCTAATTTTTGGGGTATAGATGCCCCAAGACTTTTCCTAAAGGCGTCTATCCTTCATGCCCTAGTGGGCTAAATTACAACACTTAGGGCGGAATTCATAGTCCTCACTTAAGGAATAAGGATTCCCTTAAGGACTAAGTATAAGGGAATGCTTATTGGTGCGAAATGTAACTTAGGGCCGTATGTACAATCATGGTTTAACTCACCGTTTAGTTAACTGTGGTTTAATGTTAAACTCCGTTTAAATAACTGGGGAAAAATACACTACGCGATAATTGAAATTCCTGGCTAAGCAGCAATTTAATTTTTTAAAAAATCGTTAGTTTCCATTAGCAACTGGATATTTCCGGATAGTAGCTATTAATATCTTTAATTTTAAAATAAAATGGCCCGAATGAAAATTCATGGTTTAACTGACTGTTGTCGGTTTAGCTAAACTCCGTTTAAGGAAATTGACAAACAGTTAAACGGTCGTTTAAACTGCAGTTTAACGTGAAAAATTAAAAGGTCGTCGTTGGCCGTTTAACTCATGGGTTTTAGCCAAAGAAAAATAAACAGAAATAAAGTCATCGGGTTGCAAAGATAATGAATTTCTGAATTTTTGCTGGAGGTGGCCCTCTAATTATGGAAAAAAAGTTCTGGCAGGTAGGGGGTCCGCAATATGGGGAAAAGAGAGAAAGGTTGTAAGTTTTGGAATTATTTCAAAATCATTTAATTTTCTTTACATTGATGTATTTTAAATAGTTCCCACTTTCTCTTTGAAAGTTGTGTGCTCAGGGGTGTCCAACTTATTTTTAACCAGTGTTACACTATTGGCTTGCGATGGCAGGCCAAACATTTTTTTTCGAGAAGACATCAATTATTTCATGTTTTTTTATTTGAAGCGCACATGAAAAACATTTTTGACGATGCAAACATTCACTGCTACGTGAACAACATGTAATGGCCCGATCTAGGCACATCTGAGTCAATTTTCCAAATTCGTCTCCTTCGCAAATATCTTTGATTTGATTAATCTTAAATTTTATTGATATTTGTAAAAGTCGACAAATTCAAAACTTGACAGGATGCCGTAGGACCATTTTATAAGACTTTGCAATACATGAGACTTTGCGGCGATATAGTGAGTGATCATATTAATATGATATGATTTATTTTTTACCTAACCGCATTACGGGAGCTAAGAACTCCATAATTGGCTGATGAGGTGGCTACCCGAAGTTGGGTTAGTTTTGAATAGAGAAATAGAAAGTATAAGGACCCGACAACCGGCATAATCCATCCCACTTTCATAAGGTTTATCTGCTCAGTTGAAAGTAGCATATCAAAAATAGCAGCCATTTTTTATACTGTTATATGCGATAATAGGTAATATTTATTTATTTAGAACAGAAGCTCTGTTCCTTATAATTAACTTTACCAGAAATTTGATGTAGACATATTCAGATCAGGGTTAGATTTTGCGGAACTACGGAGGTGAGGGCTTGTTCGGCAGAAAAACTGGAATCCAGATTTGAGCTTTATCGGACGTATAACTTCAGCCATACAAAACCTGACATAAAAGTTTGTGGAAATTTTTGCTACAGGCGCGTATGACCGAATATTTGACAAGCCTGTGCTTGGGAGGTCGCCAATCTACTTGCCACCAAAATCAGCTCAATCAGATAAAAACAAAGGTCTCTTCCTTCCATACATCATTATGCATCACGACATGATATTCCACAGTACGCGTAGATTAATAAAACGCACTGAAAGAACTCCTGATGGGTTGTTATGTACGGGAGGTATCCTTAGTTAATCATTTTGGTCGAGCCGTGAAATCAAACTCTTTATTTCGTCTTATAGTGTAGTTACTACGTGATAAACCTAGTACCTACATCAGATTGCAAAATGTGGTGGAGACAATTTTTTTTTTGTTTTTTATGTTTTTTGGGGTGCTGAGCACGAATCCGGAGCTTCCCACCAAAATTTCGTTGCGAAACAGGGTCAAAATCGTGAAAAACCCTAAAATTTTTGCTGTTTTTCCGTTATTCGCCCCCTAATTCTGCAACTATTTATTTCTGCGAAAAACTCTCCATGAATATTTTAGAGAGCACATAATTGCGCGTCCAAAGAGACATAGATATTAAAAATCTGTTGAGCGGTATTACTACAGTGGATAATTTAAATTTGCCATTTTTAACATAGTTCCATTTTATGAAAAAAAAAATTGAGATTGAACGGTTTTTCATTTTTGGTCGTAAAAGTTGCATTATTGCATTGTACATTGTGTATTTTGGAGTGCAGAACCTGAATCTGTAAGTTCCCACCAAAATTTCGTTGCAAAACAGGGTCAAAATTGCAAAATACGCCAAAAAAATGACTATCAATTGTAGCAATACCGCTTAACACATTTTAATGATTAATGGCGCGTTGGACCCGCAGTTATGTTTTCTATAATATTTTCATGGACAGGTTTTCGGAGAAATGTACAATTTCGGAGTTATAAACAAAACAACGGGAAAACTCCGAAAATTTTGGGTTTTTTCGCGGTTTTGATCCTGTTTCGCAACGAAATTTTGGTGGGAAGCTCCGGATTCGAGCTCAGCACCCCAAAAAAACATAAGAAACAAAAAAAAATTTTCTCCACCACACTTTGCAATCTGAAATCATCTCGGAACTACACTATTAGTCCAAAGAAAAGAAAATGCAGCAAGAAATCTGAACAAAAGTTGGCAATTTTCAATATTAGAAGATTAGATACCAACATGAAATTGGAGCGATGAAAAATTGTGCTTTGCCTATTAATTTATATTGTTTCGTCTACAAGTTTCCATGAAAATATTGCTTGTTTACGATTGAGCGAGCTGATTGTTCAACCAATCAGCCACTACCTCGCTCACTGAAATCGTTAAACTGCGTTTAACTTGTGTGTGCTGACTGCTGATTGGTTGAACAATTTTAAACTGTAGTCAACTTCCATGGTAACCTTAATATTGTTTACGATTGAGAGAGTTCTATTTTGCAAATTTCAACGCTTACTGCTATTTAACTCATGAAATAATAAAAAAGAAGGAAGCGCACATAAACTTTTGAAATTGTACCGAAGACGGCTGGAAGTATTTTCTGTGAAAAGATACGAATTTCACAAAAGTCAATTACTTTTAATACTTTTAATTTGCGTGAGACAGATTCAAAATTTTCATAAGTGATTTTGATGCTGTCCCAAATGTCTTCACCCGAACACCGCGTAATCATTATTTCGTGATTTGTGGTCTAGCTGACAGCCAGTTTACGCTACAGTCGAACTTGGCATAAACGAACACCGCATTGGGGAATGGAATATTAAGTCACCGACCATGCTCTTAAATATACATATATATTTACATTTCCGAAATGATTTTTTTTTTCAAAAAATGTTTTGTTCTTGTAAAAGGCAGATTATTATCTCACTAAAATATAAAAAATATAGATATTATCAGTGGACGAGAGGAGTCGGTTGGGTTGCCGATGTTCGTATGCGACGTTTTTTACTGGTCCAGTTTTAAACCTCTGAAGCTACCAAGTTATGTAAGAACAGAAGGAAAAGAAACTAAGGTGGAGCTGAAATCGCACCCAAAAAGCTAAGTTACAAAAATGATGTTCCGAATCGGAACACAAGTAATAGGGAAGGCCGAATGAAATCTAAATTTTGCCCCGCCAGAAATTGGATTTGGTTCCTTTTTTTTGAGTTAGGATATGACTATTACTTTTTCTTCAATTAACCTATAAATGCTTTCTTTGAAATACAATTCTTCTTAAAATTTAAAAGTAAATTTTTTGCCAGCTTGTTTAGTGTATACGTTTGCAGCTATGAGAGTGTCAGCCTTCAAAACTTAATTTTCCTTGGATGCAATGTAAAAAAAAAAACGTTAGTGAAAATAAAAGTTTCCTTTTATGAGAAATGTTTGGGTTGTAGATGTGTCCGTTAAGGCAAGTTCGACTGTATTCGTACACATATTTCCATGGAAACTTGGTTGTTTACAATTGAGAGAAATTTAGTTAAACGACTGTTTCACACTGATTCACACTGTTGACGAAATTGATTGAAATCTAAATTTAATTAACAGTTGTCCCATATTGTAATGAAACTTTAATAGTTGAAGTGTACTCTATAATACATTTTGAATTTAGTGACATACGATTCAAACCCATCTACTACGGTTTTGACTGATTTAATTTACACCAAATATGATTTCATTTTAGTGTGAACCAGCTATAAAGATAATTCGTAGTTTAAACGGCTGTTTAACTTTTTGCACACATTTTTTAACCGTCGACGGTTTAACTGACAACCATTAGTTAAACCATGATTGTACATCCGGCCCTTATAAAGGCATTGCCTCATTTAATACAATAATTTAATTCAGGAGCCTAATAAACGTAAGTGACAAATAAAATTTAAAAAATTATCTAGTAGCAGCAAAAATCAAATTTATTTTTAAAATACGAACGACTATAAATTGCAAAAATAATAAGGATTCCCTTAAGGGTTCCCTTAAGTATAAGTGGGGCCTCTGAATTCCGCCCTTAAAATTGAAATATGCATTTTAAAGCTATAAAAGTGGTTTGTAATTACACGTGGATAGTAGAAGCAACTCTCCACGACACTTAGACGCAAGATTTTCTTTGGTTGCGTTCATTGATCTTATAGAACGAAACAGTTGAGATAAACTAAACATTTCGCCACTTCAGGATAGCCTCAAGCATTTTTTTATTCTTCTCACATTTTAGAATTCAGTTTTCCGTTTTGACTCATATTTTAACTGATTTATCCCTTAGGGCAACTATCCTCACGTTAAAATATACATTGGGGCGACTAACAACGAATAAGGGAACCCTTAAGCGTTTGCTTATTTAGTGACAATGAATATCGTCAGACCCTTAAGGGTTTCTTTAAGTATAAGTGGAGACTATGAAATCCGCCCTATTGACTTACTTGTGACACTTTTTCAATACATATTTAGAATTAGCGATCGCCATTAACCTATACTACTAATACAGTCAAACCTGTTAATCGGACCACTCTATAATCGGACCACCTTCTAATTGGACCACCCTTGGTCAATTTTATTTGGTTTTTCATACAAAATAACCTTTATAAACGGACCACCTCTTAATCGGACCATGGACCACGATCGGTGACTCCAATTAGATGGATCAGCACTAGACGTACCTCCATAATCGGACCAATCACTGGATAAATCTCCAAAATCGGACCAAAACTTCAAATTGATTCTTACTTGAGCAGTACGAGAAAATTTTTCACCAACAGACAGGCAAAGTGGCAAGACATTTTGTTGACTAAAAAAAATCTTAGAAATTTCGTTACTACATTCACTTCAGTTCCGATTACAATGATGAGCTATATTATTTCCTATGACCACGGAAAATTTCGTAGACAGCATCAACCATTAGATCAGTGTTGGGTAGATGAAGTGGTGAGACAATTCTGGAGTTTCTGAGTCAAGAAGATGCAAGTGAAGTTAAAGGGAGGATTGCTTGAACCATTAACCATGACTTTGATTATAGAAACGCTTGATAAATTATTGAAGAATATTCAAAATTTCGGTGGAACTGAGTGTGGGAAGAATTTATAATAAAAAAAAAATCACAAAGGAGTTACGCTGTTGAGCGATTTCAAAACATTAATTGCATAATCCATAGGTGACCTTTATACAAGTCCAATGTTCATGAATAACGTTTAAAAATGATTTCATTAATTTTTTGTACTTTTCTGGCATCCCTTAGTAATCGGACCACCTGCTAATCGGACCAAATTTGATCGGTCCCGTCAGTGGTCCGATTAGACAGGTTCGACTGTAATAGAGAGTTTTAGCATAACGTTTGGAATAAAACGACATAATTTGACATTCAACATAAAAATTCGCTTGCTTACCGTATACGAAACAATATATCTTAATTTTGCATGTCCCAAGTAGGCATTTCCGTATATTTGATGCTCTGGAAACAGTCGAAATTGGCGAAATAATTTGTCGTGATTTTACACCTATGCCTACTTAGGACATGCAAAATTAGATATATTGTTTCGTATACGGTAAGCAATCGTTTTATTTCAAACGATATACTAAAACTCTCTAATAACCTAGCAATTCACAAATCATGCCTAATATACTTACTTAAACAAACGTGTAATAAGTGAGATTATTTTGGCTGGAATTCTGGATTGAGAAACGATTGTTTTTTTTTGGCTTTTTCTTCGTGCTGTACGCGACCTTACCGTTCCTCTTAGTTATTTATTCAATGTCAATTTATTATAATTCTTAATATTTTTTTGAAAAGAAAATTGAACAAATTTTAAGCTTTACTCAAGTGTCCAATTTTACAAATTGAGTGGAAATGTTTCTGTTAACTGCAATAAAAATATTTAGTTCTTTTCTGGAAAAAAATACAAGTATTCAGTTCTAAAACGAAAAACTTAAGCGAGAAACTTGATCATATCATTTCCCGCGGTGAAACATATTACGCCTTAACCCCTAGTAGTCAGAGCACCTCAACAGCTGCTGTGCGCCATCGTAATCTAATCTAGATTAGGTATGGATCGCCGCGGGTCCGCAAATTATTTATACAATTCTATTTTCCACCGCGAGACTCTGTTGCACCCTAGGTGAAGTATGCATATTGCGCCCCTTGACTGTGATAGCAATAAAAAGTCCCAAAAATGGAAGAAAAGTATGTATAGTGCAGACAAAATATCCCAATTCAGGCCTCCAAATAGAAAAAAATAGAGTAAGGCTATTTTTGTTTTTGTTTTTGAATCAGTGGGGTCCCAGGAGTCTAAAACTCATTTTGCTAAAAAAAAATTTAGATCGGAAAGGTCCCAAAAAGGACACAAATTAATTCTTGATCGGACGTGGGCATGCGGGATGTCATATCAAAGGGGACATCGAGTACATTACATATCCGGTGTTTGTTGCCTGTTTCAAGGATCCTCAATGGAATAAATCGCGTTTGAATGCAAAATTTTCGTTTTTTTCATAACTCATCATCTGTATCTTTCCAAAGCCATAACTACGCCAATAATTGAAGTTGTCACAACCTTGTTTATTTTTTAGAATCTATAATAGCTGAAGATTCTACCATTAAGTTTGCTAAGAAAAACATTGTTTGGAAAGCTGTGAAAAAGGACATAAAAGGACACTACTTAATTCCTGGTAGAACGTGGGCATGCGGGGTATCATATTAAAGGGGACGTCGAGTACATTACATATCTGGTGTTTTTTTCCTGTTTCAAGGACCCTCAACGGAATAAATCTAGCTTAAATGGAAAATTTTCGTGTTTCCCGTGTATCTTTCCAAAGACATAATTACGAGAATAATTCAAGCTGTCCCTACTTTTATCACTTTTCAGAATCTATAGTAGCTGGAGATACTACCATTAAATTTGCTAAGAAAAAAGTTGATCGGAAAGCTCTGAAAAAGGACATAAAAGGACACTAATTTCACACCTTAATCGAACGTGGGCATGTGGAGTGTCATACCAAAGAGGACGTCGA
Source organism: Microchrysa polita (assembly GCA_949715475.1). Classification (NCBI taxonomy): domain Eukaryota; kingdom Metazoa; phylum Arthropoda; class Insecta; order Diptera; family Stratiomyidae; genus Microchrysa; species Microchrysa polita. The sequence continues at coordinate 9,348,658 of OX454421.1, forward strand.
GTGCATTGCATATCCAGTGTTTGTTTCCTCTCTCAAGGACACTAACTGGAATAATTCGGGCTTAAATGGAAAATTACGGCTTTAGGAAGATACATATACGGGAGACACAAAAAATTTTCAGTTGAGCCCAATTTTCTTCTTTGAGGGTCCTTGGAACAAGTAATGCACTCGACGTCATATGATACCCCGCATGCCCACGTTCTATCAAGGATTAATTAGTGTCCTTTTATGTCCTTTTTCAGAGCTTCCCACACAATGTTTTTCTTAGCAAACTTAATGGTAGAATCTTCAGCTATTATAGATTCTAAAAAATGGAAAAGGTTGGGACAACTTCAATTGTTCGCATAATTATGGCTTTGGCAAAGATACAGATGATGAGTTATGGAAAACACGAAAATGTTGCATTCAAACGCGATTTATTCCGTCGAGGGTCATTGAAATAGGAAACAAACACCGGATATGTAATGTACTCGACGTCCCGTTTGATATGACATCCCGCATACCCTCCTCCGATCACGGATTAATTAGTGTCCTTTTTTGTTCTTTTTGGGACCTTTCCAATCAAAATTTTTTTTTAGCAAAATGAGTTGTAGATTCCTGGGGCCCCACGGATTCAAAAACAAAAAAAATTGGTCTTACTCTATTTTTTCTATTTGAAATGCTAATATGACTGCACTAGTAATTAAACAAAACAAAATCTATTTAGGGGACTTATTATACCCTTCGAGCGAAGTCCTGCTTTGGCCGAGAAACGAAGCCGTTATCGTGGTTCCAGGTATTTTTATGATACGGACGATCTTCGTGATGTGAGCCCAATACTGCCCGAAAAATTCATTGTTAGCACGGGGTGGTTCTCAGCTTAATAGGTTATTATAGATTCGAATTCTACAGAGGTATCACAACGTACCAAGTCTGGTCTAGTGGGCCATGCTCCCGCATCCCCCAATAAAATGTTTAGAGTAAATATTTTTAATTGCCCCAAAAATCTACGTCAAACTAGAATCAGGCGATATATTGCAGCTGGTATACAATTCATTTTTACAGTTATGCATCTCAAAGAAACACGAAAAAATCAATCACTTTCTTGTAATATTTTATGCAATGTTTCTCAAATTTTCTGCTTGCGCTGTAGCGACAGTAAATTGTTTCATGAATTGTAATACTGTAAGACCCCGAAAATCTGGACACCGAAAATCCGGAATTTCGATAACCCGGGTTCAGATTTGAGATATATAAATTTTCTAATGATTTTAGTAGGAATATTGTCCACTAGGGTTCCAATTAATGCATTTGGAAAATTCGGACAATTCACTAGTCGAGATAGGGTTCGGTCCCAACCTATCAGGAATATCGGGGCTCTAATTTGTAAACTAAACAATAATTGTTTTGTTTTATACAGAACTATAAAAAAAATTATAGAAATCCACTACTCCATAGAAACCATAAAAAAACATAGAAAGTCACTATTCCAGACAGTTCACTGGAGGGCAACATTAAAGCGTCCCTGGCACCGGCGCGCATCAGCAAATTATCCGTGGCGTCAAAATTGTAACAAACTGCGTTGTATGAAAATGTTGACACCATATGCAGATGTTGACATTTTCGCCAGTTTTGCAGCGTTTTTTTCCGCCGCGAATAATCAGTGGCTAATGTCATGTTATTCCAATAATTTGTATGAATGTCTAGTACAACGCGGTGTTGGCATACCCGAAAAGGATTTAGATTTGTAATGAATTTTGACGGATGGAGCATTTAAGGCTCGAATGAACTGTTGTATAGGTATGATGAGTGAGAGCTGTGGAAACATGAAATCCAGTGCAACTTGGACATATTGAGTGCAGTCATCACGAGAGCAGGAACCTTTTATGCGTCCCTCACATCGGCGAATATTCGTGGCGAATTTTTTCCGCGGCGTCAAAATTGTAACGCACTGCGTTGTATGAAGATGTTCACACCAACGCGAATATTCGCAAGTTTTGCATCATTTTTTCTACCGCGAATATTCGCTGCCTAATGTTACTTTATTCAAATAATTTATAATGAAAGGAGCAGTGTAGTTGTTTAGGTTTTGACAGATTGAGCATTTAAGTTTCGAATGAACTGTTGTATGATATCAGTGACTCACCCACTGAAAGGAGTAAGCCTCTCAAAAGCGGCAATTATGTCAGCTCTGAAGCAAACAAATCAAACTGTACTTTTTTTTTTACATTTCATGCTTTTTGTTTTTATTGATAAATAAATTTATTTTCACTTTTTCCAGATTCTCCCTCATCAAAGAACATCTAGTTGAATTCAACCAGCTGGCCATGGCCAACGCCGAAGGCTCCGACAACATGTTAAATCGGGTCATGCCCAAGGACAACATCGGTCTGGCGGCACTGCTCAAAGTCAAGGAGAGTGCCTGGGATCCGGCCACACCCGAAGTAACATCTATCGCACAACCGATTCTCGTTTGTACCGCACACATCCACTGGGATCCGGAGTTCTGTGACGTCAAACTGATTCAAACAATGATGCTCAGCAACGAACTGAAATCCATTCTGGACGAGGCCAGTCTCAGTTTTCGACCGGGTCACAAATTCGATACGAACAGCGTTCAACTGTTGTTGTGCGGCGATTTCAATTCCCTGCCCGATTCGGGTGTAATTGAATTTTTGGGTTCGGGTCGTGTCGCGATGGATCATCAAGACTTCAAGGAGCTCGGCTATAAGTCGTGTTTGCAACGTCTGTTGCCGAGCGAAAATACCAACGAGTTTACGCATAATTTCAAACTAGCGTCCGCCTACAGTGAGGATATCATGCCCTATACTAATTATACGTTCGATTTTAAGGGTATTATAGATTATATATTTTATACGAAGACCGGTATGGTGCCGTTGGGTTTGTTGGGACCGATTTCGGCGGATTGGTTGCGTGAAAATAAGGTGGTCGGATGTCCACATCCGCATATACCGTCAGATCATTTTCCGCTGCTGGTGGAACTGGAATTGATGCATACGGCCAGTGCACAACCGCCCAATGGTCTGATCAATCGCAGGTAGCACTAGAGCGACATAGACGTGTAAGATGAAATTTTACAAGACCGAATAAGAGAAACAAAAATAAAAACAAAAAAACAAAAGAATAAATGCATACACAAAATACACACACACACACACACATACAGAATATATATATTAATATAGGACGAAAGGATATAGATGATAAAATACTTCATTCAAGTTTTTATACTATTCCCAATAAAAAAATATGAAAAAAATCGCAAAAAAAATCAACTGAAACAAGACAAAATGCTATTAAGTTTAAAGTAAAAGAAAATAAGAAGTAAGAACACGAGACGAGGACGGCCACGGATACAACAACATTCAACCATTCGCATGCATCATCCAGTAAGAAATAATCGTGGATTCAACTAAACTTGTAGATATGATCCATGCAGATTCATAAATCTAAATCATTTTCAGAAACGTAACATCTTTACAAAGCACCCTACAAAAAAAATTAAGATAAATCATCGACTACACGTAAACAAAAAAGTTTAAATATTGTAATGATAATAAAGTACGTTAAGTAGAGTAAATTTTTGTTTGCATCAAGACAGAAAGTGCGAGATAAATTTGAAAGATACATAAATATAGTTGAGTAGTAGATTCATTATATTAATAGATTGCAAAATGTCTTTTTTCTAAATAATTATTATACTTATGTGCATACAATAGAATCGTACATATATAGAAGGACAAGGCGGAAATCATCATCTCTAGATTTATGTAAACAAACTTTTTTTTTTATAATATTAAAGACAAAGAAAAATTTATAAATTTTTCTCTATTATACATAATAACATTATGCGCATTTGTTTCATTTTAAATCTCTTCTGCTTTCTTGTAGCTGGATTTTCTGTTCTATCCTTATTCTATAAGAGTAGTAAATTTGATGTACAAGAAAATAATACATTTATGAAAATATTTCAGGAAACGACAACTGATTGAGAATAAATTGTAGTCTAAGAGCCGTAGTACGAGTTATTTGCAAGCATTTCCCTCCATTTGGAATACGTATTGCAGGGAAGTATTTGATAGGCGATGCACGAAAATTATGGGCTGTCATGCGGGCTAAGGGGGGTGGCAGACAAGTTGACAGATTGTCAGTCAATCAATTAACTTGCATGGAAAACGACTGTTACTGTTACTGTGTGGATCGACCTTTAAGGGGTAAAAAATTAGAGTATATTGCAACTATAACATCTCTGCTCATATTTCGCATGATCGTTGTACTTGATCCACCGGTCATGAAAAACAAAGTTTCAGACAATTTCAGTGGGGGTAAGGAGGTTGGCAATCAAGCCCCAAAATGTGGAATTTGCATGGAAAATGGGTAGTACAGAAACAAATATGCCACTAATCCCACAACAGGAACGTAGCCAGGCATTTGTTTCAACATTATTAAAAATAAAAAAATTTGTTGCTGATTAAGGAAACTAGTATTTCGTTTGCCATAACTATCCGATGGCAAAGAAAAGCTAGAGCAGGGAAAGCATGTCGCCTCCATTTTTTGACGTATATACCTACCAACGAGCAGGACCCGTCGTCTTTCTTTCCGACCTTTGAGTGGTTCAGAAGAAATTAAAACTTATTTGATTTCTCTTTACAGAGACACACAACTTTTAATTAGTAAGCTTAAAACTTTTATCAAAACTCAAGACCGACTGTTGAATGGACACCTGGAGAATAAGTTAATGAAAGAAATCCATCTGCTCGGTAAATTGCACAGTCGGCATCTATATGGGGAGGCATGATAGTTGCATCGAGATCGAATTTTCGATTGAAGGAACGGCCGAGACATGGACGTAACAGGACCTCACAATGCTCGTCGCACGGTAGTACCATGGATCGGGCTTACAGCCACCCCTAATAACGCATACTAAAGGTATAACATATCCTCAACCAGCGGTTGTCCCATTGCACTGTTTCTGCACCGATTTCAATACTATTGCTTGGCGAGGCTCTCTTACAACACGGGCGGCGAGTATACTTAATGGTCAATGTGATCAGGAGAAAACAGTGCAGAAAGCCTCTTTCCTGTAAAAGTATCGAAGTGCCCATGGATCATGATGTTAGCACGGTTGCTTAATAACCGATATAAAGGTTTACCGAGTGACGATATAGAGGTTTAACGCAATTGCAAATATGTAGGTACAAATTTACCTTATCTAAAAAATGAATGTATGCTTTGGGTTACACTCTCGATGCCCGGGCCCCTCCCTTCGCACTAGAGATGTCAAAAAAGTAACTACCCGTTACTTAAGTAGTCGTTACTAATAAGTATCGGATGTAACGAGTACCGAGTACAAAAAGTAGTCGTTACATATGTACCGAACAACAAACAAACAAAGCAATCTCGTATGTATGTACTCAGGCACAAACACAAGAATCTAGCATACCAAGTAGTATACAGTCTGATATCTAATCATGACGGTTATCGCTAAGATTCCTGTGACCTACGCGGGGTTGATGCTCTCTTAGAAAGCGATACCTTGATCGTATCGATCGGCTCAAGGATTCCAAAGATATCGACGGATTTCGGAAGTAGTACGAAGCTGATTGTGAAATTGTTGTGTGCCAATATGCAATTTGACAGTTATTTCTGACCCCCCTGTGCACTGACCGAAAAAGAGGATCCGTCAAACCGTTAGACAATTTTGTAGCGATTTTGTCGATCGTGTCGCTACGCCAAAGGATTGCAGAGATATCGACGGATTTTCGAAAGATTACGCGGTTTCGTTCATAGTATGCGATAGGAAATCGTGCTGGCTCGATACTGGCGCACTGCGCTTCTACCCACTACTTGGTCTGCTCGATACTTGCGCTTCTACCTGAGAGTAGATATCATACCGTGTGCTGCACACCGAATAGTACAAGCTACAAGCGCAAGAATCGAGTATATCGAGTAATCGAACAGACCGAGTAATCGAGCAGACCGAGTAGTAGGTAGAAGCGGAGTGCGCAAGTATCGAGCCAGCACGATTTCCTATCGCATACTATGAACGAAACCGCGTAATCTTTCGGAAATCCGTCGATATCTCTGCAATCCTTTGACGTGGCGACACGATAGAAGTGTCGTTGGACTCACCACAAAATTGTCTAATGGGTTGACGGATCCTCTTTTTCGGTCAGTGCGCAGGGGGGTCAGAAATAACTGTCAAACTGGATATTGGTACACAGCAATTTCACAATCAGCTTCGTACTACTTCCGAAATCCGACGATATCTTTGGAATCCTTGAGCCGATCGGCACGATCAAGGTATCACTGGACTCACAACAAAATTCTCTAAGTGAGCATTTTTACCGTGTAGCTCACAGGGGTGTCAGGGATAACCGTCAAAGTACATTAATTCTCAAAAAAAGTACGCTTTTGTCAACGATATCTCTGTAATCCTTTGGGGGAGCGACACGATCGAGGTGTTGCTTGACTCGGCACAAAATTGCCAAAAAGGTGTCGAAGCCTGTTTCCACAGTCAAATTCGTACTAATTCGGAGATACGTCAATATCTCTGCAATGCTTTGGTGGAGCGACACGAGCGATATGTCAGCGGATTCCCCACACAATTGCCTAGAGTTCTCGAAGCCTATTACCCGTTAGTGCTGGCAGAGACAACCGTCAGCCAAGATGCTGACCACAGCAATTGACGATTAACTTCGTCCACATTAGAAAATGGTCGATATCTCTACAATTTGCGGCCGAGCGAGATACGATTGGGTTTCCGCCTGTCTTGCAATTTAATTGTGTAAAACAGTGCAAAATATGAGTACAAGCCCTCCTACCATCTCTGCTATGTCGGCGACGAACCGTGAATAATAGTTTTTTATGTGTTTCTTTAAAAGCAACGATTACTAAGTAACGATTACTCGAAACAAATGTAACGAATATAACCGATTACTGAAATGTAACTAAAGTTGACATCACTGCTTCGCACGCCTCTGAGACTTCATTACTTACTAGAAAAAAATATTTCCAATTAAAAATTAAAACTTTTCCAGTTTCCATTCTGAATGACTATGTATAGCCCTATTCGACTCACTGGATCATTTCCAGATTTATTGGAAATCCCATACAAATTGATAATCCTGGAAGTTGATCCAGGGTATGACTTGGATCATCTGCCAAACTAATCCCCTAGATGTCTCCGCGAAAAATTTCCCGTATGTCATTTTGTTATTCAGTATTTTTGATTTGTAAACTTTATTCAGAGTTAATCATTTTAATATTTCTTGCTACTTATCCTTTTAATTATATCTCGCACGGTGCTTAATTACAAATGCAATTTATAATTCAGAATATCGCTTTGGGGCCAGATGACACGATAGTCAGCTGTTACCCAATTGGGAAATTTTGATCCGATTTCATTCGACTTGGACAGGATCAATGTCCGCTTCAGTCGAATAGGGCTTATTACTTCAATCGACGGGGAGATTTTACCTTGCAAAAATTGGGGATGTTTCAACTTTTTGATATGTTATAAAGACAGGTGGGGTAAGTTAAAGTCCAAGTTTGCGTCAGTTTCCCCCCTGTGCTCTTGCCGCTATCTTGAAAAAAAAAAACATCTAAAATCGGCTCTTTTATTGGCAGAGTTATAGCGCAAAGAATATGCTAAAAATTCCAAAAATCATTACCAACAAATTTCAAAACATAAAATACTTGGAGAACTCTATACTAAAATGCAGAGGAGGCTATGAGTTATTGGTATACAATGCGTTTTTGTGAATTTGAAATTGGCATGATTTTTGATATTTTCTCCATTTTCTTGGCGCTATAACTTTGTTAATTTTGATCGTAGAGTACATTGTCTCGGCAGATTTTGTGCTCAAATGGACTGTAAAGAAGTTACAGGATTTTAACTTACCCCACCTGTCTCTATAACATATCAAAAATTTGAGGCATCTCCAATTTTAGCACGCTAGCCCCTATTATTTCGTCTCTATTGATTGGAGTATATCGTAGTCTTTCTAATTTGATTTGTTTACTATGTATTCACGGTTTAGTTCACCTTCATCCAGATGATGATACCAAAAATTCAGTTTTGACAGCATTCTGAAAACTAAACCGTTTACCTCACGCCTGTGTGGGAACTCTTACTGAGGATGTTTCGGAATTTCATACTTAGAGCCGTTGGCGGAAACGCCGGTAATTCTGCCCAGCCGATTCAAATTATTTCAGTACACGAGAACTGAACGGGCCTTATCGCTGCGCGTTTTTTTGCTCTTGAAAGTTTTCAGTGAGATGGGGTCAGAAGTACAAGCCAGAGTGCTTTTGTTTGCATAGTAATTGCTTGCTGGTGCTTAGTAAATGCTTGCTTGTAAGCGAACTTTGTGTTCTCGATCCAAAAAAGGACATTTCTATTTATTTCCGTTAAAAGAAAAATGACGGATCACTGAATTTTCAAATACATACAATTGAAATCATTTCGGGAGGGGTTCGGACCATCTGAACCCCTCCCCTGGCTACGTCCCTGTCCCACAATCTATTAAAACTTATAGATAAGTAATGAATTTAATCCCATACCAGACCGAGTGACAGACCATCCATCATGTTCATGCATCACTAATCAAGTACTTTCCCGTAATACCTGTTCCAAATGTGAAGAAATGCTTGCAAATAACTCGTACTACGGCTCTAGATCTATATTGGCTTTCCGAAAACCAAATTGAGATTTTTTGAAGGCATATCTTCAAATAGAAAAAAAAATATGTTGATGGTGAAATGTGCAAAAAAAATCGTAATATGTTAGCTTAAATATTTTAAACTAATTGTGTCAGAAAGATACAACAACAATGTCCTGCAGACATGTCGGAATGAAATTTAAATTTGACGAAAATATACAAACGAAAAATTATTTCCTTAGTTTACTCTTATCACTTTGACTCTTTATTATGTTTTCCATTCATATGAAATGCATGCGTAAATTTCGACTGCTTTTGTAATTTTAACGTAATTGCTACATAATATACAATTTAAGGCTTTTTTTGTTGTTTTGATAAAATCCAATTTCAATTATTGAAATATACAGAATTAATGATTTATGGCATTCTTTTGATTTTCTTAATCGGAAATTATAAAATAAATATTTTAATTAGATACTAAGCGTAGAGTGATTAATGTGAAGTTTTAAACAAGAAAGAAGTGACGATACAAAAAATTGTAAAAATGACCACACAATCTCATTATAAGAAAATTACATCCAAACAAATTATGTTTCCGACAAAATGTTGATTTGTGTCATGATGGAAAAAAAATGTATGCGTAGAATTCCTGCTTCCTTTAAACGGGCATATAAACGAGTGTTTTGCGACGGCAAGATGTTAAAAAATTGCAAATCATATTCTATTCTCTTTTTATTCGTATTTGTCATCGTCTAAAAGTCAACGTATTCAATAGCGCAAATTGCATCTTTATTTTCTTTCCACAAATCTTGAGATAGAATTTAATACTAGAGTCACACTATTCATTGCCTCATTACGATACATACACATAAAGCTATTTTAAATATTTCATTTAGAATTTATTTTGTTGAAATTTTATCCAATTCTTGTAATGAATGAAATGTGAAATTGTTGTTCTTTTGCATAGGTGTATATGTATATGTATACATAAAATACACTCCCCCGTCTCCCATACACCTGTAATAGCATTAAATAGAGCCTAGATAAATATAGATTGATGATCTTCAAATTTTTTTCGTCGATTATTATATGATCGTTATGATAAATAATACAATTTAATATAATAGTAAGACAGATAATGCAGAAATATACATTTGTACAATAGATTGTATGAATAAAAAAAAAAAAAATGATATGCTTTATGCTTGACTAAACCAAGCAAGCGTTAGCCAAGCACTTAGCATAGCATTGTTTTATTCATACAACCTAAAATGATGATTATTATTATTACGTACTAGTTTTTTTAACTTTTAGAAAAAGTCGCTGTAACTAAAGTCATTTTACATTGATTGTTTTATTTTTAAATCATAATTTTATTATGCTCCGTTTTCTTGGACTATTTTAAGATCCTTCCTTTCATTTAGTTTTTGCTTGAAATATACATAATTATTAAGATCAAAATAAAAGTCGCTATGATGATCATTTAGTTGATTTTGTATACATAAAACATTAATATTGTGAGATAAAACAAGAACGTACGTTCTTTTGTGGTCGACGATATAACGAGAAAAAGGACAAGAGGAGAATAAAGAAACAACTTAAAAATGGAATGTAGTGTATTATGGTATGGTTTTGCACTACGCAGAGGATGTTTAATTGAATAATTAAAAAAACAAGAGAGAGAAAAGAAAATAATAAAGAAAAGCATAATGTTCAATTAATAATAATATATTTTTTGAATGAAATTTTTGCACGTGTTTTTATTTTACTTTGTAGTTTTTCTTTTGCAGTTGTTACTTGAATCATATTTTTTTATTATTTATTCTTTATTGGAGAAATAAAGAGACAGGTAAAAGAAATATTGCTCTTATTGTCCCATCCCCATGGGATCGATTTTCATCAAGTGAAATGCTCAACTCGTCTAAACATTGTTTTATTTGAAACTGGTAATATGAATAATTAGAAGGATTACATCGACTTTTCCCAAGGAGCCTCAAAAAACAGTTTTGCACTGTTCCGGACTAGTAGATGGCGTGTTTTGATTCCATAGTAATGGGCAAAATTTTGTTTGTTGGAAACAGTAGTTAAAGTTATGCGATTTATTAATAGTGATCGCAAAGCACGTTCTAACTGGTAACTGTACTCTTTTGAAACTAAAAAACATGTGTCGGATACTTTGCATCTTGTGTACTTTCAACAGAGGCGTTCGCAGAAGCTAATTTTAGGAGGGGTTTTTGAGAGTGAACTGGCATGTGGTTATATATACTCTGATACAACCATACAAATTGTATTCAAATTTTACATTTGAGAAAAATACCTCAGAGAAATAGAAACTATTGCAAGGACACTATTGCCCCAAACAACCCGCATTTCAATCTACACGACCAAAGCTTCCAAAAACCCCTTAGGGTGAAATTTTTTAGCCACTATACCCTTACCCTTATTTTAGGGTGCACTGACTTTACTTTTTTTTAATAAAATATTCATTGTATCATCAATTCATTTCGGAGGGGGTTTGAGCTCCCGAAACCCCAAATACCATATGAATTGCCCATAATCCACCACCAATTAATTCCATTCATTTGTTATCACTAGCGCTAAGTCGTTAATAACATTATAACTAGAGCCCGGATTTTCGTGCAGTAAAAAATTGAAAAACGTGCAGTAAAAATCCCGAAACGTGCAAAATCGTGCAATGTAAACGCCCGAATGTGCATTTTACGTGCAATATGAAAAAATTGCCATTTTCATTGTTTTATTTTAAGATTTTAGACGCTTACGCTTTGAAAAAAAGGACGTAGGTAAAATATGGAAAAAAAATTTAAGAAACTAGCCCCAAAAAGTAAAATATTTTTTTATTTAAAAAGCGGGACACTTTAACTTAAACTTTTTCCCATAAAATGCTGCCTAGATTAGCGCATTCCAAATTCCATTCCAAATGCATAACCGGTTTTTGTTTAGTTAGGATCCATCGCTCAACCTTTGGGCTTATCTAATTCGAGAAATCATAGTTTTAAAGAGGGAAATTTTCGAACATGTATTTGAGTTCAGCTAACCACCAGATTAACATGCACTCTACACACAACAACTACAAAATTGTATGAAAATCAACCGGCATTTGATGACATTTCCATAAATGTCTTTTTTTGTTTTATTGTTTTTCCACATGTATTTTCTTTCTCAATACATACTTTTCTCTTCTCTGTCTATCGAAAAATTCTGCACGTTACATAATGTCTGGGAAATTTTTTTTTATGAAACAGGGGTAAGAATGCAAATGTGCGTTTTCATGCAAAAACCTTAAAACGTGCAATTTCGTGCAATTGCCATGAAAAGTGCAATTTCGTGCATTAACGTGCAATTGCACAAGAATCCGGGCTCTAATTATAACAAACGAATTGAGACCTAAAGATGTTCATTAATCGAAGTAAAACTTTGAAGAGCTAAAGAGGATTGACGATTGTTTTTAACAATAAATATTAGGAGTATTCGGAATGTTAAGCTGTATCTACACTCGATATTAATTGGCAGTTCGCCAAAAAACTGACATTGCAAGCTGCCAACTAGGAGAATCCAAACAGGCTTTCGAATTGCAAGCAGGAAACTCACATAATCAAATTTTCATTTTGCAGGTTTCCTTTTTTCCTTCCTTTTTATTCGACACGCTCTGTGGCTCACTTGGTTAAGTCACACTCTACGATGCTAGTAATCTAGAGGTCCGGAGATTGAATCTTGGCGTGGTCAAAAATGTAAGTAGGTACATGTGCGGATAGGAAATATATAGTGCTCGCAACATTATACACTCCGAAATTATATTATATTATAACGTTGACTCGAAATTGCCTATAAACGGATGAGTTAACGTACCATGGCCCCACATGAGGCGGTACTGAGAAGAAGAAGGTTTCCTTAAATTTAATTTTCAAAATAGGATCATGCGCATTTAAATTCTTCGCTAGCTGCGAAAGCGGGCGTATGAAATCCTCGAGAATTTCAAAATTCGACTGGAAATATCGTTAGTTTTAATTAAGGTCAGCCAAGTAAAAGGACAGTGCCTTAAGTCACAATCAATTCAAACGAAAGTTTTCAGACGCTGAATTGCAGAATTAAAACTCTGATATTCCGAAATTTCAAGTCAACTATCTGCAGTTCAGTATGAATAAAGCGCCTTGTCTGGAAGAACTGTCCCCTCGTTAATTTTTCTCTATGCAAAAAAATCCTGAGTATAGATGAAAGAAGGTTTCTACGTCTCTGATTTCGGGACTTTTTTTGTTCACGCTCTTGACCTGCCAAATTAGCGCCCCGGAACGTTGCGCCCTAGGTGGTTGGCTACTTTCGCCTATTGACGCGCCGGCCCTGATCTGACGCAATTTCGTAGCTTAGGTTAGGGCCGAGATGAACGCACTATTGCCCAATTACATTTTCATAATTATTATTATTCTGTACCAAAACAAATTTTTAATTTTTTGAGATCAGACATTCGCAAATGTTTCTAAACGAACCGACAAATTTACAACCTTATTTCTAATAGACAGCTAAGCCTAGCCAATCGTTGCTTGATGTTGCACAATGGCGAGTCGTAAGTACATTTTGAATTAAATTAAATTAAAAACACTAAAAATAAAATTCGATGAAAAGATGATGCTGAAAAGCAGATGATTGTTTGTTTTCGAAAATTATAGCGAGGCTAATAATTGTAGAGCTGTTGCCAGCTTACATTAACGCTTGATATTAACTTTAACTTTTCTAATTTCAAAAAATAGTTTAAAGGGCTGTTGCGTGGAGGTCCCTTGAGAGTGAGACTGAATGTTAAAGGTTTGTGTTCGTAGAGACGACTCATGGTATGATCGCTCAGCGATTGCACTTAAACTATCGGTTCCTAGCATTTTATTTTTATTTTATTTTCTATACCGATATGTTCCTTTAGGCCATAGTTGATACAAGGAATGTCGCCACATTAAAAAAATATGTAAATAGGGCTCGGAATTGGATGTTAAACTACGATCGCGGAGCGATCATCCCATGAGTCGTCTCTACGAACACAAACCTTAAAGGTGGTAACCTCGAATGATGGAGGAAGATCCAAGATCGATTTAAGTAAGTACTCCGCAAACTGGTTTAAGTGGTAATCTCCGTAAAGCTACACTCGCATATTCACAGACAATTTCATGTGCTGTATGTGTGGCCAAACTTCAGATTTTTTCGTGCACGCTTTAGTGATATCAGCTCGTGTACCCTTGGGCATTACAGGCAGAAGTTGTCTAAGATCTCCGGTCAATACAAAAGTAACGCCTCCCATTGCCGCCTGAGGAGATCTTAGATCGTGAAGTGTTACATTAAACGCATCGATATGAGACATGTGCGACATTGTAGATCCGTCCCATATTATAAGCGATGCTTCCTGAAGAACTTTAGCCCTGGTACTGTTTTTTTTTTTAACTGAACATGAACAGGTCTGTTCGGGGGTCAAATTAATCGGCAACTTAAAAGTAGAATGAGCAGTTCTTCCTCCACACAGAATAGTAGCAGGAGCAGCTATGCCAGAGGAAACTTTCGCTGCGAACTTTAGCTACAATGATTGAAGTTACGAACATCTTGCCTGTTCCTCCAGTAGTGTCAATAAAAAAGTCATTTCCTCTGTTATGTTTTTAACGCTATCAACGATCTCATCATATATCAGGCTGTTACTCAGAATTTTGTTCATTTTCAAATAGGTACAAATTGAAGTAATTCATCCGTATTATACGCCGTCTCACGCATGTAAAAAAGGTTGGACTCCCGAAGGCCTAATGCTGTATACACATACATGTGGAATAGAGTTTTCAGACAAATCCTCAACCTTCATACCCCCCCCCCCCCCCCCTTCACGCCGATTTGGAAAAAGCATAATATTTCACGAGGCTACCACTATGATGCATGTCATAATACGACCTCATATGAGGGACGTAGCCAGGGAGGGGGTCTGGACCCCTCTCGGAATTATTTCAATAGGCTTTGAAATTAAACTTCTCAAAGTGCTTCCAATTTATTCATTGGTAGAATGCTGTCGAAATTAGAATTTAGGTATCTGAGCTTGCAGTTCGAGAAATCGTGTCATCTGGACGAAGGTAGACTCAACCGTGATCCAAGCATGAGATGGTCTTTAATAATAGAAAAGAAACTTCGGCCATTTTTATAGCTTCAAGCTAGAGACTTTGCCGTGTATGTGCGGCATTGGATGAAAAATCATCATTATACATACATATGTATGTATGTGCAAAATTTGAACTTCCTTTATTCTGTCACAAGTAATGGAGCGAGTAAAATGTCCCACCGGACGAACAAAAGTGGTGTTTTTTTTCAGAAGCTCCATGTTTATGACCCTAAAAATTATACATATATTAATTAGTCTAAAATAGAGACTATTCATTACCATATGACACCAAAGCAATCGCTTGGATTGTTGACCTTCAAATATCATATTTAAATATCGGCTCAGAAAATCGGAAGCTCAATATGTGCGCATGCCGTGACGAATTAGAAATTTGTTTGATCGTAGGCGCATGCACAGATCATTCATAGCAACGTGCTCTCGTTGTCGTTTTGTTCTCACTACCCAACTTTGTCCACTGGTCATGCGCCGCCGCGTTGCCATACATCACACACCACACAAGGCGGGGGACGTAACGGAGTAAATGAATTTCAAAAGATATAGTCCGCAACGGCAACCTGCTCTCTTCCTCGGGCCCACTCGGTCCACTTTTAATGCGTCACGGAGCGATCCAAATCCATCACAGGCCTTATACATCTGCAACTTGATTGCCAACCTAGGTTGCTGCAGGTACGTTACTACACACTTGCAACATTCCGGCAATCACGCCATTCACATTCTTGCAACCTGGTACTGCAACCTGCAACATGCCTACAAATCACTTATTTTCCTGTTTTTTTTTTTGCGTGTTGCCAACCTAGGTTGGCAACCAAGTTGCAGATGTATAAGGCCTGTCACACACCACGGAAGACGCAGGCAATGGCCCGCGATGATGAGTGATTTTTAAAAGATACGATGAAAAGCGTCTCTTGACTCACTTCAATTGGAAAAAGTCCTCTTAAACATAGAGTGTCCATAGACCTTCGATTGAACCAATTTTTTGATTGTCAGTGTATGTGACCATCCAATCGATTTTTTTTATTGAACATTTGGAACATATTGCCATGCAATTTTTCATACAATCTGTCATGATAATCATGTGTTTCCAATTGCTGATTTTTTTTTACATAAACCAGTGGCCATTCTTCATGTTGTGATTGTGGCGGTCATTTTCCATCGAAAGTACCAATGGATGTCCATCTTCCATCGCCACAAAATATGTAAATTATTTTCGCTATGTAGTGTTGTATCCTGTGGACCGTGAGACTGTCATTTCAAATTGCACAGTGTATGTGGTGTACGGGCGTCAGATCGATTGTGTGCTCAATCCATTGTTCAATCGATCGGACAGTATATGGCAAGCTTTACATGCATACAAGCTCATGCGGTTCGCTTGAAAATTTCAGATACATTTTCATAGAAACAAAATGTTGGTCCAATTTGGACATACATATGTATTATTATTTGTCTATGACATAACGGTGTGGTATAAGGATGGCATACACATGCCTCAAGAAAGCTGCACACCAAATTTGGTCAAAATCTAACCACGGGAAATGCGCCCTTGAGCAAAATTCGAAAAGACTTAAACGAGTAACATAAATTTTAAGCATAACGGAATTTACCATATTTCTACGTAGTTATCTCAAAAATATGAACACACTTCTCACATTTTCCATCCCCGAGTATCCTGCAAAAGCCAGAGATGTTTGATTCTTGCCGCTCGATTGCCATACTTTGGATTAGTTTTCTTCGACTTATTTTGCTTCGACACAACACCGATGAGTGTGTATCATGAAAAGTCAGTCTGAGATAAAAAGTTATCTTTTTCTGCCATATATAGTAATTTATTATTATTAATGAGTAAAATTAACTATTTCGTGGGAATAGTACAAATTAAGCTTTAAGCAATTTTCGACGAAACTCGCATCTATTTCCCTAAAAATGAAATTTCTTAGTTGTATCCAGAATTCTAAAATTCGCAAAAGTTTATATCGCTAAAAGTTGTTATTTTTCCAAAACTGGTATACTTCGTGTAATTATAACTTTGTCATAACTATCGACTGCAAAAGGGTAAAAGTCGTTCAAGTATAAGAAGCACACGATTCGATTTTGGCCAGCTTGAAAAGCGTCCTTGAGTTTGAAAACCAGTAGTCCAACCAGCCTTTCAACCATAAATAATAATTATTTCTAATTGAGTTTAATAATAATATACTCGCGCACTTAATACACTTATCTTACAACTTTCAAAAGAACATGCAACATATTATTTTTAGCGCAAAAGAATCCATACAGTTCATCGTTCATATGGGCAAAATTCGTCTGAAAGCCATGCTCGTGTACCTACCTATATTTTAAAATGTTATTAACGTTTGCTCTGAAGCATGCCAAAATTAACGAGCATATAAGTGTTGTACTTCAGATTTTCAGCAAGCTACATTTTTCTGACCTGCATCAATGCATATGCGATAGGAGCATTATGGGTATGTGCTTATACAATTTTAATAATGAATCTCAATATAGTAAGTTGGAAGCATGGAACTGGTTTTCATTACTCTATGTCCATAATTAAGGCAAACGGATACTTAACCTTAACCACCAGCTTCAACATATTATTGAATACGAGTGCAATTCGCCTATGGAAAAGAGTAAAATCGGCACATAATAACTTTTGCAAAAAAATTTAAAAATAATAGTAATATGCACATTATAATAAAAAAAACCAACACAAGTAGACAAGCTCAAACCAACGCTCAATTGATCGACCAGTGATTTTAATGAACATATAAAATTGCAAGTACTCGTATCTGTACGGCGCTATTGTGCAGACGGGTTAGAATTACTATTACAGAAAATTATGATATCTACTCGTACTAATAGCAAAAAATGTCTATACCCACTCATAAGATGGTTATTAGATATATTTTCAATTTTAAGTCATATTGTCTGGAAATTCAATTGAATGGTTTTTTTTGCCTGCCAATCGTCTACGTACTGAGGATATTTTAGCAATTGATGATATATGTATGAGTAATTTTCCACAAAGGCATAGAAAGTATCTTAGTTTCCACATATGGAGTTTTTCAAGTTTTTTTTTTTTTGCGGATATGGAGGTGTACAATATGGCTAGGTGAATTCAATAACGATTGAGAGTAATGAACTTTTAATTGCAAGTATAAATTTCTAATTTTTCTAATTCGTATTTTATTTATGTTTGGCGAATTTCGGAAATGAATAAGTGGGTTACAGCTTATTTCAACCAGTTGCTATAAAATAATTTAAATGACAATAAAAACTAAACTGAAGAAGATATCCAAATTTTCTCAACGCAGATTAATAGTCTGTTGTATACAGATATCATTTATTAACATTTTTTATTTAAATTTTAATATCTTAAATTATTAATAAGAGTTAAAAACGAAAAGTAAGTAAAAACTATGTCACAGCCTTAGAGAAAGCATACTAACCCATGCCATGCGTTAGTCTCTAGAATAAGCTGACCAGACGTACAGCATTTTACTGTACAGTACAGCATTTTGACCTGTCGTACAGCATTGGGAAATGTACAGCAAAATGCACAGCATTCGCAATACCACACACCCTACATCAGCGGTTGGCAAAGGGCGTCCCGGAAGCGGCTCTTTGACTCTTTCAGTGTGGTTTAATGAATCAAAGCATTTGAAAATTCTATAACATATCATCCCGCCCCAACGTCCTCTATATCGGCCGTTTCATCACCGCTCTATAAAAAAATCGAAAAATAGACCCCTAGTGCGAGTGCCCTTGGTACCCCTATGGAATTTTATTGGTTTTGGGTCGCATCTTTGAAAGGCTGTAACTTTCGAACCGAGACGGCTAGGACTCTGAAATTTTCTGCAAAATGTGCGCCCCAACATCCTCTAAATCGCCTGGTACATCCCAGCTCTGTGAAAAATCTAAAAATATACTTCCATTGCCCTTGCCCATAGGGGGTACCCCATAGAATTTTATTGGTCTTGGGTAGCATCTTTGAACGGCTGTAACTTTCGAAAAGCCTGGAGCTAGCGATCGAGATCCCGGTGCTTGGTTCCAAAACTTCAGCTCCTCTTTCATGCTCCGCTTCATATTCATCATTCAAGTACCACTAGGAATAAGTTGCCATTTTCCGTACGACCAGGGTTAAGGACCTGTGAAGCATCATGTAATGTTTCCAACTGTGAAGACCGGTATGCTAGGTTAGGTATATTTGTAGCAGCAGATTTATGGGATTTGACCCGCGAATACGTCTTGCAACAATAATTTACTCTGCCCACCCATGCAGGTTAGGCGTTGTAATTTGTGATACTTGTTGGAATGTTGGTCAGTAAGGGTAGTGGTTTAAGATACAACACAAACTCAAATATTCTAATCACTCCTCTAACCGATTTTAAATTATCCAGCGCAAAGAATGTCCTAATTGTCTACCTTTGGGCTCCAGGAAATTACTATTAAAAATTACATGGAATCGGATGCTGGTCAAAGATTAATGGTGCTTCAGAATTCCGGCACTTAAAATTATCATACTAGAATTTACCGTTATATTGAGTCATACATTATTCATAAGGGAATTGTGTCTCCTCTGCTCTGTTGTATTTGAAAAGTTCATCTTGAATCTCTACAAAGTCCTAGTCCTATAACCTTCCCCAGATAATACGTTCCGTTATGAAAAAAAAAAACAATTTCGCTCTTTCTCAAATCTTGATCTTCTGGCTAAAAAGTTTGTCAACCAAAGCACAACATCATAATAAGCTGGTGAAGACTATAATCAGTCTTGTTTGCTTTTAGCCTGTAAGGTTTGACCCCCCTCCGTACGATCGATGTTTAGCTAGATAATAGCACTTTTATGTTTGACAATCGTTCATTTTCGATAACTCGGGAACCCTTTGACCGATTTTTCTAAAATATGGCACGCTTGTAGATCTACTTGGCGCTAAAATTTTCTTATAATTTCAAGGTCCTCGTATCAGCGTTCATAAGTTACAGCGGCCTAAATCGCAGTTTTGTGTTTTCTAATTGAAAATTGAAAACTGCGAAATTTGTGAGCGCAGACTTGCAGAGCACCGCACTGCCGATATTTGGTGGAAATTTCAAGGGGGACATTGAGGACTTAGGGCTCCCTTATGTGAACAATAGAACCTTGCCTTCTTAAGGTTCACCATACATTTCCCAGAATATCGGCTAAGACTCAATTCTGTTTACAGAAATAAAGGTAGGATAATATTTTGCAGGGACGTAGCCAGGATTTTGTTTCGGGAGGGGTCCGACGCTCAGTTTCAAAAATGTTGACATTATTAAAAATTAGAATTTATAAACTATTTTGCGCATAGGTATGAATTTACCTTACATAAAAAATTAAAGCATTACTGACTGTTGTTTGAGTGAAGAAGTTTGCAAAGTATGCTTGGGCTCGCGTATTCGGTGCCCACGTTTCTGCTGCTTTGCCTTCCCTTTGCACGGCTCTGAGAAAAGCGACTTTATTGTTACAGGAAAATATTTTATTTCATATTTTGAATCCTGTATATGAAGCCATCCGAAGTTTATATTATTAAAAACTATCTCATTCTTGGGTAACAAGTGGGGGGGGGGGCGTATGGTTGAGGATTTGCTTGAAAATTTGATTCCGCAAGTATGTGTACAGCATTGGGCCTTCAGGAGTCTGGTCACCTTACTCTAGAGGGGCTATGTGCACACACAATTCATATGTGTTTGACCCCAAATTTAATTCACTACACTCAGCGAATAAATTCATTTGTCAAAAAATTGTCGATGCAATTATTAACCCTATTGTCGCCGCCTACGACCTATTATGCCTGAGGTGTAGCTGAATTTTCTGTGAAATTAATCTTATGTTTTGAAGAGGTCTAATTTTGGTTCTACCTATAGAAACAGTTTACATGCTATGTCTTACGATTGCTCAGTATGAGAGATACGCCGTTTTTTCGTTTCTTTAGACATAGTTATATTATATTTCGCCAAACGTTTGATGGGATTTGTGGCCGTCAGTCCCTTTGAAATATATGGAAAGGGGTGAAAAATATTGTTGAACGATATATTTCACCAAGTATAGTACCAAGATATGGTCTGTCTGGATCTATACGCTAACAAAAGGGTTAATTATCACGTCGGCATTTTCAGAGAGTAATAAATATTACGCGGATATTATATTCTCAATTGTAAACAAAAATTTGACACTTGAATAAAATTTGTATTTAGATGTGTGTAATGTGATAGTGTGAAAACGATGCCATTTTTATTTTCTGATGCCCACTCTGGACTAACGCATGCTAAGCTATGCTTTCCCTAAGGCTTATTCAACCAGACATTATTTGAATTAGGCTTAAGAGCACAAGGACAAAAATTT
Source organism: Microchrysa polita (assembly GCA_949715475.1). Taxonomy (NCBI): domain Eukaryota; kingdom Metazoa; phylum Arthropoda; class Insecta; order Diptera; family Stratiomyidae; genus Microchrysa; species Microchrysa polita. The sequence goes on from OX454421.1 coordinate 9,369,827, forward strand.
ATTTGTTAGTATGAATGCTCTTTTGATTACCGACCATTTCATGTGCATTAAAATGACTTGATTTGTGTACCTTACAGAGGCATTTTGGTCCATGGTTCAGTTAATTCAGTTCTTAAACCGTTTTGTTGGATCTTTCCCGTTTTTGGATGTTTGTATTCAAAATATTTACCAACATACAAGTTAATCGACAGTTTCGAATGCTATTTGTTGTGCCGAAAATTTGAAGTCATGGTCATGGCCTGTATATTACATAATCTTTTATTCGTGCCATTTTTTCCGCAATGAATTTGTCCCTACAAAAACCCTTCCTCCGAGCTCTTAAGTAATTTGCATTAGCAAATTTCGGAATAATTTGTCTTGTCAATTGAATTGAATAAACTCCAAGGTTTTTACCTCCAAACGCGGACGGACTGGCCAAAAAATGGTGCTACCAACATCGTGTTTGACTGTAGGTTTTGAATGAATGTTTTGGCATGTTTGTATTTGGCCTATGCAGAACTTATGAGGCTTCATCAATATAAAGGGTTTTCCAATAGGGACGCTTGATCTTTGAAATGAAAAAAAAATACATGTAGGAGAGATATTTGCGAATTTTTTTTTTTATTTGAAAGGTCCATCGACCCCATTACATATGGAATATGACATCATTCAAATGACCGCCACGGCTTCGGTTGGTGGCGCGCACAACGAAAGGTCCAATTTTCGATGACTCTGGCGCACAAATCGGGCTGTATTTGATCGATGGCGTGGCGTATGTTAACTTTGAGGGCATCGGTGGTTTGCGGTTTGTTGGCATAGACCTGCGACTTAAGAAAACCCCACAAGAAAAAGTCCAGCGGGGTCAAATCGCACGATCTCGGTGGCCAGTTCACGTCGCCTCCGCGCGAGATGACCATGCCCGTAAATTGCTCGTGCAGAACATCCATCGTAGCGTGTGCTGTGTGGCACGTAGCGCCGTCCTGTTGAAACACATGTTGTGCAGATCCATATTCTCGATTTCAGGCCAAAAGAAGTTGGTTATCATCGACCGGTATACAGCCCGATTTGTGCGCCAGAGTCATCGAAAATTGGACCTTTCGTGTGCGCGCCACCAACCGAAGCCGTGGCGGTCATTTGAATGATGTCATATTCCATATGTAATGGGGTCGATGGACCTTTCAAATAAAAAAAAAAATTCGCAAATATCTCTCCTACGTGTATTTTTTTTTTCATTTCAAAGATCAAGCGTCCCTATTGGAAAACCCTTTATAAATTAAATCACCACAGGTTGATTTTATTAAAAAAAAATACAATTTTATTTGCCGGTTGAATTACAACTAAAATGATTTACATATTTAACTTAAAATTACACCTAGCATTGAATTATTGTAGCGCCGTCGTCAGCAGAACAGCGGAAGTCTATTTTCTGTTTGCTCAGCCGCTCGTGTTTGAAAGTGCATCGATCAGAAAAAGGTGGCACATGTTGGGGTCAAAAATCTTATATTTTAGAAATATAGGGTGTCCGGTGTTAACTTATACGAATATATTAGATTCTTACTCATTATTATTATAATAACGGTGTTTCAAAATGCAAAATTTTTATCCGACGGTCCTTTTTGTCAACTTTTAAACAACACTTTTGTTTCCTAGTAATTATAAATGGCTTCTTCGTCGCTATTGCGTCATTAAACCCATGCGGTTGTAGGAAATGGTTCAAGGTTTTTGACTGGTATGCTTTTCCCAACCCAGCCTTGAATTCTCTGGTAATTTTCAAAGCTTTTAGTCTTGGGCTACCTTGTATTTCGCAGACCAAATAGCGTTTGTTCGAGGAATTGAAAATTTTATTCGGTGCATTTTTCTCTTCTCGGAGGTTATCTTTGTAGACAAATCTGTGAGTAATGCTCTGAGAAGCAAAGGGTCAACTAAATCAACAATTTCACCAATTTGCATTTTTGCATGATCAAAATCGCGGAGAACAGGCCCTTATTGTTAAGGCTTCGTACTGGGACTCACCTGACAACACAATTTACAGTTTTTGTTTGATTTTTTTTTTTTAATGATGGAAACTTAACTTGCACACACTACAAATATAATAATTCACATGTAGACATGCAAAAAAAACTGTTAAACGGTACCATAAGATGTAATCTGACAACTGTAAAGTATTTGGTTGAAATAAGCTGTGAAATAGTTTTTGTTACTTTTTTGTTGTTTAAATTTTTTTATGCATTAAATAAAAATAAAAAAATTTATTAAACGATGTAGAACATTCGACCCTTAAATCTGCGACTAACAAAAATTGAAATCTTCTTTTATTTAGTTTTTATGCGCAATTTATATCTTTAATATGTTGTGGTTGAAATAAGCTGTGACCCACTGTATTTGTAATCTGAAAATTATGCTGACGCAAAAAAAATATTAGATAGTTTTAGCATATCGTTTGGAATAAAACGACATAATTTGACATTCCATATAAAATTCGCTTGCTTACCGTATACGAAACAAAATATGTATGTATCTTAATTTTGCATGTCCCAAGTATAGGCATGGGTGTATTTCCGTATTTTTGATACTCTGGAAACAGTCGAAATTGGCGAAATAATTTCTCGTGAATTACACCTATGCCCATGGGCGTAGCCAGGGGGGGGCAGGGAGGGGCGGTCGCCCCCCCTGGTCGATGAAGATGGTAAAAAAATCCTTATCGATGTTGTAAAAAAAATCGCTGCACTATACAACATTTTCAAAACTTTTCTGCTGCTGGCGCAGCAGATGTCTTTCTTACTTCTCCAAATGCTGCCGGAGAATCCATGATTGGGACAGCTTGCAGTCAGGAGGCGGATACAAATAGATGACAGCGAGTGGCCTCTCGTAACTGACGCAGGCTGCGTACCAGCCAACACATTTCACTTGTGAGTGTGCTACTGTGGCTGCGTGGATCCCATATTTCCTGTTTCATTTCATGGCTTCTGAGCTCGAGTACACAATTTCAACCGTTAGGTCCCTTCGGCAAGTTAGTGGAATTCAACTTATTTTCATCTGAAAGGGTGACAAATGGTATACAGCTTTGCTTTGTTAGCCCTGGAAGGTCATACTTTGTCGAATCGACTACGCATCATCAAATTTATCCCATTTTTCGTGACAATTCTCATTATTTGGAGCTGAGTTTTCGTACAGCACTTACCGTGCCGATGTACTTGTCGGGTTCATTGCGGCTAGACGAAGTAAGCAGGGTAAGTTGGATTTTTGGAAATTGGCATCATCGAAACGACGAAGGATGAACTTTGTGTAGCTTTTAGAACTCCAGTATTTCTTATGGCTGGTTGTCGATTCGACGATAAGTCTGTGTCCATACAACTAGCTCGTAACAAATGTGCTTATTTTTTAAATGCGGGACCTATTTTTTCAAAAATTATGGAAAAAAATATTTAATAGGACAATTCAGGAAAATGGTTAAAAATTCTTCCTCATTATAGAAAGATTGAATTTCGAACTCATAAAAATCGGCTCCAAAATCCATGTTTTTCCATTTTAAATAAACTTACGATTGAAAATCTGTCAGATTTTGTAAATATTTTGAGAAAGGGTGATTTGTATGAAGCGTCAAAGTAGAGCGTCGTCGATCGACGAAGCATGACCTTTCCGTATTAAAAATAAGCATGACGTTCCAGGGTTAAGGACCATGTAAAGAACGGGTCTCATATTTCAGTGTCTTTCAAGTTCTTCATTTTCTTCTCAGTACCATATAGGTGTATATAATGTTGCAGGCACTATATATTTCCTATCCGCACATGTACGGAAATTTGGGACCACGCCGAGATTCGATCTCCGGACCTCTAGATTACTGGCATCGTAGAGTGCGATTCAACCAATTGAGCCACAGAGCGGGTCTTCCAGCTATTAAATCAAAATTTATTTTCTAGCTGAATCATACCAGCAAAAAAATTTAGCCACTGTTAATACTTTGATAAATTTAGAGGAAATCTTATTATTTCAATCAATAAAGGATTTTCGAATATTCCAACGATGCTATTTTACTAAGATGAAAGTGACAGACGAAACAAACTGATTTCGCAAGTGGAATATGCAGTCCACGATGCAAAAAATGCACTGAAAATAGACAAACTACGCTCTAAAAGGCAGATATTGGAGGCCAGTTGAATGTAATCAGAATGCAGAAGAAAATCATTCTCATATCCATTTTTAAAAATTTGACTCTACAATTAGAAAAAAAAGAAATAACATGCATGGCAGTCCACCAGTAAACTAGGGCCTCAGATGTGTGAGTGACATCCAATTTCCAAGATCTAAACTGCTGTTTTGTTAAGGTGTTGAGATCAACAGCACGCCCAGCAATGTTATTTATCCATTATCCCCATAAATGGATAATTGTTTATAATCTGAGCGACATCATAGTCCGTCACGAAGGTCGTGAGTTCGAAAAACACCATAAAATGAATACGTTTACGGTGAGTCTGGAATCCATGACCCTGTCCACCAATCCAACCACAAGCCAGGCGACTCTAAAATTTGCCAACAATATTTCTGCGACCGAAAATTTCAACTCCTAAGAAAATCATGATGTTGAAAAAATTTTGGACTTGCCCCCCCCCCTGACCAAAATCCTGGCTACGCTCATGCCTATGCCTACTTAGGACATGGAAAATTAAGATTTTTTGTTTCGTATACGGTATGCAACCGAATTTTTATATGGAATGTCAAATTATGTCGTTTTATTCCAAACGATATGCTAAAACTCTCTATTAGTAATTTGGATTTGGTGAAATATTCTTTAATTTATACAGGCATGGTGTTCCAATAAGCTCCAGTTGTAGATGGAGATGAGTTCTGATTTTTCGAAATGTAAAATCACCCGGATTACATATGGTTGTAAAGGCAAATTGCAAAAATGGTTTTTAATCTTTTGTATTTCGCCAATTTTGTGTTTGTGTATTGTGATTTAAATAGAATTGTATACTCAATTTTGACTTTATTGCTATTGCCATTCATTAATTTTTTTATTTACATCTTGAATACATAATATTGTTTTTAACATAATATGCTCCACATCAAACCGCAACATAATACATCATAATAACATAATAGCACAGCAATCCGGCCACTTGAGAATGGAATATAGAATTTTCGCATTAGATTCAACATTAAAAAAATATGTAATGAAATCAATTAAGACTACTTACTGTATAATTATAATCACTTCTTGTAAATAATATAAAATTAAGTACTAAACATAAAAATACCACGATCAAAGTACAAAAGAAACTTCTGCCAGAACAACAACAACAAAAAGAATACTATGACGATGAATACATACAACAATGAAAAATAATATGCAAACAATAAATGGAAAAAATGGATCAATCGAGATTATCTACTCTTCAATAGATGTTATGTTATCATTAGAAATTTTAACTCTTTATCAAACTATGTAGATGCAAGAGTCCTTTTTAGTAATTGCATGTATAAACAGGCTTAATTGTATGTATATCAAATAGAATTTGAATTTGCAGTTCAAATATAGGGTCAAAAGGTAAAAATGAAAATATATGAAATATTTTAAGATTTTTTTAGCTTCTTACAAAAAATCTGAACGAAAAATATAGTTTAACAAAAAACAAAATATTTTTACGCAACAAATGATTCTGCATAATATACTCACATAATGTGTACTTATAGTCTGGCTGGCCTAGCGGTTAGTGCGCGCACCTTCGGTGCACAGGCTCATGAGTTCGAATCTCACCGTGTTCCATGGTGTTTTTCGAACTCACGAGCTTGTGACGGACTATGATTTCACTCAGATGTTAAACGAGTACCCATTTATGGGGATAAATAACACTGCTGAGCGTGATGCTGATCTCATTACCTCAACAAAAAGCAGATAAGATCTTGGAAATAGGATGTCACTAACACATCCTGCGGCCTTAGTCCAATGCTGGATTGTCGCGCCTGTTATTTTAATGTGTACTTAGAAAGAAATAATGATACGTTTAGATATGTATCAAATTGGCACATTACCCATCAAAAAGGGGACATAATGTAAAAAGAACTATTTTAGAGAACATTATGTGGCGCTATCTTTTTTTTTTGTATTTATATGAAATAATTTGGTAAATGCACTGATTTATAGATAATTCTTACATGTCTTATTAAATGTATAGAAACGATTAACAAAAAAACTATTTAAATACATGTGTTGACCCTATTATACAGTAGTTTTCGAATGATTATGGACAAACCTATATTGAATCGGACAGGTGACATGAACGGAACAATTTAACAACACTTACAAATCCTCTTAAATGAGAGGAAAAACAATTTATGTAAATACTCGTGTAAGACAAAATATGTATGACTTCAATAAATACGAATCTATAATGCAAAGCCAATTGTTTCATTTAATACTAACATGTATCTCCAAAAAATCAAAAAGATGGAAGGAAATAAAAAATTCACAGTACGCCAGAGTTATCCAGTTTCGCATATTGGTTGGATACAGTGGATAAGCCTGAGTCGCGAACAACCTCAAGCAGCATTTTAAGTAGCGAATACCAATTCTTTTGATATGCACCGTGCGAGATACAATTAAAAGGATAAGTCTAAAGAAATATTAAAATGATTAACTCTGTAAAGTTTACAAACCAAAAATACTGAATAACAAAATGACATACGGGAAATTTAAGGGAAACTCTTCGCCGAGACATCTGGGGGATCAGTTTGGCAGATGATCCAAGTCATACCCTGGATCAATTTCCAGGATCATCATTTTGTATGGAATTTCCAATAAATCTGGAAATGATCCAGTAAGTCAAAAAGCACTATTATACCGTATAGCTTCTCTTGGCAGATTATATACTAGACCTAAAAATATCCAGTGTAATTTCGATTTTTGATAGTTACATTTGGTGCTCTAGCTTCTGCAGTAATTCAATTGGGGCCATGGTAATTGGGATAACTATTCCTATCAACATATAGCTGGCTCACACGGAGACTCAGGCTGCTCCGACAAAGCATACCCATATTTCCTCTATTCACATTTTCCACAGCAGACGGAAAAAAATTTGGTAAGCCCCATTAGACCCTCCACCAAATATTACTTGGATTGCATTAAAACTAAGGTTACCTCCCATACAAAGTGAACCCGAAATCTGCCAAATTGCACATTTCCTTCTCCTCAGAAGCCATCTACATTTCATGCTGGGTAGAAAGCTCGTCATTGCCTACACCGCAGGTCGAGCAACGCGAAACCATGGAGCGGTATAAAGAACGAGGCAAGGAAGAAGAAGAAAGCTCGGCATTCAGCATATTTTTCAGCTATGAAATTCTGCCGATGCTGCTGCTTCTGCGCGATATGTATTTCAAGCATCATGCTTGAAATAGATTACGCGCATCACGAGCAGCATCGGCACAATTTCATAGCTGACAAATATGCTGAATGCCGAGTCTTCTGCTCAAAATTTTTGTCAGCAATGTAGAATGCATTGCGCTTGATGTTTCGACGTCGACGCTTTCATACACCTCTACAGGATGATAGTACATCTCATTTGGGTAGAATAATTGTTCTACATAACCCCTCTATCTTTAACCGTTATAAAATTTTAGCATTTTTTGTAAATAGTGTCAAAAAGCTCGACTTGCCTAGCAAAATCACTATTTGTCACGCTCCCAAATATTTTATCTGAGATTTGACTTCACTTTCTGAAACTGCTCAAAATTCTACATAAAATAACTCTTTTCCCAATTAAATAATTTAAGAAGCTTCCCAGATACTACCATTCAAACTTTGAAGAAATTCGAAAATATATTTTTCATTGAAAATTCAAATGGTAAAATCGTAACGGTACTTTGAACTAGGGATGTTGCGGATATCCGCATCCGCACCGCAACTGCGGATAATCCGCATCAAATTCTACATCCGCATCCGCATCCTCATGTTGACATCCTCATCCGCATCCGCAATCCGCATTTTTGGATGCGAATATGATGCGGATATCAATAAAAAACAAATTTCCCATCTAATCATCTACATTCTAAACCACTCATAGAATAGACAATTGATAGCGATTGCAAGAAACCAAATCTAATGCATGTAGATATTAGTCTAAGAAAATTGGGCCAAAATATGGCCATCGAATGGCAAAAATCCTAAATCTGAAATTTCTTTTTGATTATGGTTGGGGATGGTGCCCAGATTATGGCATTAAAAGTCCCAACCGATTGGTGGTCCGTAACCTTAAAAAAAGAGGTGAAAGGTGGACATTTTTTTCGTTGTTTTAGGGATTATTTCAAAAACGGCAAGAGATACAGAGAAATGGTCTGAGGACGAAAAAAACTACATCAAATTTTTTTTTTTTTTTTTTTTGCCTCATAGAAACTTTTGTCCCGGGACTAGGCTTCTCGGCATCACTTTACTTACTATCCGTACGTAAGTGACTAATCAATCAATCGAGTGTAAACTCTAGCAGATCGTAAAAAAAACTGAAAACAAAATATATTAATAAGGAAATTTATCACAATAACTTCTTTTAAACATTAGTTTATTAGTACAATTAAAATTAACTAAGTCCTTCAAACTATTATAAAGAATAATTGACCTTGTAATTGGTTCATTAAGCCCATAGTTTACTCTATGATAAGGCTGAACAAGAAGGTTGTTCCGCCGTAAATTGTGAGGAATATTTCTGACTTGAAAGTTATTTAATATATCTTCACAAACAATATGAGAGCAAAACAGGTCTCTTATAAACATAGCGTTTAAAAATGTTCTTCTATAATCTAAGGCTTGTAAACCCAATAAGGAACAGCGAGTTTTATAATCTGGCTTGAAACGCCAGCCAATTTGATAAATGGCAAACCGTGTAAAATTGTGTTGAATTCTTTCTATACGCTCGATATGCACCTTATAGAACGGATTCCACACAATAGAACAATACTCCAGGTGCGAACGAACGAAAGCTGCATACAATATTTTTAAAGTAAAAGCATCATTAAATTCGCGCGCATTACGTTTAACAAATCCTAACATACTATTCGCTTTTGAAATAATGTAATCAATGTGTTGTCGAAATGAAAGCTCATGGTCGAAAATTACACCAAGATCTGATATTTCGGCAACCAAATTATTATCAAATTATTAGTGACTCAAGACAACTTTGTCTACAGATTATAAAATGAGTAGTACGTAGAACAAACTGCTGATGGGTCACTTTGTATGGGAGATACCCTCAGTTTTTATCCGAATGAGCTGATTTTTGGTGGGTGGGGTGACTATGACCACCAATCGCAACAAACCAAAATTTAGCACTCTGCTCCAATTTTGGGGGAGTTATGGACATGCCGTTTTGACAAATACAAATGGGGGGATAATGGGTGTACTTGACCGGAGCGACTCAATGTTTGTTTAAAATGATCTTGAACATATTGTGAATACGTATACAAAATTTTACGGCTGAAATAGCATTCTTTAAAAAGTTATGGAGCTTATTTAAAAAAGGTCCAAAATGAAGAAAATTAATGGAAAAGAAAGGCTTTCGACTATGACACTGCATTTTAATGAAGCTAATGACTTTGTCCAGCACTCAAAATAGGATTGCACATTTGGCTAAGCTGGCCCTTCCATGTACTTTTACTTCTAATCATGTCGAATATTCCTGAAAACTGAATAGTATCTGATTTTCGGTATTAGTAAAATTCATTTTATATATATTTTTTAAATAATCCGCATCCGCATTTGCAAATTTTATGACATCCGCATCCGCATCCGCAAATTTACATTTTCATTGATCCGCATCCGCATCCGCTAAACCACATCCGTTACATCCCTACTTTGAACTGACAAATGTATAAAGTTGAGAAAAGTTGCTTCTTTATGTTAGCTTTCGAACAACATATATGAATTAGGGTCTTAGGATTTGGAAAATTACAAATCTTAGCTTTAATTGGGAAAAGAGTTATTTTATGTAGAATTTTGAGCAGTTTCAGAAAGTTAAGTCAAATCTTGGATTAAATATTTGGGAGCGTGGAAAATAGTGATTTTGCTAGCGTATAGATGACATTTTTTGCAAATTTTTGGCAGGTTTTTCGTACAACTTATCTAGTTCAAGGCCGCAGGATGTGTTTGTGACATCCTATTTCCAGATCTGCTTTTTTGTTGAGGTAATGAGATCAGCATTAGGGATGAGCATCGAACATCGATGTTTCGAAAACATCGATGTTTTTGGTCCGATGGTCGATGTTTTCACCATCGATGGTTTGTGTTTCGATGGTCGATGGTTTTCACCATCGATGGTTTTCAACTATCGATGTTTCTTTCCTCAACATATTTTTTTTTACAACTCAACTTTGTCTTCATAAGTGTATGCGAATACCTTCAAACAGCCCAATCAGAAAAAAATGTGAATCCATCGTAACATACAACATGCAATCCATCTATCGTGAACACTGTACACACAAAAAGGAGTGTCTTTCCTTATACGCCCGGTAAGGCATAGTTTCCAAATGTGGGTTCGCCCTGAAATATTTTCAACCTTTCCTCACTGTTTACGTTGAAATTTAAAGAGGTGCGGTAGGTGTGCTACAATTTCATCCAGGTGATTCCAGATATACAATTTCGGGGCTTTAGAACTTTGTCCCTCAAATAAATCTCAGCCCAAGATGTTCTTATCCAATAACCTGAAAGATGCGAGTTATAGTGCAACGTTGCAGATAGCTTGCAAGTTCGGCTAATACTAAAAAAAATTTGGACCAAATTTCGGAACAAAACAATTTCACGAAAAGGCCTAATAGGCCAGTGTAAATCGACATTAACCTCAGAATAAATGGAATACTACCGTTCTTTCGCTTATCTGTTTTAGAGTATTACTGGCTATATAAATCCAGATTTACAACCCTGGGGACCCTGTGCTAATTTTCTGGCGAGCGAAAAAGAGCCATTTTTTGCTCTTTTTTTACATTTCCAACAATATTTTTGTAAAAATTATGTTGGAAAAAAACCATGATCAGCATTTTGAAAGTAGACAAAATTTCCAATCCAATGATATCCTAACCACCTTTGTAGGTCAAATATTAACGGAGATACAGGTTTTCAAAAATAGGGTATTTTCCACAAAAAAAGTGAATTCTAAGCTTATGTTGTTTGCCGAAACGACATTTCCTTGAAATTCGCAATTTTTTGGTAAAAAATACCCTATATTTAAAAACCTGGAATTCCGTCAATATTTGGTTAGGATATCATTGTATTGGAAATTCTGTCTACTTTCAAAATGCCAAACACAGTTTTTATCCAAGATAATTACTTTCAAAAATATTGTTGAAAATGTAAAAAAAGAGCAAAAAATGGCTCTTTTTTCGCTCGCCAAAAAATTAGCACAGAGTCCCCAGGATAGCAAATCTGAATTTATATAGCCAGTTATACTTTAAAACAGATAAGTGAAAGAACGGTAGTATTCCATTTATTCCGAGGTTAGGCCTTTTTTTGTAAAGTTTTACTGGCGTATAATGTTTTCCTCCACAAAAAAGGATGCCTTAAGCAAATGTAACTCAAATAATGGTCGGCGATTTTTTAAGCGCGCATAAGCCACTGACTTCTTGACAAGTTTTAGTAAATTGTTGAAATGAGTTCCAACAGCTCGAATTTGTGCTGCCACACATTTTTTTAATTAAGTAGTTCGACCTGGCCGCGGGCCGCGAGTTTGACATGTCTGGCTCTATGCGGTGGGTTGTGGGTACGATACGAATGCGTTTTATGCAAAACAACGCAGGGCGAAGAGTTACATTCTGGTGGGTGGGGGAGGCAATGAATGAAAACCATAAACTAAACCATATACCTATTTAATCAGCTTAATTTTTGGTATTAAAGTGATTATTTTTTTGAGTACTCAAAACATCGATGTTTTTGGTTCGATGTTTTCTTACCATCGATGGTTTCGTCTCGATGTTTTTTCGATGGTAACCATCGATGTTTTTCTTTCGATGCTCATCTCTAATCAGCATCACGCTCAGCAGTGTTACTTATCCCCATAAAGGGGTACTCGTTTAATATCTGAGTGAGATCCTAGTCCGTCTCAAGCTCGTGAGGACCATAGAGCTATATAGTAGTAGAGAGGCGGAAATGTACGAAGCCCATACAAATTGACAGGTACAAATGGGACGGGAAATTTTCAGAGATGGGAGAGTAAGAATACCGCTCTGAGAACGAAAATATAACAGTACGTGATACGCAACGTCAAATCTGACAACCATTCGCGCAGGCAGTAACAAAACGTTCAGTTCGGTCGGGAGAACTTTTTAAAAATAACAAAAACGCGACGAGTTTCATAAAATTTGATTATTTATTTTCGTACCGCGAAAGTTCGTGAAAAAGATTTGTGCATTTCGTTCGTAGTTCGTGACTTGTATACGTACGCATAACAGCAGTGAACTTCGCGTGTGGCCAAAATGAAGTGTATTGTGTTCGGATGCTGCAATACCTTTGGAAGACAACCCATTGCAGTTTAATTTCACATGTAGTAATAATGCAAATCAATTGTGTGTGCTTTTATATATTTTTATCACCCTTTCACAGAAAAAAACAGGAAAAAACGCAATCACAAAATTGTTGTTTTGATTGCTTTTGATTGTTTAGATACGGAATGTCAAAACAGTTTTTTTTCCAGTGGCGGAACAATAATTTTTAATGAAGTCGACAACAAAAATTATTTTAACCGCAAAATCCAAGATTAAATAGAATATTTGAACAATTTAAAAGCCACCTTCTTGATTTTGGTTTTGAAAACGTTTATTATAAATTTTAATTAACTTCCATGAACTTTTTATATGTTCGGATGCATTTAGGTCAAAACCGTCTTAACGTAGGCTTAAATGTACTCGGTAAAGATGACGGTTTTAGTCGAAATGCATCCGAACATATAAAAAATTCATTGAAATAAATTAAAATGTATAATAAACGTTTTTAAAAGCAAAATCAATAAGGCAATTTTTTTTTTAAATACATAAGCTGCAACTTTAATTCCGCCAAAGTTGGTCCCAAGCCCAATTATGAAAGGAAGAGGGGAGTTGACAGCTTTCCAGTAAATATACTAGTAATATCTCTAAAGAAGCAGAACGACCGCGAGGACAGAACAACCTAAACATAAAGTTATCGCGTCGAATTTATTATCTGGTATCGATAAAAATTTTAGCTGAACTGACAGACACCCGGACGGACGGATATAGCTTACGATGACTATACGACACAATGAAAATGATTTAGCATTAGAAGAAATGATGAAAAGACTTAAAAAAAACTACATCTGTGACATTAAAAAAAAAAACAATTTGTTTGTTTTGTTTAGAGGGGATTAACATGTAGAATACAAGTACATCCTACGATGCGATTTCAATTTCATGACATTCGATTTATTCTGGTAAGCGGTAATTTAGTGGTTTTAGTAAATCCTGCCAGTAGTAATTAATCGAGTCGAAATGCATCATAGAATATACTTGTATCATTCCAATTACAGTGCAATATGGTTCGACTGTAAAGTAAATCTAAGATTTAGTAAATCTTGTGGAGTCTGAATCGCCAGTAGAAATAGAATGGACGCAGTAACAGCACAATAGCAGTAGCGCGCAATTTCAAGCACAATGCTTTTTGAATAATTGTTGTTGGAAACCTCCTTATTCACATAGACAATTACGGATGGAATTTCATGTTTTTGATGTAAAAATAAAAACGCCTTAATCCATTTTCGGATAAGACCCAATTTGCAGTTTGAATAAATAAAGTTTGTGTGCCCAAAGTATGGAATTTGCGTTTTATTTTTTCCGTTAAGCCTAGTACTGACCTCGAGAGTGAAATTTTTCGCCGCTGCGATTTTTTCAATGAAAATGTATTCTTACTGTCGTGGAATATGTGGGGAATTCCATAAGCTACAATCCGAAAACAATTGCATATTTTATGTATTTTTTTCCGCTTCCACGGTTATTTCATCGTGAAATGTCAAATGACCGGGGAATCGAAAAATAATACATAAAATGTCCGAGGAGAATTATGGAACCGGTCTCGGATTGTAGCTCATGGAATCCCAAGCAACAATTCGTTTGCTTTAAAGAAGCATCGTAGCAATTAATAGTACCACAAAATTCATTTATCGTGTGACATCGCTTAAAGTAATATTTTGATCCGATAAAACATCCTTAAAGTATTTTCCGGAAAGCTTCTATCATCATTATGGAATAAATTTAAAGATGGTGGTATAAAACTTCGATAAAACTGTCTCTAAACGTTAACCTAAAAAAAACACTCCTTTAAATACTACACTCTTGTGTTTATTGGATGATACAGCACACATATGCAATAGTGTCTCTAAGAGCGCTTATATACCGGTTCGTAATTTAAACTATCTTAAAGCATTTTTGGAGATAGTACCTTTTCCATAGGGTGTATATACCGTCCTATAGTCTAGTTCGCGTATTAACTTCCTTCTTTTTATTCGAATTGGTTGTGGAATTTGCAGATGTTTAGAAATGGTTTATCTGACATTTCGATTATTTGGACAATATTGTGATTGGAATTTGTTAATCTCGCGTTTTTTTCTAATCATGAATTTCATATAAACTTTGTAGCGAAACGAAAATCGAAAACGATATCATTCCAGTAACAAGACGACTTCGCCCTTCCTGGATAAAATTCAGAGACAGTCGCTTATTCCCCACCGTTTGTGACATATTCCACGACAGTAAGGCTTCATGCACACGACGCGAAAACGGCTCGCAAGCTCGACACATCGAAATGCATTGGCTCTTATGGGAAGCTCACGACAGCGAGAGCCGTGCCGCTGTCAAATCACAACTAGCGAGACGTGTTTTCAGATATCGTGCACCACAATCCGCAAATTCACGACTCGCGAGCCGTGTTTTGACTGTGCATGGCTCTCGCTTGCTGTCGCTCGTCATGAGCTTCCCATAAGAGCCAATGCATTTCGATGTGTCGAGCTTGCGAGCCGTTTTCGCGTCGTGTGCATGAAGCCTAAGTATCCATTTTTATTGATAAAATCCCTGGGCGAAAAATTTCACTCTCGATCTTAATTCAGCCCTTTACCTATGATGTTACCTATGATGCTGTTCCAAAAAGTGTTTTTCACTATTAACAAGAATTTCACCAATAAAATTTAATTCTATAAATTCAAAAATATCCCGCCAAATCATTGCCCCCTAAAATAATTATTACCGACGCCCATATCGTGGCTGTCACTAGCTGTTCCGTTATTTTTCTCTCCCATGAATTATGTGTCTCTCATTACTCGTCCCATTCCATACGAAACATCTCCTATCCTTCTATAAGCTCCCTCATCTAATGTGAGGACAGTTCTGCCATATTTTGCTTGGTTACATCTGAAATTTAAAAAATCATTGCACAATTTCATACAATGGCATAACCAAGGAATATATGGCAGACCTATGCAAAATAAACAAAAATTATATTACAATTTAGGTGCTTAAGTCAATAGCCAAAATACATAGAACTGCTCAACGTGTATACTGCTAGCCAAGCCACAATTATCGCCGGGAGGTCTGTCTTACAACCTTTTAGCGATTCTGGATTATTTCACAATTCCTTGTGACAAAAGCAAAATAGTAACTTGACTAGAAATAAATATGTTCTTGCGTTCAGTGCAAGAGAAAAATTTACTACAGAAAAGTTAACCCATTCCCCGCCAACACATTTTTTTTTCGAATTACATCCTGAAAATTGGTATTTACGGTAAAGAAGCCACCCTGAATCCAAAACCGTTTACCATTTTTTCCTACGTGCCTCCGTTCTCCCGCAAAGGCCTGATGCCATATGGCATCATTGGCGGGAACCCATTACAATTTTTTTTATTTTCAATTAAGATAAAAACGTTGAAATTTTTTTGGAAAAACACTTTTTACTTTCTTTAATTATAATTCTGAGCTTGTGTGAAATTTTAAGAAGCATTTAACACATAATCCTGTATCACATTTGATGCATTTAGTCCGAGTTTGGCTTTTGCAGGGCGGATATGCACATCTTCTTCGATTGCATTTCGCAACATAATGGCCAATTCCATCATACGTGCAACATTCGGAAGACTGTGGTATGTGCTACCCAAATCTGATGAGCCACAGTCGTACAATAGTAGGTTGCAGTTGCAATATCCCTACGGAACTGCATTTGGGTGACTTCCCCGACTTTATTTGTAATATCCAAGCATTTTCATCATCCGACATGATAGGTTCAAGATATTCAACCGCCTCATGTAATTTTATTCTGCATAAATATGCATGAAAAAGAATGGATTGAAATTGCTTTCTTTAAAAAAATAACGGATAAATGCTCATTGTGGAAATTGAATTTTGGTAAGTTACTTTTACACACTTTTTTTTGCTCTGTACCGAGACAAGCCTTTCGAAGTACTGACTCAAAGCTTTTGTGGACAAATATGTCCTTCAAACTCCTTGAAATTCAAAAAAAGTCAAGATGAAAAATTATCACGGTTGATTCAGCGCTTGAAAATAATGTTGCGTATACGCAACTTTGAGCGTTTACAGGGTGTAGTGTGCATGCATATAGACCACCCAGAGTAAAGGATGATGCACACTTGAGAGCAACAAGGATAATTCCGAAAAAAGTCCCATTGTTGAGACCAGATACGTCAAAGGAGTAATTTGACTCTTTGACGAGGTCTCGTACGTGTCTGAGTTTATTATTTAGTGCATCGTATGTTAGTCTCCTGGATGGAATACACGTCCATATTTTAAAGGTGTTTGTGGGTGCGCTTTAGAAAATGATGCATTTGATTGTGAAAACGATCATCGGACTTGGACTCTAAATCCTCAGAAACGAATTTTCAGCATAAAATTAATTTTCACAAAGTGAAAATTATTAAAAACGCAGTAAAACATATTGAAAAAATATAAAAAAAAATAAAATTAAAAATAAATTTTTTAATATGTTTCCGCCAATGATGCCATATGGCATCACTAAAATGTATTTAGTGTTACTACCTATAAAACTACCGTTATTGCAAATTTTTTTTTGCTATTCTAATCTATGCTACTCTGGCTTTTGTTTAACACAAATTGTTCTGAGAAAATCAGGTCGCAAGTATATGATTTTTGAAATTTTGTGGAGTCTTACCCGCAAAAATCGCATTTTAAAAAAAAAATTCACGACACTTTTTTTTTCTGCTCCCAATGGCACAAATCTAACTAAATACTAGCCAGGAACATTGGAATAGATAGAAGAAACATTACTTAGTATAACAAAGAAAAAAACAATGTTGAGGATGTTACAGGGTGTCCGTGGCGCGCTCCCAAATATGAGGCTTTTACTGATGCCATATGGCATCATTGGCGGGGAATGGGTAAGCAAACATTTACTTAGTAGCTCTGTTCTAACAAAACTGCCCTTAAATGGAAAAGGTTTCTGATCCCATACTTGTTGACTTCAGACCATACCGTCGAGTGAAGCCTGTACCAATAGTTTCATAAACTTTTCAGGGTTCATACATTCACTACAAAGGCTCCCTTTACCCACTGTAGAAATCCTTGAAACATTTTTGGATATCTCGACACCATCATGAAATATGTATTTGGAAAATGGCTTTATACCAACTGACAAGTATCTAGCTGTCATTGTCCCGCAACTTCTTTTATTGTTTTCTTTTCTTCAATGAGACACATGTGACTCACAAAAGAGTACTGGATATACCATCGCATGTATCTCGTAGATAGTGAGGTATTTAGAACTTATTTTAAGATATTGCTGATGCGAAACCTGCGTTACATAGCAAGAAAATATTTTGTTCTTTATGCGTTTGCCCCAGTGTTACTGTACCGGGAAACTCCCAACGTTGCGTGAACGCATCACCTATATTTAACACATGCTCCTGCAGCAAGGATCAACCTTTTTCCAAAACTAAGTTAAACTAAATCATTAGCAATTGTTTGCCGTATAGAAAGTGCATTTGGATATTGATTTTAAGATATTTAAATATTTTTAAAATTGTTACAAAAAATGTCCTAAAAAACATGTTATTCCTTTCTCTTATATCCTCAAGGACCCAATCGCTGATTCACTATAGCAAATATGCAGAAATAGAGCCAAGAAATGCCCATTAAAAATTACATGATCCCTTTTCCATTTCAATTTAAATTTGGTGGTGTTTACAGAGGTCAAACTTCGTGTTGCGTATACGCAACGCTGGGAAGAAATGGGTTAAGACCAAACAGCTGACATTTGACAGTTTTTGCGCATCTTTGACTCACCTTTGTCGGCTTATTTTTTAGATGTGATGGATTTTATCACAAAAGATGATTATTTCTTTGCAAAATCTTTTCTCGTGATGAGAAAAACTCTCATATTTGGTTTGAAAAAACAAATTCCCTCATATTTCCCCTATGCGTCCGCTATCTACATTTGATTAATCTAAGCTCTATCCCGTGTAGCGTAGTTGCACGCGTGAACTTTACCTGGGTAAGTGTCATTTTTTTTATATGAAGTTCTACCCAAACCTGCACGGGATAAACACAATAAAACGTGCCTAATATAAAGTTGACTTCAACGGAAAATGGGTGCATTCCGACCAAGGACACACTTGCCCCGCTTATTAGAATTTATCAAAACATTTTCATAACTTATCGCAGGGGTGTTAGTAGAGTGATTTTAGCTGAAAAATGATGAAACCCAAACATCCAAAAAAAGAGCTGACTTTTGATGCCAAATTGTTCTATGGCCTGATCGCATTACGTAGTAAAAAGTTAGACTTTTTTGCGCATCACATTTGGGGGGAGGGGGTGGCAAAGGGGTGAAATTATGATTTTTAGCCAATATCTTGTTAACTGTAATATTTGCAGCAAAATGTTCTGAGGACACAAAATTTCCTTTCTAATGATATATTATATCATATACTTCTCTTGGCAGATTATATACCAGACCTAAAAACATTCGGTGTAATTTAAATTTTTTGATAGTTACATTTGGCGCTCTAGCTCCTGAAGTAATTTAATTGGAGCCGTGGTAATTGGGATAACTGTTCCTAACAATATATAGCTGTCCCACACGGAGACTCGGGCTGCCCCCACAAAGCATTCCCCTATAGCCCCTATTAACATTTAAAAAAAAAGACATGCCTGTAACTTATCGCCGAATCACAGCAGGCTGGAAAAATTTTGGTAAACGTTAAGCCTAAGTCCCATTAGACCCTCCACCAAATATTACTTCGATCTGATCAAAACAAAGGGTACCTTCCATACAAAATGACCCGAAAATTGCCTTCGAGCAAAACTTTAATTTTGGTTGACTTGTTCCCTTATTTCTTAATAAACTAGTGGCATTGAATTTGAATAATTTGTATGGGAAGTACCCTTTGTTTTAATCCGATCGAACAAAACCACAGAAACCTCTGTGCATCTATGTGGGTACGATTTATGGTTCGTCAATGTTTGTGTCCGTGAGGTCTAAGGACAAAAACATAGCTGCTGCGATAGGGTTTTCCCACAGCGGGGCATTGAAACAAGTGACCCACATCATGAGGAGTACCATTGCAGTTTGGACAGATGTTTTGGATGTCCGGGTTTATGCGAGAAAGGTACGAATTAAGGCGTGAACAAAAGCCCGACCGAAGTTGAGCTAGTGTTACTCTAGTGGCTCTCGGGAGCCTAATCTCCTCAGGCGAAATTGGTGGTGGGCGATCTGAGAGGACTCTATTCGCACTTAAACTCGCGATAGACCGATTCACTTCTTCAGTGTGGATCGCTGCAATGGCGGCTCGGTATGTAACTTTATCGTAAGGGTCCCGTTTGTATCCCTGAACCTCTCTCTCAAGGTCTCGTAGACCACGCCTGACATGTCGTGGTGGAGGAATTCGGTCCATGAGATGATTATTGGGAGATTGTGATCAGGTATTGGCATCAATTTTGTCTCCTGATGTAAGTGATCCTGGGCAGACATCAGAAGGCAACCTGTCGCGATGCGTAGAGCGGCATTTTGGCAGACCTGAACTTTGGACCAGTTTGTGTCACATAGACTATGTGTCCAAACTGGGGCTGCATAATCAGCGGCCGCTCGACCCACCGCTTTATAAGTAGCTAGCATGGTTTCTTTATCTTTGCCCCAGGTGCTACTAGCTAGAGCTTTTAGGATGTTGTTCCTACTGCGCATTTTTTCACAGACTGAAGCTGCATGATTTGCAGACATCATCATGTTCTCTAGGTGAAGCCCGAGAATTTTGGGGTTTTTAACAGTACGGACAGAATTGTTGCCAATACGTATATCCATCTCCCATCTGATGTCCTCCCACCAAGTGGTTAGAAAAGTCGCAGAGGGTTTGGACGCAGAGATAGTGAAGTTTCGGCTTTGGAAAAATGCCTGTAATCGTCCTAGACAGCGATTAATTCGGAGGCGCATTTCATCCTTATCATTCCCTGTGGCGAGTACGGTGCAATCGTCAGCATAGGAAATCACCTCGATTCCTTCAGGTGGTGTGGGAAGGCCGGACATGTAGATGTTGAACAGAGTGGGGGAGAGTACCCCTTCCTGTGGAACACCTAATTTGATTTTCCTAAGCTTAGAACGTTTGCCTCGAAACTCGGTGAAGGAGTGACGACCAGCTAGATAATTGGCAATTCAACGGATCTCTTGTGCAGGAAGATGCATATTCAACAGGTTTGCTAAGAGCATTGAATGATTGACCTTATCGAATGCACTTGATAGGTCTATTGCCACCAGAATAGTTCTGTGACAACGACTGCGTTGATTTAGCCCATCACGAATGCGTTGATTTAGCCCATCACGAATGCGTTGATTTAGCCCATCACGAATGCGTGTAGTGATCGCATCGAGGGCAGTGGTGGTACTATGCATCTTCCTGAAGCCATGCTGGTGAGGTTCTAGCTTCGCATGTGCAACAAGAGTGGGGTGAATAAGGGCCTCCAGCGTCTTTGCGACAGGAGAAAGTATCGTAATGGGGCGGTAGGATTCCCCGAGATTTGCGCTCTTCCCTGGCTTGAGACAGGGAACAATTCGACCTGTTTTCCAGATTTCAGGGATGGCAAGCGTGGACATCGACAAGTTAAAGGCGGCCGTGAGATACTCAATGGCTGGAAGGTCGAGATGTTTCAACATGGTCATCGAAATGCCATCTGGTCCGAGGGCTTTGGAGTTTTTAGCATTCTCGATGACTTTTTTAACCTGGTCCGCTGTAAAAGATGGTATGGTGTCAACATTCCGGCTGCGAATCCGTCTTCTAGGCACGATTTCAGTATCTGCGGCGCCAAATTTTGATGATGCCATTTCATCAATATTGACCTGAAACGACCGAATCTGCAATCCTTTTTCGCGAAATCGTAACGGTTCTCCAGATATTCAATGTCAAACTTTGACATTTATATGAGGTAGTTCCGTTTTTAATGTGAAATCGGGGGTATTTTTACTACATATTGATGTGAATTAATAGCATTGCACCGAAAATAACATTTTAAATTTGATTTGCCTCCCTGTCTAGCAAATTTTACAATTCTTGCTCGCAACTATATTTCGACTTTTCATATTACATATTAACATCTTTAACATCTTTGCCAAATTGGTAAAACTTACTATTCAAGTGGAACTGATTAACATTAAAACGTCAATTTGATGGCATCAAACACTTTCCGCAATGTGTAAAGCGGAAATGTCCCCTTTTCTTATCAAATTACTTAACTGGATTCATAGAAAAGTCAAACTTTGACATTGAATATCTAGAGAACCGTTACAATTTCGCGAAAAAGGATTGCAGATTCGGTCCTTTCAGGCCAATAATAATGAAATGGCATCATCAAAATTTGGCGCCACAGATACTGAAATCTCCCCCTGAAGAGGATCGCAGGTTTTTGTGTTGCCAAATTCAATGGCGTTGTTGCCCTTTTCTTATGGATACTGTTGTCAACTAAAGACACGATTTTCTCCACCTCTTCCGTCTGAAACATATTAAATTTTCCCCAGGTGTTTTCAGCCATTTTCGTACATCTCCGCAATCACAGCAACATTCCATTCATTGAGAATGACATGACATCAAAGAAAAACAAATTAGGCTCCGCAACAAATACATAAATTTGTTTAGATTTTCACTATTTATTCTGTACAGCGTTTTAAATATACTTAAATATAACATCCTTCTTATCAGCTATCGTTTGTAACTCTAATGTGACCGGACACTGGAGCCAGGATGCCAACAACTCTTCCGAATAGCCTGAAATTAAAATTTCCATCAAATCATAATTCCTAGCACACCAAATTTCCACACTTTACGCACCTATCAGAAAATACATTTTTCTCGCCGGTACTCCTTGCCTGATAAGAGCCGACACTCGAATATGATTGAATTGTCGCTTGATAATAACTTCCGAACACACCAGTGAGTGCCAAGTGCCAGTCATAAAACGACGAATGAAAATATCCTCAACAGCCGTCTCAGCCGGTCGGAGACCATCCGCAAGATTGGCTAAAAGAATACCGGGGGAAAAAAGGTTATGTGAGCAAAATTATTAGACAAATAGTAATATGTAGACTATCAAGTCCTTACAGGTGTTCCACGAATTCCATGATTTTCGATGGGCAATGTAATGCGGAGGATTTGCCATTTCATAGGTCAAAGGACGATCTCGTTTTTGGGTCACTTTGTATCGGCCCGATTGTACTTTCAAATTCACGGCACTGGTTTGAATCCATCGCTGGCATGATGGCAGAGTGCGAGCGGTGTTTTGTGCAATCTACAAGGCAAGAAGTGACATTAAGTTTGTTTGAGGATTTGTTAAGTAATTTGATGAAAATATACCGAACTCACAGCGCGCAGCATTTTGACAGAAAGTTGATTGTCCGTGGCTGTCAATTACATGTGACATTTGAAATTGTAGTAGATTCGAGAGTTTGTGATTTGTGGTAACAGAAGAAAGGGTACTCCCCAAATAATAGTGGCGGTTTGAACGAATATGTTCGTTTCGTATTTACTTTGAAAAATCAGGAAAAATCGGACAACTCGCATAAATTCCATAACTATGGGGGCAGCCACACACGCAATCCATGGATTCCCGGAATCCAACGAAACTCTATACAGGGTGTCCGGAAACTGCCGCATAAACGCACCGGATTGTGATTCCTCATGTGATTTCCAGCAAAAAAGTTGTACGGAACATACCCCCTCAGCTTAACCCCTTAGCTGCCACAGGCCTTTAAAGATTTTTAAAAAAATCATTTTCTTGCACAACTGAAAGCCTAATATCTCCAAAGCTAGACCAGCTAGAATAGTGAAATAAAATGATAGTTACAGTCAACAAATTTACCTATAAAATAATACTAACCACATCAAAATTGGATAAGAGGTTTGATTTTTACAGAGCTTCAAAATTAAATGTGCGTGATTTGACCCAAAAACAATCTTCTTTTCCATCACAATTTTCTCCAACTTCGGCCAAGGTGAGGTGCTTGTACGATTTTTTTCAAAACTGGCGCATAGTCTTACAATCAAATCTTTCTTACATCATTTTAATCTATCTCCAGTACTTCTAACCATTTTTATACGTAAAGTGTAGAAAACTAGGGTTAATTTCAGCTCGAATTCAATACAATTCAATTCACACTGCCCCTAAAGATCTGCAATTGGTAAAATCTATTCAAAATATGTCGAAATCGAGCCAAAATTAACCCTAGCTTTGTGCACTTAAGGTACTAAAACTGTTAGAAATAATGGAGCTAGAATAAAATGATGTAAGAAAGATATGATCGTAAGACTATGCGCCAATTTTTAAAAGAATCGTACAAGCACCTCACCTTGGCAGTAGTTAGAGAAAATTGGGATGGAAAAAAATATTGTTTTTGGGCCAAATCACGCAAATTTGACTTTGAAGCTCTGTAAAAACCAAACCTCTTATCCAATTTTGATGTGGTTAGTATTATTTTATAGGCTAATTTGTTCACTGTAATAATCATTTTATTTCACTATTCTAGCTGGTCTAGCTTTGGAGATATTAGGCTTTAAGTTGTGCAAGAAATCAACTGGGGAATCATAATCCGGTGCGTTTATGCGGCAGTTTCCGGACACCCTGTATAACAAAAATGACTCTTTCCCAGCTGCCTTTTTTATAAGAATTTTCGTTGGACTTCCTGGAATCCATGCATTCCATGTATGGGCTCCACTATAAAGTTATTGTCAATTGTCACTTTCCGAGAGATGGCGATGGGAACACCAAGTCTGATCCGGATCTATGCGTTTACAGAACAAAATAGAGAACGGTTCGGAAAACGCGGCACGGTATGGTAACGTTGTGTTTCAGAACCTTACCTATTGGTGATCTGTATCGTTGACCTTAAATTGTCGCGGTTACGATTGTCCGCCAGTTTTTGCAGCATTTGGTGGACGTCTTCTACTGATTTCTCCAAAGGAGTATACTCAGCCGTCTGAAATTTGCTCTAGCTATCTGGTAATTGCTGCCACGATGAATTGTGCTCTTGCAGGAAAATGCATATTGCTTCTTTTTGGTAAAATGTTTTAAGTGGGCATATCCGTGTACATAACTTTTAGCAGAGCTATCTATCCGCGTACATAACTTTTAGCAGGGCCCTCAACATTTGTAACGCAGGACTCACCGAACTGCTAAAGGTGAACTGAGCTCTTTAGGCCATACAGGCGGCTCAAAATTAATAAAAGAAAGGGAGCTTCCCTGTTAGCTAAGCAGCACATGCTTTCTCAAGTACCTTTAAATGCTCGTGGGCCCAGATTTTATTGGGCCCTGGCCGTCTTTATACGGTGAGCTCCCATGGCGACAAAAATTCAATTCAAAATTTAGGGACTCCTTACTGGTGCACCTTGTACCTCGGAACGGGCCGGGGAACCACATACTAAAAGTGTGTTTTTTTGGTTATCCCGTGACGTACTTTAAGCCACATGAACAACATCACAAACACGACGGCACAAATAACGGGTATACTTATCCGTTTTCATGAGCATCGTCGGGCTCGCGCTATTCTGGCATTCGCCGAGGGTACGCAGGTGCGACAACAACATTTCGAAAACCTATGTTTATAATCTATATATATAAAAATGGTATAACTATAAATATGTGTCATCAACGACCTCAGGATTATATCCTTTAGAAATGCCATTCGAGTGATCAAAATATTGTTGCAACAGATATCCAGAAACATCGAAGCTGCCCAAAACAACCTTTGGGGGTCAAAACTGGTACGTTGAAGCATCAATTCACGTCGGACAGAGAAAATTAATAAGCGAAAAGGCAAAAAAATCGGATAATTGGTCTGAAATTGTGATGTTTACATCCTGATGGTCATTTCCTGACCAAATACAGGACTTTAATTATCAAAATCGGAGTCTGCGCGTTTGAATTATTACACGGCCATTCAAGAATTATTCAATTTTACACAAAAGAACGAAAAAAAGTTCCAAAATTGTCACTTTGAATTTGACAAGCGGTTGGTTGAGTTGCCATATTAAAAATCAAAACTGGACGCACACCCAAATGGCGATCATTTTGGATGTAATGACAGCCGCCAGTTGGCGATGTTGGCCATCAGTCTCGAT
Organism: Microchrysa polita; assembly: GCA_949715475.1. Classification (NCBI taxonomy): domain Eukaryota; kingdom Metazoa; phylum Arthropoda; class Insecta; order Diptera; family Stratiomyidae; genus Microchrysa; species Microchrysa polita. The sequence goes on from OX454421.1 coordinate 9,395,398, forward strand.
GGACCTTAAAAGGGTGTATATCTTGGCTACTTTAAACCGGTTAAAACCGATCAACTAAACAGTGAAGCGAGATTTAACATAAATTCAGCCGTATACCTTATGGCATAGGTATGCGGTCAGCATAAGTGACAGAACCGCCAGAAATTGGGCTAATAGGTACTTTCGGCATGAGTTAGTCGACATCTAAAGCAGTATTCTATTCTATTCATCTATTGATGATAAGGTGTGTTTTTTTGGTTATCTCGTGTAGGTTTGGGTAACGAAACTCCATATAAAAAAATGCCAGCTGACCCACCTGTCATTTTTTAATATGAAGTTTCGTTACCCAAACCTACACGGGATGTAGTAAAAAACGAACCAATTGTGAAGGAAGCTTTTCTATCGTCTGGCGAAACATTTGTGGACAGACTACAGCTAGGTACGAGACCATTTATCAGTGATGATACATGGTCTCTGATAACTGCACGGAAGAGGATTAAAGAGCAAATAAACAAGGCTGTTGACAATTCAGTCAAGCAACAACTGAGAACCGAGTGAAGTTCTCTTCAAAAAAGAGTGCAAAGGAGCGTTAGATGTGATAAATGCAACAACATCAACCCATTAGCTTTGCAGGAAGAAGATGCGGCTTGCCGTGGTGACAGTGGAACCCTTTACAAGCTCATAAAGCCACTGACTGGCAAATCTTTTACCAATGAGCATCCTGTAAAAGATAAAGACGGGTCTCTGCTAGTCACAGATGAACAACAACTGCGCCGATGGAGAGAGCATTTCATGGAGGTTCTTAAAAACAACTTTAACCGTTCAAGCCCATCTCCACCGGAGGCAGTAAGTGTTCCGCAAATGGCCAGAACTAACACCGGCGTACCATCCAAGCTGGAAATAACTAAGGCCCTTCAATCATTGGAAGCAGGGAAGGCAGACGGTATCCCGATGGAATCTTTGAAAGCGGACATCAACGCTACAGCGGATATTCTTCTTCCCCTCATCCAAGAGTGTTGGACAACCGAGACTCTCCCTCAAGAATAGAAGAAGGGCGTCATTATTAAAGTCCTCAAAAAAATGAAGTTTCAAGGATTGCAATAATTGACGTGGAATCTGTCTCCTCCTTGCAATCTCTAAACTGATGGCCAAAATAATCTTGGACCGGAGAAAACTTTGAACAATGAACAAGCTGGTTTTCATGAGGGTTTTTCATATAGCGATCATATCAACACCCTCCGAATTATAATTTAACAATCCGCTGAATGGAGATTCCCGTTACATCTATTGTTCATTGACTACGAGAAGGTGTTTGACGGCGTTGACCGGGCTTTCATCTGGACAGCCTTACGTAGGAGAGGCATACCAGAGAAACTTATTGCCATCATAAAGTAGTCCTATAACGGAGCCCAATGCCACGTCTTGCACAAGGGCGAATTGTCTAGTCCTTTTCAGGTGAATAATGGAGTTAGACGAGGCTGTATTTTATCACCAATACTGTTCCTTATTACCATCAACGACCTAATCTGCGACGCTCTAGGCGACCATAGAAGTACCTAAGGGTATCAGGTGGAATTTTTTTTTGATTACCTTCAGCAACTGGACTATACCGACTACATTTGCCTTCTTTCATACACAGCAGATCATCTGTCTCAAATGACGGATGCTTTGCATCGTGAAAGCTGAAGTGCTTTAAAAATTAATGCCGCTAAGACGAAATACCTAAACTTGACATCAGAAAGGCAAAGAAACATTCCTATCTCCGGACAGCCGATAGAAAAAATCGAGAACTTTACTTACCTTGGGAGCGTACTAACAGCGGATGGCGGGTCTGATGCTGATGTAGAGTCGCGCATAAATAAAGCCCGAGCAGTATTTTTAAGTTTGTATTCTCGCTGGCAAAACAAAAACATCTTCAGAAATACCAAACTCTGGATCTTCGAAAGCAATGTAAAATCTGTTCTTTTATATGGGTGTTCCACTTGGAAGGTGACCAGTGTGCCTGTCTAGACAGTTTCAATTTTCGTTCGTCTTCATCATTTTGACAATTGAAACTTGAGATGCCTGCGCTATTCAAGAAACGCATTCATTCTTGAACGCGATTGCTAATGTTAAATATAAACAACTCATCATCTATTCATACTATTAATGAAAGAATTTATCATTTATCCGTCCTGACCAAAGCCGCGACACATATTTCCCGATAAATAATGAACAGATGTGGATAGAAGGAGGCATTGATCTCTTCTGTTCACTTGACGCAATCAACGATACGTTCAATATTGAAAGTGGATACGGAGCTTGAAGACGATAGTGAAGACGAAAGCGCACATGTGTGGACATAGCCAGTGATATTTCAACCACAAACTACAAACTTTCGTGAATCAGTGCCTTCGACGCATCCTACACATTCGCTGGCCTGAAGTAATCTCTAATGACGACCTCCTCCAAATTACTGGCCAAAATAGGATAGGCATCTACATGAAAAGGCGGAAGTGGCAGTGGATAGGTCACACACTTCGAAAAGAGCCACAAAACATTGCAAGACAGGCTCTAGATTTGAATCGCCTCAGGGAACCAATGCAAGGCGTCGTGTGGGAAGACCCAAAAATACCTGGAGAAGGGGGAAAAGGCAGAAAGGCAGAGGGAAAATCTATAGGCAAATGGTGGGACCAGCTAAAGGCTATGGCTGCTAATAGGCAGAGGTGGAAAAGAGGCGTAGTCAATGCCCTATGCCCCACTAGGGGTTAAAAGGAACCAGAGAGAGAGAGAAAGCAGTATTGACAGTGACTACTAAATGGCAGCTCGTTAAAAAAAACTGGCATCGCGAGCTGCCATTTGGTATCCACAAGCATTAGCTACCAAATGAAACTGAAAACGACATAGCCAAACTTTTAATTTTGGAAATTTTTTAAATTTAATGATTAAAATCGGACTGTGCGTTAAATTTATTACCCGGCAATTCAAGAATTATACAATTTCATACAAAAAAACGAGCAAAGTTTGCAAAAATATAACTGCTAGTTGGCAGTCAGTCAGTCAGTCTGGATACAGCTTAACACATACACCTAAATTCCACCGGTTACCTTATAACGAAGACTTAACTTTAAAATTAACGTACAGAATGCGTAATTGTCCTAACAGGAATTATTTAAAAAAAAAAAGTCAAAATTTGTAATTAATTTACCAGACCTACTCCTTACATTTACTCCGAACGAGCATTGAATGCACGCAATCAATTCTAGTACCACACAATTAATTCTTCCGAATTGCAGCAGTTATTTGTCGAAAGCTGTCAAAAAGATTTCGATGACATTAAATATCGGAATGTCGGTGGCTGAGTGTGGTGGAATTTCGTGTCCTGTTTCGGTTCATTTAACATTATCCGTGCCAATCCTTCGTCGTTCGATGTATTAAACAATCGCCCCAAAAATGCAGTTCTTCTAGTGAGCTTCAAGTGCGTGTTAAAACGACCCGGCAAGTGCTTCTGAAATTCCCCCCGTTTATCGAATTTAGCCCGAGGGCCTTCCGTGTAAAATTTTGCGGAATCCTAATTGGAGTGAAGTGTCGACAGTTACGTCGTGTGTATGTGATTGTCTCAGATTGTCCTCTGCAGTGTTTTTATTAAGTTTTCAATTTTCTTTCTGCCACGATTACAACGACCCCAAAGTGACGACGAAAATTGTGTGAAAATCCCCATCAAGTGCAAGCGGGCGGAACCCTACATACCGTGCAGCCAGCATGAGGTCTTCTGCATCGCTCGGCCCCATGTCCGAGCTGTCAAGTGGTGTGTGATTATCGCAGTGATTAGGAATCGATACTCATCTCTGCAAGGTACTTGAGTGTAAAACGCTGGCCCGATATAGGCCAGGGCAAAAGATGCATCCACGCGATGTGTCCTTGCCCGATTCATTGGCGTCAAAACAAATACTGCGGACACGTTATTACGTGAGATGAAAGGACACGATTGTTTCGTAGGATTTACTGAAAGGACTTCCCCGTTCAGCCTGCCCCATGCCACGAGAGATGCGGTCTCTTCGGACGTGGCCTAAGGCCTCTGTGTGCCTCCTCTCCTTCCTTTGAATAAAAATCGATGACCACAAGCCCAGTGAATAAATTTTTATTGAACGAAATGAATTGAAAGCGGTTTGCGGAGTAGCCTAATATTTTTATGTAATTGCGGAAAGGGCGCGGAACGAGGCGTTTCGAAGGGTGGCTGGGCTATCCGATCCGCCAGAGTGCAAGATACGGTGGCGGTAAGTTCCCAACACCTGGTTGTACGCGCGTTGATACGTATGAAATGCGGCGAGAATGCGAATCGTTTGGAAGTGTGGTCAACCGGGGCCACCGTTGTTGTACAGCCCATCACCGTCAGTTACTCGCTTGACCTCCCCTCCCCCATATTTCTTCCAGGCGATTTAATAATTTCACACAATTCATATTATGCGCGTGTCGTGGTTGTAACTTTCGCCCTCACCGGAGCAATATGATTATTGTGCGCTGATTGTATGTTTACACCTTTTTGGGGGGATGCCAGGAGATTAGGAGGATTATAAAGTGCGTGCGGAACAAGCAGGAGGGGGTTGGGTCGGTGGGTGGCTGGGAGGTTGTTGATGATGAGATGAATGTTGATTTATGAAGGTGAAGACACGAGTCGTGAATAATTTGTCAAGGGAATTGGAGAAAGCGAGATAAGGATCTCAATTTGTCATGCAAATGGAATTTAATTGAGTGCTGAGTATTTTCATAAATTTGTGGAAATGCGAAATTAGCAGGAATAAATTGTTGAATAAATGAATGAGCACTGAGAATAAGGCGAAGCGGATCCTTCTTTTGAGGAATTGTTAACGAGGTTAGGCTAGATTTAATCATTTCAAGTAATCGTCCTCATTTCATTTGGGTTAAGTTTTAAGGATTTTTGTTTGTATTCAAAGCCATAAACAAGACCTTTGGGAGAAGCAGAAGAAACGAACTTGTAGTCGCTGTAATTAATTATATATGCAGCAAGATTACTTTTCCGCTCTGATCCACTTGTGGTTTTAAAAAGAACTTTTAAAATAACTGCGAAACTATATACAGGCTGAACATTTGCAATTCATATAGAGAAAAGTTACGAGTAAAAGGCAGAATGTTGCCCTTCTGTCATTGCGGAAGTACAGGCTTTCCCTGGTATGTTAACTAACTTTAGTCATTGCTTTATCATAAATGTCTCGTGTAATCGTGAGGTTACGAGGGATTGAATGCATGAAACGTGTGCAATCTGTATGAATCAATTGCAAGAAAACTCCTAGTAGATTTTAATGTGCGAGTTGTGATGTCAACTTTATTGCTTTGATTTTCGAGTCATTCTTGTGTTGATAAGAAAGCAGAAAAAAAGTTTATTTGGAGAATCTGCAGCCGGATTTAGAGATAAAACATTAACGAAGGAAGAGATTGGGAAAATTATCGCATTAAAACAGGAAAATTATTCTAATCGACAAATTGCAACCAAAATTGGACGAAGTGACACGTTAATTGGTAGTTATTTAAAAAATCCGGAAATGTATGACAAAAACCAAAAAGGACGTACAGCAAGATCTACAACATAACGAAAACGTAGGGCAATTAATAAGAAGCCTCGAATTCTGCGTCATCTGCTGCGAAAATAAAAGAAAACTTCTTGCGGTGTACGGACAGTACAAAGAGTCATTAAAACGTGTCCGCAAATAAAAACGGAAAAAACTCACGAAAAAACACTTTTACTCAATCGTCATAAAGTTGATCGTTTGAATTACTGCCGGACTCACATTCATTGGACCGATCAATGGCGTCAGGTTTTCCGATAAAAAAAAAATTTAATTTGGATGGGCCTGATGGTTTCCAATATTTGAGGAAGTCGGAAAGATTTTCATCCCGTCGTCCTAGCGCTGTCGGTTTCGTCATGGGTATGGGCTGCAATTTCCTACCATGGGTTCATTGATTTGGTTATGGCGGAAGGCCGGCAAACCTCTGCGGACTACATTCATCTTTTAGAAGTTCAGAAAACTAACTTCGACGAAAAGTTCAACGGCCAACGATGGATTCTCCGACAGGACAATGCTCCCATACACTCCGCACGTCGTTTAAAGCAATGGTTTGCAGACCAAAACGTAGAAGTTCTGGACTGGGCAGCTATGTCTCCTGATCTTAATATAATTGAAAATTTGTGAGACTGGTTTTCGCGAAAAATTTACGCGAATGGAACGCGGTTCGAAAGCAGGGAAAGACTAATACCGACAATCAAACAGACGTTTCACCAAGTCCCATTAGACTACTTGCAAAGTTTGTACAATTCCTTAACAAAGAGTCTTTTTGAAGTTGTATGCAATAATGAATGCGTATGCGTATATCCGCATTATTATTTTTTTTTTATTATTAATGTAAAAAACAATTAAAAGCATATCAAAAATTACGTAGCGTTTTTGAGTGCGACAATCCTATTGTCGGGGATTGTATACCTAATAATAACGAAGAGTCGCGACCGTCAGTGAACAGATCTGTATTCATTTTGCCTGGGTTGTGTCTCACCCCCTAACATTTTCGGCAAATTTGACCTCAGTGGAAATATGTAGGATTGCGATTTTCGGCATTAATAAATTTACAAAAGAATACCTGTCGATGTTTAAGGATAAAGGCATTTGAAAGTTGCAATATTAAAAATATGTAATTGAATGTACATACTTATTAACAGAGCTATTCGGCATGAAAACATAAAACTAATGTTTAAATTAAAAAATTTAACTAAAAATTTGGAAGCTCAGGACCTTAACATTATTGTCGCCATGAAACTCATTCGCAGTACAACAAAGTCTTATAAAGACATTTAAAAACAAAATGAAAATCAATGCGATAGTGCCAAGCTAATTTTCGTAAGAGAATTAAATATTGGCCCTGAATCGGACTACAAAAAAAAACAGCGAGCTCGTCGTGCTCCGAAAAAATTGGACGAATTATCTCAAACTACAGCCGAAACAGACTTTGCAACATTTTACCGAAACGAGCTCAAAAACCATTTCAAGACATATTTCAAATTCTGTCCGATGGGAAAAATTGCACGATAATCTCAGTAACTGCAGTGATCCAAACTTATTTTTGTATTTCAAAGGAGATCCCTGAATGCCTTCATGCTGAAATTCAAATCCTTCTTGATAATTGCTCCGAGCGTCAAAGTTTTGGGAGATAGCGAGAGAGGCCTTTAAACTAAGGACTGAAAGCTTACAATATTATTCATATTTTGACATGTCCAGTGTCATCAGCTTCAAGCGAACGATCATTTAGTAAATTGAGATTAATCATTAAAGGCCTGAATAGACCTCGGGCGGAATGAAAATGAAATTTTTGTCCGCTGCGATTTTCTCAATGAAAATGCATGCTTACTGTCGTGGAACATGTCGGTAATGATGGGGAATTCCATAAGCTACAATCCGAATATGGTTCCAAAATTTTTCTCGGCCATTTTATGTATTATTTTTCGATTCCCCCGTCATTAGATATTTTCCACGGTGAAATGACCGGGGAATCGAAAAATAATACATAAAATGGCCGACAAAAAATTTGGAACCATATTCGGATTGTAGCTTATGGAATTCTTCATCATTTCCGACATGTTCCACGACAGTAAGCATGCATTTTCATTGAAAAAATCGCAGCGGACAAAAATTTCATTTTCATTCCGCCCGAGGTTTATACTGCGCTTAATGGATGAACGTTTGGACAATTTGATGCTAACGTTTTCTGCGAAGGATATTGAAGATAAAATGGATTTACATCGAATTGTGGAACGATGGTCTAAAATTAAGTTAGGACGCGTCACAACTTAACTGGTTGAATAAAATATCTATATGTATATTCATACAATCCTTCGTGTCTCTGTCTTTGTATTTTTCGATGTTTACATGAACGCTAGAAAATATATTAGTGGTACAGAAATTTCGCAAATAAAAAACAGCAGTTTCGCATAAACTAATTTTGCATATTGGAAATTTCGTTGAAATTCGCTGAATTCAGACAACACACATATATACTAGATACGGTAACGGTAAAACGGGAAACTGCTGCGGCATATACCGTTAATATCGTTACGCTTTTATCGTTTTTCTGTAAAGTTCATTTAAATTATGGGGGCCCGCCGAACCACGAGAAAACTCTCCCTAAAAATCGTATTGCAGAAAACAAAGTTGATTCATCAAACCTCCAACTAAAGTGCTTTCTCGGTGTTCGGCAAGCCATGATGCTCGTGATTCAGCAAACTCTCTGCATTTAACAATTTCTCTGTTCTTATTAACGGAAAACGTCTAAAAAATCTGAGATGAAAAATTATCTCCAGTAATTGACATTTGTGGACAAAAATAAACTTTTTTTGTGGAAAAAGTCCAAATTGGAACATTTCTCATTGATTCGCATAAATTAGCAATTTTTGGCCGAAATTCGCATCTATTTCGTTGTTGTTGTTGTTGTAGCGATTCAAGAGATTTTTTTTTCTCTTGAATCGAAGGGGGTCTTGGCAGCTCTTGGCCGTTTTAACAACGGGTAGCTCCGGGACGATTTACATCGAAGAACCGGCTGCCGTAGGAGCATTTTATGGACAACACAAACATCCATGGGCCACAGTGGGATTCGAACCCACGCACCGGCAACTCAGAGATAGATAGAGTGACATCTCTGCCACTGAGCCACCGAATACCCCTCATTTCTATTGGAAAATCTTATTTCAATCAAACACTGTATTTTATACTTTCATAATTTTCTTTTTATTGATATATGTTTCTTTCTTAAGCTCAGCTCAAGAACTAAACTATAGCTCTTTCATAAACTTATAACCATGCAGGCAAATATCTAAGTATGCATATAGTATGCATCTCAAACTATGCAATACAGTTTACGACTAGTATTGTAAACAAAAATTTCAATCCATACGTTGCATTGTATCTTAATACGTACAATCATACAAAGAACGATTTAATTTTTGTTTATAATCTTAAGTGGCTGTGGATGCATTATTTTTACGATCATAAATATCGTAAATATCCAACAATTTCATCTATTTCGTAAAAACGAAATTTCCGTACCTCAAATTGGTGACTTTTCAAATGTAGTCGGCAAATTTTACTTATCACTCCCCCCCCCCCCCCCCCCTAAACAAATGTTTGCTCGCTACGTCCCTGGATATATGGTTTAGTTTATGGTTTCCATTCATTGCCTCCTCCACTGACCAGAATGTAACTCTTCTCCTTGCGTTTTTTTGCATAATATGCATTCGTATCGTACTCACAACCTACCGCATAGAGCAATCAGCGGTACCGCGCGGGAATATGGCCGTGTGGCCACGACTTGAAAAGTACGCGACGGGCCCGCTGTTCCCTTTTCTCCATATTCTCTGAACACTGAGCGAGAAAGAACGATAATAGCCGATGAAAAATAACCCAAAATATTACCATCGAGCGGCTAAAATCAAACATGGATTTTGGATTTTTGCAGGATGGTTGGGGATGGTCGCCTGTTTATGGGAAAAAAGTCCTCACTGATTAGAGGTCCGCAACCGATCCCTCCGATCAAGGACCCCCATTATCCCTCCATTTTAATTTGGCAAAACGGCATGTCCATAACTCCCCCCAAAATTGGAGCTGAAATAGTCTAGCTCCGAATTTTCCAATCGAATTTTAATGTATTAGATATCCATTGTTGCAAAGGAAATTTGATCAGTTTTTATACCCTTCGCTCATAGAGTGAAAGGGTATATTGTTTTTGTTACGCCGATATTATGTAACACCTCAAAGGAGCCACCGGAGGTATGGCAAAGAATATATATAAATGATCAGGGTCGGTCCCTGAATCGAATAAGCCATGTCTGTCTGTCTGTCCGTGTGTCTGTCTGTTAGCACGATAACTCCCGAAATAATGAAGCTAGCGGTTTGAAATTTTGGTCAAATGTTTGTTTTGCTAAAATCTTGGACGGTATTGAAAATGAGCCAAATCGGATCACGGGTTCCCCTACCTCCCATACAAACTACCCCTCCTTGATATTTTAATTCGGTCATAACTTTCGGTAGAATATCGCTATCGACTTGAAATTTTGATCAATGTCTCATTCTGACATATACTTTGAGTTGATGGAAAGTGGATTAGGTCCGACTACCCCTACCCCTACTTCCCCTACAAAGTTATATTCAGTCATATCTTTTGATAGAATGTCACGAAAAACTTCAAATTAATATCAAATGGTAGCCGTTGGATGTCTTGACAAGGTAATAAAGATGTGTCAGGTCCGATCCATCTACCCCTCCCTCCCCAACAAAAAATATGAAATTGAATATTTTGGGTTTTGCGTGCCTTCTAGGTCTGTACATGGGTACACTGAAAAAATTGGGCTATATAAAATTAAGAAACTCTTTTCTCATTTGCAAAATTCCCGAATTTAGACAAAATTTCTTAAAATGTGACAATTTCTTCTTGAATCGATCCTATTTTCAAGACCTTCTTTTGAGAAATAGAAAGTAGATTCAAGCCTAAACCATTATTCTCAATTCAAGCAAACAAATGCTTGATAATAATTTTTTTTTGACATTTTCCATGCAAAGCTCGTGGAAAAGCTTTATTTTAGCTTTAGCTTATATTGGAGCGTTGTAGTAGATTAGTCAGAGGTGTCTATGGTTCAGTGGGTAGCGCGTTTGACTGGGAAGAATGGGGTTATGTGTTCGATGTTCGTTGGATGCAAGTTTCTTTTTTTATTTTTGTTTAGATTCTCTTGTCTTTTTCATAAGAAAAGTTTGCTTGATTCAAAGTTACTTTTCCTTAAAGCGCTGCTAATGGCATTTCACTTGGATCAGTGTGACTAATTCTCAAATGAAGAGAAATATTTCTTGGCTGTTTTTTATTGTCTTTTTTTCTTGATTTGAGCCATATTTTCTTTACTTTAGCAGGCGATTTGGTTCAGTGTATAGGGTATACACTCATCGTGCTATTCGCACGATTAGAACTCGGTCTCGTAACTTTGTCATTAAGTTTGTAACGCATTAAAGGAAGCATCTCCGACCATACAAAAAGTATACATCATATATGATCAGCATGACTTGGGGAGTCGATTGGAGCATATCCGTCTGTCTGTCTGTCTGTTGCGACGCGTTTTACTCGGCGGGTATTGAAGCTAGCAAGCTGAAATTTTGCACACGTGCTTCTTATCGTTGCAGGCTGTTTGTATGTTTGATTCACTCAAATTGGATCACTGGGTCATGGGGCTGCCATACAAACCTAGCTCCCCAATTTGAGTTCTTCTAAGAAAAACTTTTTTATTTGTGTACCAATTTCAACCAAATTTCACACAAATATGTTTCTATAGATAACACAAAATATATGCAAGAATGGATCAAATCGGACCATGGGGTGATGGGGCTGCCATACAAACTTAACCCCGCAAATTAGGTTATTCTAAGAAAAACTTTTTTATTTGTACACCAATTTCAACCAAATTTCACACAAATGTATTTCTATTGATGACACAAAACATATGTAAGATTGAATCAAATCGGACCATGGGGTCATGGGGCTGCCATACAAACCAGACACCCCATTTTGGTTCTTCTAAGAAACATTTTTTACACCAATTTCACAAAACCTTGAATCAATGTGTCTTTAGCAAAACAACTAAAAAGTTCAAAACGAATGGAATCGTACTGTGGGGTCATGCTCCGGCAACCCCAATAAAATTTTCCGAGTAAATATTTTTATTTGGCCACTAATTTCAACCAAGCCCAAAACTTTTGTCAAGACGGAAGAAAAAGAATGAGGAGGGGGATTAAATGCAAGTCATAGGTACGCCCGAAAGAACTTTTAGCCCAAGCGAAGGGTATCCAAATTTCGGCCGCGCCCGAAATTAGCCTCGGACCCGGGGTTGGCGAGCGAAGCGAGCAGGGGGCGAAGCCCCCTAGTTTTCATACGTTTTTAGACCATTTGTCTGTATTTTTTGCCGTTTTTTGAAATAATCGCTAAGAACTAAGAACTCAGCTTTCCCCCATTTCCCCTATTTTTTCAAGGTTGCATACCTCAAATCATGAGGAATTTTTTCCCATAATTAGGTGGCCATCCCCAACCATCCTGCAAAAATCCAAAGATGTTTGATTTTTGCCGACCAAATATCGTTTTCTTCTTAGACTATAATCGGACATACTTCGGCTGGCTGTCCATCGTACGTTGTATCTTGACGGTGCATGAAAAGAAAAGATGCGGGACGATTTTCTAGTACACCTACCGAACCTCTATTTCGACGTAAAGGTAAGTACTGAGTTCACTTAGCGAAAAACTTGCATATACGTATGTCTCCCGTGAAAACGGTGCCGTGGAGACTTGCTTTTTATTCACTCAATGTAAGATAAATGTTCACTCGCGTTCTGATTGATTGTCGATGACATCTCACATTATTTTGTCTATTTCATCTGAATGAATTGGCGAAAATCGGTAAATTCCACCCTATACTCCTCCCACCTAAATGCCCAACCACGTCGAATACTTGTAGAAAAATCGGCAAAATTGTTCAAAACAAAAATTCTTTCTATAGCTTTTTTATATATCTCTTGAACGGATTTTCCGATTTCAATAATCCCTCTCCCGAATGGATGACGACCAGGACCAGCAGGATAGCTTATGAAACATCTGGAAAATTTGGAATCCACGGTCCAGTTGCCTATTTATTAATGCATTGAATTTTCTGCTGCTTTTTTCGCATTAGATTTCACGAAATGATAATTTTCTCCTGTTTTTCAACTAACGGAACTCCCAGCTGAATTGCTATTGCGATAGCCATATCTATTGCCACTGAATGACTTACATCCGCCGCGGGTGACCCGCGGCAACAGAAAATCAGAATCAGAAAAATTAGGCAGGAGAAAAAACTAAAAGAGTCTGCTCATTTCTCCAGTTTTTGTCTAAATATATAATGAGAATTCAATATATACAATAATATAAAATATTTGAAGGTTTATCGCGAATATTAATTACTACTTATTATACGTAAGCTTAGACAGAGAAAAAAATTTCTTCCATATCTTTACGTAATTTGACTCTTGCTGTGTGTAGGGATTCGATCAGTTTTAGAATGAGATGGAGACGGACCTTAATATAGCTTTTCTGGAGTTCCGCGAATAGTTGATTTGTTAGAAGATACGAAAATATTTTGCCTATTGCGTCGATATATATTTCCCTCTACATCTTCAACTAGGTAAGATCTGGGTTCTTTACACACTGACTTTATTCTTCCAGGTGTCCAGTAAAAGTTAGGTTTTTAGGGTTTTTTAGAATTTTTTTTCAAAAAACCCTTATGAAATCGATTTTGTCTGTCCGTTCGTCCGTCCGTCTGTTCACTAAATAACTCGCGAACGGCTCAACCGATTGTCATGAAATTTGGTAGGAATGTGTAGAATGGTTACAGTCTTTGGCACAAATGCCTTAGAAGTTGGTAGGAAGAAGATAACTGGGTCTCCCGAACGTTTTCATTCGAATAACTGTATCCAAACCGGAAATATAGCCAAGTAAGTATTTAGTAAGGGCCTTTCACAATGCAAGGGAAGCCTCTTAAGCATTTCTTTAATGCATATCTTTTAACTTGATGAAACAATGAGCATGAAATTTGGTGGAAATGCATAGAATGGTAATAGTGTTTGCCACAAATATTTTTTAAGTTTGTAGGACCAAGTTAACAGGGTGTATACTTGTTCAATACTCATAGGAAAGCTTGCGTGGGCTCTAATGTCAGGGCACACAATGGAATCATTTCATATAAGTTGCTTTTCCTTGATTAAAAAAACAGTAACAGTAGATTTACAGCTAATTATTCAGTTAATATATAAAGCCAAGCCAAGCCAACCTTACGTTTGCCTCAGTTTCTTTTTGCTCAAAGACCATCAGAAATCTTAAATCGAAAAATGCCCGTAAATTGGCTTTTATACAAACTGGGTAAATAGTAAATTTATTTTTGGATTGGTCTAATTAAAGGTGGAACGCGTTTATTTAGACCAATCCAAAAATAGATTTACAGGAAGCATTTCATTGATGTTGTGCACAATTCCTATTTATTGCTTATAAAATATATGTATAAAAAATATTCACTATGCATTAAAATTCTAAAAAAAAACCCTCGTATTGCGGGCGCAGCCCTCTGTACGCCGGTATTTTTTGTTTGTAATACACCTGTTCTCTTTCGTTCTAACACTGAGAAAATTGGGCCATCTAAAATTAAGAAACTCTTTTCTCATTTGCAAAATTCCCGAATTTAGACAAAATTTCTCAAAATGTGAAAATTTCTTCTTGAATCGATCCTATTTTCAAGACCTTCTTTTGAGAAATAGGAAGTAGATTCAAGCCTAAACCATTATTCTTAATTCAAGCAAACAAATGCTTGATAGTAGATTTGTTTTGACATTTTCCATGTAAAGCTCGTGGAAAAGCTTTATTTTAGCTTTAGCTTATATTGGACCGTTGTAGTAGATTAGTCACAAGTGTCTCTGGTTCAGTGGGTAGCGCGTTTGACTGGGAAGAATGGGGTTATGGGTTCGATGTTGGGTGGATGCAAGTTTTTTTTTTATTTTTGTTCAGATTCTCTTGTCTTTTTCATAAGAAAAGTTTTCTTGATTCAAGGTTACTTTTCCTTAAAGCGCTGCTATTGGCATTCCACTTGGATCAGTGTGACTAATTCTCAAATGAAGAGAAATATTTCTTGGCTGTTTTTTATTGTCTTTTTTTCTTGATTTGAACCGTATTTTTTTTACTTTAGCAGGCGATTTGGTTCAGTGAAGGTCTTAAGCTTTTGGTATTTTTATTATTACTCCAATCAATAGAGACGAAATAATAGGGGTTAGTGTGCAAAAATTGGGGACGTCTCAAATTTTTGATGTGTTATAAAGATATGTAAAGATTGTAGTCTGGCTGGTCTAGCGGTTAGTGCGCGCACCTTGCACAGGCTCATGAGTTCGAATCTCACCGTGTTCCATGGTGTTTTTCGAACTCACGAGCTTGTGACGTACTATGATCTCACTCAGATGTTAAACGAGTACCCATTTATGGGGATAAATAACACTGCTGAGCGTGATGCTGATCTCATTACCTCAACAAAAAAGCAGATAAGATCTTGGAAATAGGATGTCACTAACACATCCTGCGGCCTTAGTCCAATGCTGGATTGTCGCGCCTGTTATTTTTATAAAGATATGTGGGGTAAGTTAAAATCCAAGTTTGCGTCACTTTCCCCCTGTGCTCCAGCCGCTCTTGAAAAAACCATTTAAAATCGGCCCTTTCATCAGTTTTTGGCCTGTAACTTCTTTACACTCCATTTGAGCACAAAATCTGCCGAGACAATTTTGTAGAGGACAAAATTTCCTACAAACTTAATCTAAGATGTTGTACTCTACAATCAAAATTAACAGAGTTATAGCGCCAAGAAAATGGAGATAATATCAAAAATCATGCCAATTTCAAATTCACAAAAACTCATTGTATACCAATAACTCATAGCCTCCTCTGCATTTTAGTATAGGCTTCCAAGTATGTTTTGAGATTTGTTGGTAATGATTTTTGGAATTTTTAGCATATTCTTTGCGCTATAACTCTGCCAATTTTGATTCCTATGAAATTTATAGGATATTTTGTGCTCTACAAGATTGTCTCGGCACATTTTGTGCTCAAATGGACTGGGAAGGAGTTATAGACCGCAAACTGATAAAAGAGCTGATTTTAGATGTTTTTTTTTCAAGATAGCGGCGGGAGCACATGGGGGAAAGTGACGCAAACTTGGATTTTAACTTACCCCACCTGTCTCTATAACAAATCAAAAATTTGAGACATCCCCAATTTTTGCAAGGTAAAATCTCCCCGTTGATTGGAGTATATACATATATGCTTTCATTTTTTTTGTCTATTCATTGTTTTTTTTTCATTTTTCTACAATCTTCTTGACGGGAATATAAAACTTTCAGGACATTAATAATTCAGCAGGAGACAGAAGACTATCTTTTGAAATAGAGCGATAAATAGAGTAGAGCAATATATGAGTCCGATTTAGTTTCCATGCATTTAATGAAAATTTGTTTAATAGTTTCGACGGATCTTTCGACAGACCCATTAGAACGCGCATGATAAGGACTAGACTGTTTGTGTTCAATGTTCCACTTTTCACAGAACTTACGGAAATCTTCAGAATTGAAAGGTGTTTCGTTGTCAGAAACTAATATTTGTGGAATCCCATGCCTCGCACAAATAGATGTTAATTTGTCTATTAGAAATTTACTGCTATAACCCGCTTTTAGACTCTCAACTTCAATAACTATTAAAAAAAAATCTTTTTAAATTTAAATAAATTAAACACAAATTTTGTGTCATGGTATTGGTTTCATTTCATGACTTTTCAAACTCTCTTTTGGTTGGAGTTTTCTATGGCGAAGACATGTTTCACAATTGCTCACGATGTTCGAAATGTCATTATTTATGTACATTGATCCAAAAGACGTCATCCTTTGCATAATTTCGAAACCTTTGTATGCCTCAGTGACCTTAATTAAGTAAGTTCAAGATTTTTCGCATTTTTGATCGACAATTTTGTTAGACCTAAAAATCATGTCATCTGGAGCATGGAGGCAGCGAGGCCTCGTTTATGGGTTTGAATTGAAGTCGTAGACGTGCCGCTTCAGTCGTTGTTCACGATGAACGCTACTCCAAACTCCTTGTGGCCCGTAGGTTTTCCACTCGTGAAACTAGTGTACGGTTTCCGGTCGTTGTTGTTGTAGTAGCGGTGCAGAAAGGCGTGAACCGCTGTGCATGTCTGTGGAAGTGTTCTATGCTTCGTCGTCGTTCTCACCTATTGTCTCAAGCGACAATAACGTAGCAGCTGCAATAGGGTTGTCCCATAACGCCCTCGGAGTGAGGTTAGTGGGTGCAGCGGAGCATCGGAACAGGTGGTTCACATCATGGGACGCACCACCGCAGCTCGGATGTTCTGAATGTCCGGGTCTATTCGAGATAAGTATGAATTGAGGCGCGAACAAGAACCCGACCTAAGCTGGGCTAGTGTCGCTCTTGTGGCTCTCGAGAGCCTACTCTCCTCAGGTGATATAGGTGGTGGGGGCGCTGAGAGGACTCTATTCATACTTAATCTCTCTATTGACCGATTTATAACGGTTGTGTGAATATCTGTGATGGCCGCATGGTATGCTGTGTCATCAAATATATGGGGAGGTACCCGTTTGTATCCCTGGACGTCTCTCTCGAGATCTCTGATCCTACTCCTGACATGTCGTGGAGGGGGAGTATTGTCCATAAGATGATGATTTGGGTGATTCTCTCGATAGCAACCGACCAGATATTGTAAAGACAGGAGAAGATTATGATCACGTATTGGTAACATGCTGGTTTCTTGTTGAAGATTGTCCTGGAACGACATTAGGTGACAACCTGTAGCGATACGTAGAGCAGCGTTTTGGCAAGTCTGGATTTTATTCCAGTTTGTGTTACTAAAGGAGGTATTACACTATCAAATAAAGTTTGACCAATGACGCAAAAAGTTTGTCCCACTAGTGTAATAGCAAAATAAATGACCAAAAATGTGTTTGACCAAAAATGAATGACAATCGTGGTCATTCATTTCGGGTCAAACATATGACCTTAGTGTAATAACAAAACACAGCCTTGGTCAAATTTATTTTGCAGTTTTTGGTCATACGGTCATTCAAAAATTACGAGTTTTTGGTGTGACCCATGGTGGTCAAACGAAATGATTCGATTGGGTGCATTCAATGATCAATATAAAAAAAAGCGACAATTTATACTTTTGTGCAAACTGTGGGATATTCGAAAATTCAAAACTTAAATTAATCCGTTGAATTACATCGAAGAAAATGTTTTTGGTAAACTCTCGGTAATAGCTTCGACTGGAACAATCTGCGTGTTCAGGACACAACTCTAGTGGCGATCTCATCTCTACCCAAAAAAATGTTGGTAGAGGCACGCCGTTTCAATCATTTTCTCGAATTTTTCTGATTGTAAAAGTTTTTTTTTCTCAACAACGTGGAACCTCTTGGCCATAGTGTCAACAATAAATTAAATTGCAAATAATAATTAGTAATCCACGATTTATAAATGAATTTATCTTTTTTTTTTCTGGTGGAAACACAGTACATATTTCCCATTAAAAAAATTTAGAAAAAATTTAAAGAAGGGCGAAAAATATTGATTTATTTGTAAATTTGGTTTTTCCTATAGGCAACTGTTAGATATTGTATCTTTATTACTAGATATTGGCAATAATTGGGCGATAGTGGCGATCCTACATAAGGTTTTGGGGGTTCCCACCTCTCAGAAACACGCACCGCAACTTCAAAAGCACAATGTCCAAGTACTCGTATGTCGGGCTCGAAGCCCGTAAGTACAGTAATCTGTAGCAACTTCTTCTGTTTCTTCTTTCACAAAAATTATCATGTAATTACTTTCAGAATTTTATTATGAACCAAGGCTGATAATTGGACAAAGATTGATTGTAGGGACTCTCAGGTGAGAAGTAGGACAACTGAAACTAATCTCCGGAGTTTCTCAATTTTTCCAGTAGCTTGAGATCCGCAGTCAATTTTGAATTTGTCTTTCCGAAATTTTAGATGATTAGTGACTAAAAGATTATATTTTTTTAGAAATAAAAGAGGACCATATTATTCAAGCTACAAACGAGAATGCGGAGAACATTTTTTGGAGGTTTAAAAATCTTATGGTCCCTTTAACTCTCACGATAATTTAGTATAAGTGATTTGGATGCACTGAGTAGTTATAAAATATGAGCACCGTCAACCTTATTCCTAAATCACTTTCGAAATATTTTCTTGAGTACTCCCCTGCATGAAACACACAGAAAATTTGTAAAAAGAGGTAGCTGCTACTCAAATTTATCTAAGTTCTCCATACACCCCTTTTTGATTCTAACATTCTTTTCATTCTCCCGGTCTTCTTAAATTTGAAAGAGCATTTTAAATAGCAAGAGGCAAGATTACGCCTTCAAGCAAAATTAAACTGATTTTTTACAGAACAAACATTTATTCAACTAAACATCTTTGCAAATTCGATAAAGAAATGAAACAATGCACAATAACCACTCTAAATACATATTGGAGCTAAGTTAGCTTTGGTCATTTTTTTCTGAAATGGTCATACTAGTGTGATAGGTAAATTTGCATCGGTCAAACAACTGACTTGAAACCTGACTGACTACGTCATTGGCCAAACCAATTGGTCATTTGTTTGTCCCATAGTGTAATAGGTCTCGGAAAACACTTTTGGTCATTGCAAAAGTTGGACAAATTTTGTGTGACCCACTGGACAAACTTTATTTGATAGTGTAATACCACCTTTACAGTTTGTAACCAAACCGGTGGTGCGTAGCTGGGAATTGCTATCGCTTTGTAGGTGACCTTGCCCAAGGAATTCCCGGCCAGTGCCTTTAGGACGTTGTTTCTACTGTGCATTTTGTCGACTACGTCTTTGACGTGGTTTTTCGACTTCATCATGGTGTCTAGATAGACTACAAGGATCTTCTACTAAGCCATTTTATTGTATGCAAGCTCATCATTGAAAATAGACATGTAGCATATCGTGAGATTGAGGCATCATTAGGGATTTCAAAGATCTCTGTTCAAAAAATGTCGCATGAAGAATTGTGCGAAAAGGCCTGTTTCTTGTTGGATACCGCATCCCTTGACCGCAGAACAGAAACAAGCTCGGGTCAAATGGTGTCAAATACCCTAGCCTGCTTCAATGCAGGAAGCTCTAATAACGTGTACAGTATCGTCAGTAGTAATGAATTGTGGATTTACTCTTAGGAATTAGAAAATAAACACCATTTGTCTGTTTGGGTGTTCCAAAGCGACGAAAAACCGACAAAACTTACTTGTTCTCCAACTGTTTCCAAATAGATGGTTGCAACCTTTGTCTCAAAAGCATAAGTCATGCAGCAACAATTCCTCTGCAAAATCAAACAACGATTACTACCTTGTGTTTACCGGAAATTATCATTGATCTTCGAAAAACCTACCTCGAACAACGAATTATCCTCCACCAAGCCAATAATGCAAGTTCGCACACAGCACTCAAAACAATTGAATTTTTTAAGCATAAAAACGTGCAATTTAGACCATCCTCCGTATAGGCTCAACTATGTATTCGTTTACACTTCCGAAAATAAAAAACAGACTGCGTGGTCAGAGATTCGAAGAATCCAAAAATGCAATTGTACAGACGATTGCGCTAATTGGTTCGAGCGGAAGAAAAAATGCATTAGTTAGTGCATTAAAAAATTGGTTATACTAATAACCCAGTATTTTGCTGGAACAGAGTTCTGCCGCAACTTAAACCTATGAATCAATCATTCTTGCTTTGGAAATTAATTTTACACAGCAATTAAATACTTATATCATAATCAATTATAATAAGTAGAATATTTATTATTTCCAGGACTGTAAATAGATTAGACCTCGGTCTGTCAGTGTATTAACGCACTTCCGGAATAGTAATGGTTTGTGGAAATAATCTCTGTCAAGAGCAAATTGCAGAGACTCGTCTTCAAGCAGAATGGAGCAAGAAATTGGAACTTGGGATTCAGTGCTACTCGAAAATCTATCTGAGGATAGTTTCGTTAGCAACTTGCATCAACGCTACAAAAGAGATTACATTTATGTAAGTAACATGCAACAGTATTTTTCATAATAAAATTCTCATCGTCTTTTTGACGTTTAGACCTACATCGGCACATCTCTCGTAGCCGTAAATCCCTATAAACCGGTGATTAACTACAATGCTGATTTAATTCGAACGTACGGTAGTAAGGGAATATTCCAGCTACCTCCACACATGTAAGTTTACCGTTATAGGACTTCAAGAGCTGTATGACTAATCATATTTCTTTCTAGCTATGGCCTAGCTAATTTAGCGTATCAATCTCTCAAGAACCAAAGTGAAGATCAGTGCATTATTTTGACCGGCGAAAGTGGTTCTGGAAAGACTGAATCGTTTAAGTCGATTGTGTATTTTTTAACTCACATTCAGGATTCCAAAAAGCCCAAATTCAAATACCACATACCCCGACGGCGTAACTCCAGTTCGTGTTCGGCCATTGCATATTCGCATCCCAATTCTCGTGTTGGTACGCCGAAGCGTCAATCACCGTCTACAAATGTGGTGTTTTCCGATAAGCCCGGCTGTCTGGTAAAAGCGCGATCGGAAAGTTCAGATCGGGCGACAATCAATAGGGTAAGAACATTTCTAAACTTAAATTCAATTGACATTGGATGCATTTCTTTGATTTCGGAGCAGACTAAATCTTATAATATTCAACAGAAGATGTCCTGAAAAATAAAAAATCAACAAAATTTGTATGAAAAAATGTAGCTTATCTTGCTCTGCATGTAAAGAAGCCCATCTTTTAGTTGAATTGGTGAATTTTACAGGCGTATTCATTTTTATGAATAATCCTGTGCATAATTTGATCAATTCAATTTTTTAAATAAATTCTATAAAATTGGTACTCATAATCTTTCTATTTCTTGAAATTAGCACAAACTTTCACGGGAGAAAATGGTCGACTTTGACTTTTCGCATCACAAAAGTTCGGAAAATGTTTCGCAACATACGACGGGAACGCAAACAATAACGCCTAATAAATCATGCTTTAAACATAATCACATAGACGCCTACACACGATCAAAAACTCTAATCAATGTTGATTATTCAGTAAGAAAATCAAACTGTGATTTAACCAAAGATTTAAGCACGCATAGAATAAATGAGACTACGCCGCCATTAGCATCAACACCACCGCACCATGCTCACGTAAAACTAGGCTCCTGTTGTTCAACACTCAAGCCGCCATCGAACATCGTTAGCCAACCACCACAACAACACCAGCACCCGCCAAACATCCTATCCTCCCTGTGCCACGAACATGCCAAGACTATCCCTAATCAGATAAAAATCGCTGGCAAACAATGTAATCACGTGAAAAGCATCAAACCGCAATTAAGCCTAGAAGATGATAATTATAGCAAGCATCATCATAACTCGACTGCCCTAGCTCAATCGTGTCTAACGCAAAAATCCAAACTTGAACATGTCCTTAACAGAGGAAGCTGTTCGAGTATCAACTGTCAGGTGGCCGGCGGTGGTGGGGAGGTGGGATGCAATTTGGCCGATAGTAGTGTCAAGGCTGATTCGCGGACATCACTAATCGATACGTATCGAATGTGTCAGCGTTTGGAGAAGGACAATTTGAAATGTAGTGCATATACAGAATATTTGAAATATCAAAAAATACGTGACCAAGTTGCATGCTCGACAGTTTTCATGGAAGCCATGGGCAATGCCACGACAACTAAAAATAATAATTCAAGTAGATATGTGAGTGATTGGAGATGGGGTTTTGAAGATTGAAAATTCGTCTGATTGAAATGTGTTGGTTTTAATTGCAGGGAAAATTTTTCGATATTGAAATCGATTTTAAGGGTGATCCTATTGGAATACATATAACTCATTGTAAGTATGTTTTGTGCTTGTTTTGTAATAGTAAATCAAACTTGATTACACACGTTTTTACTAAAATGAGTAAATTATTTCTTTTTCGATAAAATGCACTCAGATTTACTGGAAAAGGTACAATTCAGTTTAAACAGTAAATTAATTCATTGAAAACCTTAACTTTTATAATTTTTCCGCTATTTTTTCAATACATATATACACGATTTGATATCCTACAGTTTATTGCTTTAGGCAACATCCTGCAGTTCCTATTAGAGGCTTGCCATCCCTTTGGTAATGGCCCGAATTCAAATTATATACGTTTTCCGCAAGTACTCAGTGAAGCCTAGCGCTGGTCGTGCGCTTTTAATGCGTTCCAGCTATGCCTGGGTCTTTTCGCTGTCTTTTGTAATCCGTGAGAATTCTCAGCAATTTTGACTCTTCGTTATGCTTTTGTCCGTTGCCTCAACTTTTTTTCCATGGGATAAATTTCTTGTTCATATTACAATTTCGACAATTTCATCATCGGTTCGTTCGGTTCTTGTTGTTGTTGTTGTAGCGATTCAAGAGATTTTTTTCCCTCTCTTGAATCGAAGGGGTCTTGGCAGCTCTTGGCCGTTTTGACAACGGGTAGCTCCGGGACGATTTACATCGCAGAACCGACTGCCGTAGGAGCATTTTATGGACAAAACAATCGATTATGGTTCGTTGTTGTTTTTGTAGCGGTGCAGAAGGGTGTGAGTCGCTGTGCATGTCTGTGGGTGTGCTCTAAGTTTCGTCGTCGTTCTCGCCTATTGTCTCAAGCGACAAGAACGTAGCAGCTGCAATAGGGTTGTCCCATAATGCCATCGAAGTGAGGTTAGTGGGTGCAGCGCAGCGGGGCATCGAAACAGGTGGTCCACATCGTGAGGTGCACCACCGCAGCTCGGACAAATGTTCTGGATGTCCGGGTTTATTCAAGATAGGTACGAATTATGGTTCGTTCGGTCGTCACTCTGGGATATAGAAATTCATAAAGAAACGAGTTTTCGAAATTCGGCGCAGCACGTCACGTTTATTATTCAGAATAAGACATTTTCTTGATCGTTGAATAATAAACAAAACTGCGACTGGGAGGAAGTGGTGTGGCTGACATCTGCGTCACACTCCGAAATCAGTTATTGTCGAAACCTTGACCATTCGACACGGTAGTCATCAACGCACCATGCATTGAAACAATTCATTCGAAACTGACCAAACCGGGTATCGATGTGCTGTCGATGCTCCGTAAGTGACACAGAGTAACAATGCCAATCAGCCTACATCGTTAGGTCAAATCAGATATATTCATCATCGGATGAATATGGTTCGTGCAATACTTCTCTCTCCTGTAAAAAAAAATATCGAAGTAGAACGGAGTATTACAGAATATCTAAACGTTAGGAAAAATTGAATTTTTTTCAACGCCTTGTAACGCAGAAGCTATTCAATTACCTCAAGAAATGTAATTTAACTTTTTTTATAAAGGCAATGCTAGTTGTTGTTGTAGCCACTCAAGCGATTTTTTCCTCTTGAATTGAAGGGGGCAGCTCTTAGCCGTTTTAACAAGGGGTAGCTCCGGGTTGAAGAACCGGCTGCCGTAGGCGCAGGCAATTCTAGTCGATTTCTTTTCAAGATGAATTAAAATAAGTCACTTTCGCTGAAGGTAACCCTGGCTGGGGTAGCTTCGGCATTCGACGGGGCACTTTGGTTGTCGATATCATCGTCATCGCGTTATATAAAGTAATTAACTGGCATTGAAACTTTTGCATGAACAATATGTAATTCCGTACCATTTTTGAAGACACCCTGTGAAAAACATAAAACTTAAGAACAGTATACACAATAGGGGTACATTTGGCAGAATGTGCACCAACAAAAAGTACTGAATCGAACCCGAAAGTGCTTTATTAACGTTTTTCTAGTATTTGCTACACCTTGAAAATACCATTGTCGGAAAACCGAAACTACCCCGGTCTTGATATTTGTATTGCATCGCAACCCAAATAGTCACCACTGTGACCGTGACTTTCAACCGCAATCTCTGGAACTCCCACGCCGTTATCGTAAAGTTTCTGGGCCTAAAATACAGATATATTTTTCAACATGGCCAGAAGTTTCCACGCAGGGAATGAGTTTTCACTTACCTCTTCCCCCTGGTTTTCTCTCTATAGCCTAAACCAGAGATGGGCCGGATAAAATCGTAAATTATCTAGGCGGGCCGAAAAAATTTGAAAAAACATTTTATTTTTATAAACGAGGAGTCCAACTGCAAAACTCAGATTACCCATATAAATAAATGGTTTAGCCTCAACGTATCTAGGAGCAGGTGGAATCGGAAAACGTCATATAATAAGCGATAGAAATTATTAACACAAACAAGCTTGAGTTTCATTTAGGGTATTCAAATTTCGGCAGCGCCCTCGGTCTCGTTTTTTTTAATTTAATTTTCTTTCTGTGTTGAGCAAACATAAATTCTGGAGTAAATTTTTTTCCCATTTGATATTAAAAATATCTTGTCAATCTCTAATTTTTGTGTGAAAATAAAATGATAAACGTTGTTTCCAATTTTTACATAAGTCAGTCTTATACAGCGTATAAGACTAAGATTCTAAAAGTTGTTCGTAATCTGGTTCAAACGATGATGAGCTGATTCGCATTAGGGAAGCCAAATGATCATTAGTCAATCGGTTTCTGAAGCGGTTCTATCGAAGTTTCATGGGAGGGAACTCCTGTTCACAAATGTAAGAAGAAGCAAACGTTGTAATTATCTTCTGAGCGTGAGCTTTTAGGTTCGGGAAGGTTGAGTTTAGAAGCGCTGAGAAAGGGTTGCTTCAATTCAGTGTCTATACATGTCGAGGTTCCTTTGAATAACTTTGAAAGCTTCCTTTCAACAACTTTCGTAACTGTTTGTCTTCCCTAACTGCAATTGTTTTTAGTCTTGAGAAAAGAGTAGGGTCTTTCTTGAATAGTTGTTTGAAAAATAAATTCAACCGCATTACTCCTGATATCATTGATTAATTGACTTCTTCCCTGGAGTTTAAAGTTCAATTTGTTGATGTGACTGAGAAGATCTGTAAAAAAAAATCTTAAGGCCGTACACTACTACTACTACTCTGATCTTTGTGATGTTGCGTGCAAACTTAGTTAATATTATATGCGGCAAATGCCATACTTAAGACACAATGAATATGTAATTTTTAAGGTTCAAAACTATGTCGCGGGCCGGATTGACTAACCCAAAGAGCCGCATTTGGCCCGCGGGCCGTACTTTGACCATGACTGGCCTAAACCATCGTTTCTCAACCGGTAAGTTTTCAATTAGGTCGCAAATTATCTCTCTTTAACCGATTACTAAAACATGACAATTTAGGCAGAATATACCTAATGCGGTCCTATGAGAAATATCCATATTAATATGGTTAAAGGGATTTACGAGACAACCAATTTTTTGAATTCATCGGGATCGAATAGATAGATGAATCGGACTAGGCGCAACATAACACATCCAACAACCGATGTTTTCAGTGAATTCTGGACATCGCAGGATTTACATGATTTTTCATAGTGAATAATGGTACATAGCATAGCATAGTGAATCACGGTGGTCACACCTATCGAACAAGGGAGGATCTTAGAAATATGTACGCAAAGCTTGCTGGTCATCACTTTCATCTGAGAAGTAGCTCAAATCATAGGATTCAAGAAAATTGATTCTGAACTCCGTGCCGTATTTAGCAATAGACAACCGACCTCTGGCAGACATTTCCGAAATATAGTGCCGCTGGCATAAGTAAACAGTAGCATTTTTCACAAATTTATCATCTCCAAAACAAATGGCAGAAACTGCATTTGAGCCCATACATTTTTTCCCTTTTATCAGCTAATTTACAAGAGGACCGAAGAAAAACTCACTTTTAAGGATAGGTAGGGTTTTTGCAAAATTAAACGAGACTTTATTGGGGGGATGTGGGAGCATGGCTTCATAGTACGATTTCGTTTGTTTTACATTTTTTTTGTTTTGATAACGACGCATTAAGGTTTTTTGAAATTGGTGTAGAAAAAATGTTTCTTAGAAGATCCAAAATGGGGGGTTGGGTTTATACAGGGTGTCCCGCAACTGGTTAGCCATAGACAAATGGTAGACTCTACAGGATGTTTTAGGAAAAATGTCGCCAAAATTATTTCTCTAGCTTTTACCGTTAAAGAGTAATTACCTTTTTTGTGATTCTTGTCAAAAAGCACGACTTTTTTTTAAAAAACTCCTATTTTCTGGCTTCCACTTTAGCCAAATCAATATTTTTCATATTCTTCTGAAAGTACACAAAATTTCCAATAAAAGGACATATCGAACGTTTCAAACGGTTTCGTATCTTCCGAGATACGACGTTTTGAATTTTGCAGAAATGTCAATTTCAACTTTTAATGTCAAAATTAAACCCGGATTTCGTAACGATACATTGTAGTGGCAAATCTGCAAAGTCCACAAAAGTTGGCCCAAATCCTAAGCTTTCGAACGGCATATAAGAATAAAGCACAGAATCATCCAGTTTGTGAATAATATGTGTAAAAGGGGAAAAAACATAGTCCGTAAGAGGAAGAAATCTTGCTTTTACGTGGAAATAGTTCAGTCATATAAGCATTTCCAAAAAATACAGTAAGGCTATTTTTTCTTGGTCTTGAATCAGTGGGGTCTCAGGAGTCTTAAACACATTTTGCTAAAATAAATTTGATCGGAAAGGTCCTAAAAAGGACAAGAAAGGACACTATTTAATCCTTGACTGGAGGTCGGCATTCGGGATATCATATCAAAGGGGACGCCGAGTACATTACATACCCGGTGTTTGATTCCTATTTCAAGGACCCTCAACGGAATAAATCGCGTTTGAATGGAAAATTTTCGTGTTTCCCGTAACTTATCATCTGTATCTTTCCAAAGCCCATAACTACGCGAATATTTCAAGTTGCCACTTCCTTTTTAATTTTTGATAAGGAAAAATTGGATCGGAAAACTCTGAAAAAGGACATAAAAGGACACTAATTAATACCCGATAAATTAAAATGTTTATCCTTTAGTTAGACGATGAAAATGAAAAATACTCTCACAGTATTAATATGTACACAACGAACCTTCGTACAAATAATTCAACACCTAAAACAATTTTTTTATACTTACCGTTATAATTAGTAAAGTAGCATCTACAACAGTAGCGAAAAGTATTTTTCCATAATGCATAACAACCAAGTCTATGCTTGATGTAAAAATGTTACTTCCTTTTCAAGATTGAAGTCGGTTTGGTACATTTGCAGGCTATGGTTTTTTTTATTTATACGTATTATTCAGAAACTGGATGACTCTGTGCTT
This sequence comes from Microchrysa polita, assembly GCA_949715475.1. Lineage (NCBI taxonomy): Eukaryota > Metazoa > Arthropoda > Insecta > Diptera > Stratiomyidae > Microchrysa > Microchrysa polita. Next base: position 9,423,302 of record OX454421.1, read on the forward strand.
TATTCTTATATGCCGTTCGAAAACTAAGACACTACGCCAACTTTTGTCAACTTTGCAGATTTGCCACTACAATGTACCGTTACGAAATTCGGGTTTAATTTTGACATTAAAAATTAAAATTGAAATTTTTGCAAAATTCAAAACGTCGTATCTCGGAAGATACGAAACCGTTCGAAACGTTCGATATGTCCTTTTATTGGAAATTTTGTGTACTTTCAGGAGAATATGAAAAATATTGATTTGGCTAAAGTGGAAGCCAGAAAATAGGAGTTTTTACAAAAAAAGTCGTGCTTTTTGACAAGAATCACAAAAAAGGCAATTACTCCTTAACGGTAAAAGCTAGAGAAATAATTTTGGCAACATTTTTCCTAAAACATCCTATAGAGTCTACCATTCGTCTATGGCTAACCAGTTGCGGGACACCTTGTATAGTAGCCCCATGGTCCGATTCCATTCATTGTTAAATATGTATTGTGGCATCAATAGAAATGCACTTTTACGATTTTTGGTTCAAATTGATGAACAAATAAAAAAGGTTTTCTTAGAAAAACTCAATTTGGGGGGATTGAGTTTGTATGACAGCACCTTGACCCCATTGTCAGATTTCATTCATTTTTACATATGTTTTGTGGTATCAATTGAAATGCACTTTTATGGGGTTTGATTGAAATTGGTGAACAAATAAAAGTTTTTCTTTCAGAAAAACTCAATTTGGGGGTCAGGGTTTGTATGGCAGCCCCATGACCCCACAGTCCGATTTCACCCATTCTTGCATATGTTTTGTGGCATCAATAGAAACACATTTGTGTAGAGTTTGGTTGAAATTGGTCCGCAAATAAAAAAGTTATTCTTAGAAAAACCAAATTGGGGGTTGGGTTTGTATGACAGCCCCACGACCCCATTGTCCGATTTGAGTGATTCAAACATACATACTGCCTGCTATAAAAAGGAGCATGTGTCCAAAATTTCAGTTCGATAGCTTTTAAACTGGCCAAGTAAAACGCGTAGCAACAGACAGACGGACATCGTCCAATCTACTCAGCTCGTCACGCTCATATGTATGTACATATTTTATATGGTCGGAGATGCTTCCTAAACTTCATGACAAAGTTAATATACCCTTTACTCTACGAGTGAATGGTATAGGATACTGCTTTGTCTCTGGGAAGTCGCGAGCTACTAGAATGTTTATTTTTTTAAAGTTAGGGGGTCGCGGCATCAAAAAGGTTAGGAACCAATGGCGGAAACTTAAAGAAACATTTTATTATGAAGTTTGTCGCGAGGAAAAATACCCCAAGAATTTTACTAAAAAAAATTGTAATGAAAGTTAACAGATTACATTATTGACATTATTGTTTCAAGGTTATCGTTATCGAAAATAACATTTAGAATGCAGATGTTTAGTAGAATATAAATTGTTCACAGCTACACTGACTACTATACAGGATGTTCCAAAAGTCAACGTCAAACCGAAAACGTATGATAACGCCTATGGTGACTCGAGTTATAGAACCCCCAGGCTTACAAAAATATGCTGCCAAATGTAAAACCGAAAATTAAATTAATTAAAATTGTGTTAAAAGAGCAAGAAAGCTACTGAAAATATTTTCATAGAGTTTGAAGAAAATGCCGTTATCACTTTCCGACTTTCCATTCTCCAAGTGGAACTGTCCTATAGATTGGGAGTGGGTATTATTGATCAGCGTGACGCGAGAAATCGATTGAGCGATGTCCGCCTGTCTGCCCGTCTATTTCTATGCAAACTAGCCCCTAAGTTTAGAAGCTGTCGGGCTGAAATTTTGTACGCAAGTTTCTTTTTAGTGTACGCTGTATAAATGTCGGACCAATAGAATCGGACCATGGCGCTGCCGTGGAAACCAAAATCCAAAATTAGGTACTTCTAACAAAAACTTTTTTCTTAATGAACACAACCTTTACTAGACTACAAACTTCATCCAAGTGTGCTCTTAGTAAAGCCACAAAACATATCCAGGAATGGATGGAATCGGAACACTACGTCATAGGGCTGTCTTACAAATCAACTCCTCTAAATTAGATTCACCTATGAAAAACTTTTTTACGAACCAATCTTAACCAAATTCCATCCAAGCTGGTTCCTAGCTTAGCCTCTACAATCCAGGAAGAGATGGAATCGGAACACGCCATAGGGTTGCGGGAGAAACTATTAACACAAAAGAAACTTGATTTCCATGCAAATGTGACGGGTATTCAAATTTCGGCCGCGCCCGAAATTAGCCTAGGCCTCGTTTATATTTTACGACGTTTTACAAATCGTCAGGTATATAATTTGTGTTTTCCATAACGGAACGTCGTCGTGCTCTGTGATCGTTCGTTCGCCACTGTGATATAGAGATCTATAGAGAAAACAATTTTTGAAACTCAGCACGAACCGTCGCGTTTTTATTCTAGAAGAAACAAATTGTTTTTCTGATAGTTTAATAATAAAAAAAAACAAAAATACGACTAGGAAGTGATATGACTGACAAAACAGTCAAATTCACATTCCGCACTTAGTTTGTCGTCAAAACGTTGATGAATACACACGGTAGAAAAAAGCACCTACGTCTTTGAATTTGCATATTTTTTGCAAACCGCACTATAGTGCACTTCATTAAGGATGTTTAAATAGTCACATAAAGATTATTATACACTCGGCTTCACAAAAATCGGGCCAACACAAATTCAATTTTCTCAAAAAGTATGAAACTTACAACTATGAAAGTTATATCTACAGAAAGTGCATTTAATGGCAATTCAAATGACTATGATTTTTATCTGAAGTACCGTTAACTCACGCAACAAACACAATGCCTGTTTTGGTTAGAGTTCGCGCTTACCGTGTGGCCCGGTTTCATTGAAGCTCAGTGTATTATTTGTCATGTTTTCGTACGAAAATAGCCCTAAAGCCAATTCCCATACAAATTGAGACATTGAAAATATGTACACTATTTTGCGTGTTTTCTATGAAACCTTGATTTTTTTTTCAAGTCAAAACATGTAACAACCCAGGTCTCAAACCTAAATTTCCCTATTCAGCACGTTTTGTCTCGCTCCGATAAC